>CM052663.1:62091953-62106883 GCA_028533165.1 Leontopithecus rosalia | reverse complement strand
TTATCTGTTTTAAAAATGAACTTCTCTCGCTACACAGAAGTAACAAATATGGTAGTCAGTTTTGTATTTAGAAATGTATTGGTAGCAGGGATGTTTTCATAATTTTCAGAGATTATGCATTCTTCATGAATACTTTTGTATTGCTGCTTGCAAATATGCATTTCCAAACTTGAAATATAGGTGTGAACAGTGTGTACCAAAAAAAAAAAAAAGGATTAACCTGTCTGGTATTTCTGTCCCTGCAAAGCCTTGCCACAGCCTCCACTAATAACTGCAGCTAACTAAGTAACTGAGAAATTCACAGGCACTGCTTATTTTGATTATGGCCAAAGAAATCATACAGATTACTTACCGTGCCTACCCAAAATCAAAGCTAAAGCATCCTGCCCAACTAATACTATAGATACATGTACAGGACAAAGCCTTTCCCTACAAAACCCTTAGCACTACTTTTGTTGTATCACATAGGTTTTGGTATGCCCAATCTGTGGGCCCCTGGACTCTTTATATAGTAAAGAGAGACTCCTGTGTTATGTGCAATATTAATCTTGTTTGTTACCTTTTAACTATGCTCATGGTGTATTTACCAGAAGTTTTAATACATAGTCAAGTCTATCTTTTGGTTTCACATCAAGGTTATACAAATATTCTCCTGTATCTGCTTTCAACATTTTTGTAGTTTCAATATATTTGGAATTTTATGTGTTTCTTTCATGTGATATAGGTGTTTCATGTCGTGTATCTCATTTTCTATTTTTCTAAAAAGATATGGTATTTATTGAATAAAATTTCCTGTCAATTTAAAATACCTTGTCAAATTGAATATAAAGTGACCTTTTTTGAATTGAAAAGTAGACATATTGAATATTTCTCAGTCCTAAAGTGCACTTCCAAATAAATTTCTATTATGTGCTGATTTAATTTTGTTATTATTTTTTCTCCCAGAATGCTTGTGAAATTCTTCAACATAAAAATTTAATGTTAAATAGACAAATGTTTATTAGTTTTTAAAATTTTCTGTATTGAGAAATACCATTAATACAGTAACCAATGATATTCATAGGTGTCTTATATGCATTAAACATATAACACAACCAAAAAATACTAACATCTAGAAAAGGACAGAAATCAGTAATAAATGATTTTTCAAAAACTAATTAAAATGATTAATTAAAAATTGCACATCTTTATTTTTGAAAATCAGAACCAAAATTTAGAGCATATTGCATTTGGACCAGAATGTAAATCTAATTCCTGATTGTTTGACTTCATTGAGTATCCTACCCTTTCTGGGTGTGTTTTCTTATCTATAAAATGGTAACGTGACTATCTTCCCATTACAATGTTTTGAAAATAAAACAAATAATGCTTCAAGAATTTTTAAGCTGTAAAATTTGTAAATATATACCACAGTATGGTATAACTACTATTTTGATGTAAAAATGATTATCTTTAGTTGTCAGAGCTGAGAACTATAATTCTTTGCCTAACTATTTCAGTTTGTCAGTATCTCAAGACTAAGAATATGCTATATTGTATTTCTGTAGTAGGAACGATGGTCAGTATTTTTCTATTGAAATGTGTGCAAGCCAATAATAGATGTCTCTCCAAACGCTTCAGAGGATTAAGTAAGGACTGCTATTCCAGATATGCAAATGCTGAAGGATACGTTTCTGAATAGATACTGTACTGCCTTAAAGATAAACAAGAAGGAATGTGAATGTATGAGCTTGGATTTTATCCAATGTGGTTTGCCATTTCAGCAGCATGGGGTGTACACTGAGCTTGATGTGGCAGCAGTTAGCAGTAGCAACTCATGAATGTAGACAGATTTATGCGGGGTGACCTTCATGACTCAATGTGCTTGGGAGCTTTGTGATTTCCACAGGGGTTACTAACGGGACATTCCATTGACAATCACAATGAGTGTTCTACCTCCCTGGCATGTTTAGAGCACATTTTTATGCATCAGAAAACTCCAGACTTTCAAGGGCTGCTTTCTAAACAGACACACTACTCTGAATTTTGCAGAAGATAAAGTTCATCTGCATACTTGTCAGTTAGCTAGCCACTATCTCAGGGTCTCTTTTTATTTAAGCATTTTTGCTACTTCACTGCCATCATGAAAATCCAAATTTATATTTCTGTTTTAAAAATTATTATATCCGTTTTAGACTTGTAGTGAATAGGGTCTCATTTGTTAACTGTTTGTAGGAAGTTTGAAAAAATTGATCCTAGGATCAAAGGGCATTGAGGCACTGTAGATATGACAAATCATATCCAAATGATTTCATTTTTCCATGGAAAGTGTTGTTATTTAAGTAGATCAGTGAAATGGAAATGCAATAGGCATGCTGTATCTCAATTTCAACAAGACATTTTTAAAATACAACATTAATTCAATTTTGGAAAACTTGGAATAATTCTGGTGTTCTAAAAGCAAACTATTATTGAACAGATTTTAGTTGCAAAGCAAGTTTCCAAAGACGTGCACCAATATCCACTCTTTTCTTTTCCTACTTCTATTGGTTTATCAAATGATATTACAAAAAGATATTTAGCAAATTTATGGAAGATGAAAATATATTCAATTACAAACATGATCAAAGAGACTTTTATATGCTAAAACAGTGAACTAAAGCTAACATGATAATGTGTAGTATGGAGAAATAGTTCTGATTGCTGGTGAAACTGGAAATATTTTGCTTGGGAAAGAAATTTAGAAGTAAATAAGTGCTAATTACCAAATGTTCAACGGTCTGTACTGTAGTAGAAATAAATATGTAAGTGGAATCAATGATGTAGTGTGTATGGAGACTAATTTGGACTGTATGTAAACACTGAAATAGAACTTTCCAAAAAAAAAAAGAGGTTGCTTCAAGAACTGTGAGAATGTGCCTTTATTGGTGATATCCTAATAGAGATGAAAGCCATTTGAATTGTCTACATCTAAGAAATCAGAATGGATGGCCTTTCATCTATGCCTTATCTCTGAAAGTCAACATTTTTAAAACAAGTGAGCTCAGCTGATTTTGAAATAGGGAAAAGAGGGTCACTTTCTACTTTAATACCTTTCTTTTTCATTTAAAGTCCAATATTAATGTCCAAATGTATTTGATTTTAAAAATAATATAGGATCACTGTGCTATTAATTCTTCTCACTAAAGCACTGGAAATAGTATCCTGAGAGATGACATTTAGGATTTTATTGCTTTTAAAATCAAGAACATAATTTATCATTTTCATATAATTGACACTCTTTCCTTCACCATTGACCATAAAGTAAAATAAAAAAACTGACAATTACCAAAAGGGGAATTAAGCTTATTTTCAATATATTTTTCCTGATTCCAATTACAGTGATCATTTTTTTTCAAGTAAGCCCTAGTGCTATATGCTACCATAGTCTCCAAATCTTTATCATTCATAATACTCCACCTTGAAATTTTGACCAATGTCTGTCTTCTTTCCTACATGGTAAGTGGCAGAGGGAAATGCATGTATCCATATTAAAAGATATGCCTCAGCATCTGGCAAAGTATCTTTCCATTTTTTGCTAAATAAATAAATAAATAAATAAATAAATTTTATATGTGAATTTTGTTGTTCATGTCTCTTCTCATCCTAGAATTTGCATAGAATTCCACTGCTTTTTACTGAATTGAATAAATGCTATGTTTTCCTGTAGCATTTAAAATATTTACAAAATTTTTTGAAGGTGTGACTAAATCTTAAGAGTTCCTTTCATCTTTCAAATTAACTTTTAATGGCATGGAATGTATTTGCTTCCATTAATTCTTCATATTCATAAATTATTTTAAATAGTTTTTAACATTTAAAAGTATGTTTATTTTTCTTTGATCTGAACTCTGCACTTGGTATAATATTCTGATTGCTCTTAACATATGATAATAGACACTTTTGCAAGCTTTCCACATAAATCACTTTATTCATCTGATATATTATTTTATATTCATCTAAATTTAGTTTATCTTCTGGTCCTGCTATGTTTTAAGTCTATAGAGGAACTTAACTAATTTTTTTACACTTCAAAATAAATATATGTTTAATCCAATATTTTTAATGATTTCCACATAAAATTATGTATATTTCAAAATACTTTGTACAAATTTATGACAATTGAATGCATTATATTTTTACATAGTGGATTTGAGATAACTATGTAGTAGCAGAATTCTAGGATGGATCCTGAGATATACTGACTTCTTGTAAACATGCTCTGCGTAATTCTTAAGATTTTTAACATAGTGTATTTCACTCCCATGATTAGAATATTTTGTAGATCAAAAGGGATTTTGCAGATGTAATTGAGGTCTCAAATTAGTTGACCTTACGATAAAGCAATTATTAAAGTGGGCCTGATCTAATCACGTAAGTTTTATAAAAGTATTATTTTCTACAGACTGGTAGCAGAAGACAGTTATCAATGTGCTGCTGGTTGCCTGGGAAAAAGCAATGATTCACGCTGTGAATTGTCTCTGGTTGCTACATGGTTGCCTGAGAGCTGATCCCAGGCAACTGCTGGAAAGATAATGAGGGCTTCACTCCTAGAGTTGCAAGAAAAGAAATTCCGCCCCAAACAGGTGAACCTGGAAGAGAATCCTAAGCCAAGATGAGAACCACAGCTCCAGCCAAGATCTTGATTTCAGTCTGAGTGAAGAATGACCCTATTTATAATCTACAGAACTTTTGAGATAATAAACTTGTGTTGGTTTAAGCTACTTCATTTGGGGTACTTTGTTAGATAGCAATAACAAATATAATGCTCCCTCAGTAAAATTGTCATTTAAAGTTTTTATTAGAATTGAGAGTCAGAGAAAAGCTTTCAAAAGTTCTCCTGAAGGAAATGTCAAGGAATGTGCAACTTTCAGGTTCAGCGGAAATCATTCAATATAATCTATTTTAGAAAGCTGGCAGTCAGACAAATTAAATGTTTTTCCCTAAACCATTTGTAGGCATAATCAAGACTGGAACCATGAGTCTAAATCAACACTCTTTCCACAGTAAACAACCAATATAATTTATTAATAATTGGAAAAGGAAAAAGTGATTCTAGTGGAAATTTTGTGTATATTATTTTTAATAGTTAATATATTTGTAAAATAACTTGTAACTACTCGCCCTGACTTTCTTTCCTTCCTTCTTTCCTTCCTTCTTTTCTTCCTCCCTCCCACTCTCCCTTCCTTCCTTTTTTCTTTCATCTTCCTTTTTTCCTTTATTCCTTCCTTCCTTCCTTCTTTCCCTCTTTCCATCCCTCCTTCCCTCCTTCCTTTCATTATTCATGATCTCGTCAAGGTTCACACATTGCATTTGACTGATTTTTTAAATTACCTTTAATTTAGAAAAGGAATTTTACTTTTTAAATTCCTTCCTATTTCATTGACATTTTGAAGAGCAGGTGTTGTATATCTCATGTTCTGGGTATAATTGTTTATTTAATTTCCTTTAACTTTTCTTCTGTTGTCTGAAGATTTTTTATGAATATAAGAATGTCTGTATATTTTATTAGATGTAGATAAACATTGGCAATAGTGCTTTATATGATATATAAACTCCACAGAGCACTGCATCAGGGAACCCACACTGTGAAGACATCTACCATTAAAGAAACTAACTTTGATTAAGGTGGTAAATGCCACTCTTCCCACATTGTACAGACACCTCTTTTTCTGTAATTAGTAAGTCATCTGTGGGTTGACACTGGCCTCATTTGACTGTCCTGTTACACATCACCAGTTTACCCAAAGCTTCTAGCTAGCATCTACTGATGAGTCTTCTGACTCAATTATTTTGTAAGGCTTGTATTAGTTGCCTACCCCTGCTATTTAAAATTTTCACATATCTAGCAGCCTAAAACACAACTTGGTTACCTTACAGTTAGAATTCTGACACAGGTCTCACTAGGTTACAATCTATTGGTTAGCAGGGCTTCATTCATTTCTAAGGCACTATGGGAGAATCTGTATCTCTGTCTTTTTATAATTTCTAAAGGCTACTCACAAGCCTTGGCTAGTGATCCCTTGGTCCATCTTCAAGGCCAGTAACATCAGGTTAAGTCCTTTATATTTTGTGTTTTTTTAAACTCTCCTCCCTCATAGTCACCTCCTCCTTTGACTGCAGCTGGTAAAGTCTCTATGCTTTTAATGACCAATATGAATAGATTGGTCCCACCTAGACAATCCAGTATCTCTCCATCTCAGGGTCACATTTTAATTACATCTACAAAGTCTCTTTTGTCATGTAAAGTAACACATTTATAAGCTCCAGAGTTTAGAATCTAGATATCTTTGGGAGGTTTTCCTTTTTGATGCTCAGATTGTCTTAACTTAGGGAATTTTGTTTAGTGAATTTAGAAAATGTTATGGAATTATTATAATTCTCTTAGACATGATCATAACATTGTGTTCATATGGTGATATGTGCTAAGTTGTTTAGGGTAATGCCATGATAACTGCAACTTGCTGAGAACAAGCAAATCATGGCAGAATTTTACACTGTTTATTCTGAATAGAAGATATATAATCTCACTTTATTATTCTTTCAAACATTATGTAAGCTTGAAAATTTTCAAACCAATGAGGAAATTACTAAATCAAAGATATATTGTTATAATATCAAAAAACTCATGACATAAAAAAGTTTAATTTGTTCTTGCAGCCTTTTCTTACTTTATTTCTAGATAACACTCATCTTGAAAAAAATACAACCTCTTGTCTGACTCACTATAATGAAAGAAAGGAGAAAGTCTGATTCTGCCACCAAGAGCTCTTCTTTCTGCTCATATCTGATTTTAGAACCTATGATGTCAGAATTCTCAAAAATATTGGAATAGCTGTTAGTGTAAGAAACTAACCTTCTGAAAAAAAAAAGGGAGCTGCGGTGGCTCTGGCCAGTTGTCCTGGCTACTGAGGAGGCGAGGCTATGAGTTCAAGGCCAACCTGAGCAACATAACAAGCTCTCATTGATTAACAACCCCCAAAAAAAAGAAAAAGAAAAAAGAAAAAAAGAATGAAACTAACTTTGTGCATTTGGTTATATTGAAAACAAAAGATTCTTAAAATTAAAAAAGAGAATAGGGACACATGAGAGATGTACCATAGCATGGAAGTCTCAAGTATGCCGAAAAGTCAACTTAATTGAAGGGTGCTGCTGAATAGAAGCAAACACCACAGCAAAGCTTGCTAAAGAAGCACTATGTTTATGGTAGAGTTACGATTTATGTCCTATGAACATCCTCAAAGCCCCAGAATGAGACAAGAATTCCTCGTTTGCTGCATTACAATTTTCAAAGTTATACCACTGATTTGACATTCACAATTCTGAGAAGTAACAGTTACTTATTCCTTTAATAAATATTTGTTGAACTCTTGTACAATATGCCAGGTACAGGGCTACTTTAAAATTCCATATGTGCCTTTAGCATTTAGTATATTCTGGCCATTAAGCATTTGTTAGTATTAACTCACTTGACACTCATAATTACCAAATGCGGTGGACTGTTCCTATTTTACAGAGTGAGGGTCCAAACTCATTAAATCTGATGTTGGAACTCACACTACCATCTACTAGTGACATGAGTTCTTAATCGGGTCCACAGAACCCTATAATTGGGTTTCAAGTTTCCCAGGAGAAAAGCCCATAGTTTATATCAGTTTGTCAAAAGTAACATAAAACTTTAAAATGTTCCACTGTTGTGTTATGGTTAGGGATCCATTGCAGATCAGGATCTGTAAGACTAGTCCCAGCTCCATGAACCTCAGAATTTATCAGCCAGAATAACTAGGCAGGCTCTTCTGTGCCTAATGAAAGCATTTTCTCATCATACTCTTTTATCTGTTCAATAAATATAGATGTGCTGCATAATTTTCAAAAATGTTTACCTACTATTTGATTATATGTATTATATATATATCACTAATACATGATGAAACATGTATTAATGAAAATATGAAACATATTGTTAGTCTCCAGAATTGATATTTACTTGTTTTCCTCCTAATTTTTGCTATCTGTGAATTTCTTATATATTACTTTTGCTAAAAATTTCTACTTGTGCATCAATTCATTGATTATACAAGTTTTAAAATATTTCTCTATTGTTTATTTCTGTTTAATCACTGAGCTTTGTTTATAATACATATAATTTACAAGGCATTGTTTTCAGGCTGTATTTTTATTATTTATATTTAGTTTTATTATAATGAAGCAAATATATTTTGCACCATATGTCCATTTATGGAATTAATTATTTTTTTCTACCTTTATAGAGTGTGTATATGTATGTGCATGAAATATATATATGGCATAAACATTTATAGATATTTATATTCCACACATATACATACACTAACACACATACATATTTCTTATTTTTTTAAATATAAATTTTTTCTCAACTTGCACAGTGAGGAATTTTATTCTGCAAATTCTGCTGATATTCCTCATATTGCTAAGATTTTTTTCTTCATACATTTCAATGCTAGGTTTATTAGGAAAAGTTACATATTTATTGTGTACAGAATCTTTTATTACACTCAATCTTTTATTACACTTCTTCTTGGCCTGAGTTATTGTAAAATGGTTGGATTTTAACTACTTCATATAAATATTATGAATCTTGTTTCTTTCGGTTTATTTTTACTCGGTAAATCATTGTGTATCTTTTTACATTTATTTTTCAGAATCAGTTTTTTACAGGTAAGATTGTCTCGTAGATGTACATGTTGTTTTTATTTCTAGTTGTATTATCACAGTGTCTAAAATTTTTCTTCCAGAGCTTATCAAATCCTCATTTATTATTATCAGATAGAAATTTGGTCTTTTATCTTCTTATATCTGTTTATTTTGCTATTCCCTTTGCTTTTGTACTTTTGTAATATGGTGTGGTTGTGTTTTTTTTTTTTTTTGCCTATCCTCTACCTGAGAATACTCATGTGTATTGTGATTTTTAGTGCCCTACCAAAGCTAAAAACTGAAAATTGCATGTTCAAACCTATGTTTATTTGTTTATCAAATTTAGCATTATTGAATTTACTCATGAAAACTGGGGAAAATGGCTCACTTACAACTTCCCAACTAAAGGTTTTTATTCTTGAGCTTCTTGATGGCATATTTTAAGGGACCATTTTCTTAATTTACCACCTTCTCATTTGTATATATTATTTAATGTCTTTTCAAACTTATGTTAATTGTAATTTATTTCATATTAAAACATTCTGTTGTGACTTAATTACCGATATTATTTCTAATTAATTTTGGATTTAAATGTATTGAAACTTCACCCACAAGCCATATTATGGCATGATTTTCCCATTTGGGGAATATTTATTTCTGTTTTCCTCGTTGTTAATTGGATATAATGTATGCATATTTTTAAAGGTATACACCAAACAATATACATTTTTCCTCCTTGCATACTTGAGGATATTATTCTGCTTTCTTCAGATGTAAAGGACAACAATCTGGTTACATGTTTATTTTCTATCAGAACTCTAGATTTGTGCCATCACCTCGAGACATACAATACTGATGTTAAAAAAAGCATATGATTATTCTATCTGAATGTGTGTATATTTTCTTTACTTTACTGGTTTCTTCTTCCTGAATACACTTGTGAATTTCTTTCTTTATTCTTGAATTTCACTGAATTGATTATAATATTGTCCTATGTTCGACATTCACTAATAGCTTTTCTTTTCTGAAACAAGTTAATTCCTTTTTTCTACAGATTTAGTTTTTCTTATATTTCAGGGAAGTTTATTTCTTTGAAAATTTTTAATCTTTTTTAACTTCTTAAAGCACTATTATCCAGATTTTGAACCCAGTTCTCTGTTATGGGTTCATGATTCTATCATTTTTCTTTTCATCTAGTGGAGTATTTATGTGAGGCTCATTAGCCAAGTAAAAAACAGAGTACTGCTGTATAAATTTGAGAAACAACCCATCAAAATGTAAGATTTCTGTTAAACAATTGCTGGTGAACACAGTATTGAAGCTGGCCTAAGTCTTCCTAGCCCTTGTTCCTAAATTGGAAAGAACAAATTAACATAAAGAAGCATTTCCTGTAGAGAACAGCAGGTGTGCTTTACATGCACTTCCTACACACAGAAGGAAAAACAGGGAGCAATATGGAACATGCTGTGGTTGTGTTCAGGAAGCAAAAGAAAAAGTAGCAAGAGGGCTGTCTTTGGAAGAAGTAACTCAACTGATTAATAAAACAGAGATTACTGTGCACAATCTGCTCACCAATCAGATTAGCCATATTTAACTTATGGTGACACAATTAAGGAGCTACAAAAAGGTGCCATGACATGGCCTATGACACTACAACTGGGAAGGAAGGATGAAATTTACCTCTGTAAATGTTGAAGCTGAAAATGGAGGGGAAAAGTAGTGAATATCATAACACTCATGTAATATTTATATAACAAATAAATTACAAAATATTAAAATCTTAATTTTCTATGCCTTTACTTGGAGTTATGTATAATTTTCTGAAAATATTGTGTATGTCTTATTCCAAATTTGTAATTGATAATTTGTACCTCATGCTGGTTTTAGATAAGTTGAAATTTGGTATGGTATTTTCACATAAAATTATTTTTAAATTAACATGGATCAAATTTTATGTTGCTCTGTTTTGTTCATTTTGTATTAATATTCAAAATTCAAAATGATAAAATTTATTGTGTCAACTGTTGTATATCTTCTTTCACAATGACTATAACTGTGTTTGTCACATGCATAATTTTCTTTTACTTTTTCTCCATTATTTTCTCTGTATTAATTTTTGCATTGGTATCATGCTGGTTTATGCGATATATATATATACATTTTAGTGAAGGAATTCCAAACAGAACTCATTCTCTGTTTAAGAATGATATTAGTAATGTGAGTGTATTATTTTATTTTCCAATTTCTCTTCTTTTTTGTCCCCGTCTCAGAGATATTCTTTAGTCTTAAAGGAATTAAATTTTAAGTATGAGAATTGGTGGGTTGTATATATTGTTTAGCTATTTATTTGATTGAGGAGTACAGAAAAGAAGCTGAGACTCCTAGTGAATTTTACCATCAAGCAATTTCTCTTTAAATTTATCTAATACTCTGACCAAGTGGGCTTCTACTGCTTTTCTCACTCCTCTGACTGGTAGATAGTTGAACACCCAGATGAAAGTTCAGATCTCTACAGGTATGTAGACGTTTCTCTTTGCTCATGTTATGCTGGTCAGAAGTTACAGTGTACAGTTTCTTTCATACCAGCGTTTTCCCTGAAGGGAGAAAATCAGCTGAAAGAATAATATAACTTGTCTAGGAAGTTTATATGTTAAATAGCTCTTCCCTCAATTTAGTCATTTTATTGTGACAGAATTAATTCTACGAGATGCTTTCTTTTTTTCTCCTATAACCTGTTCCGTCCACAGTCTCGTCTCTCTAGCTAGGAGTTCTTAGTAGACTGCTTTGCATCTCCCTTTCTTATCACTCTACCATGCATTCTTCCCAAATGGAAATATGTCTACTAATATTCATAGTCTTTCAATTTGGTCCATTTTTTTTGTAGCTGACTGATACACTTCTGAGTTGACTCAGTGAGGTTATGGCAATTCTTAAGCATAGAGGTAGTTTTTGTCTCCATTTTTATTCACTTCTGTAGGTTTTAGGCAGGAAAGCTATGAAAATGTGAATTTATTTTGCCATCTTTCACTGAATTCTCTGTATTAAATTTTTATTTTTATAAAGCATTAGAGAAATGTGCATGAACCGAAGAAGCTGAATATGACAGCAAAGTGCTCTTGATGTTGGCTAGATGGCAGTATGTCAGGCACATTCACGTCTTCTCTAGCTGAAGGGAATGGCACTATGGATCTGCACCAGTAAATCCTGCACTACCACCTGCCTTGGAGCACAGTCACTTTTGCCCTTTCTTGTTGAATGCAATTAGTTTAAGAAAGCCGTTCCTTAAAGTGTACTTTGTAATTTTAAAACTTCATTCTTCATAGTTGAAGGAAAGTGTTTGGATTTAAAGTGCACAGGCTCTCAGAAATCACAGGTGCAAATACAGATGAAGTTAAC
This sequence comes from Leontopithecus rosalia, assembly GCA_028533165.1. NCBI lineage: Eukaryota > Metazoa > Chordata > Mammalia > Primates > Cebidae > Leontopithecus > Leontopithecus rosalia. Next base: position 62,094,793 of record CM052663.1, on the reverse strand, counting down.
TCATAAAGTATCTTACGTGCAGCTTATTTTTTAAGATTCTTAGCAACTAAATGTAAGTCTTTACTTTGTTCACCTTAAAGATCGAAGATCAATTTTCCTAATAAAAGGTAGACCTTTACTTTTCTAAAAAGTCACTGAAATCCTTTACCAACCTGAGACACCAGATTAGATGTTCCAGTTACCCTCAGAAGAATAAAGTTTATTTATTGACATAAAAACACCAACGACAATATTGCCTTCCTTCCCCAGTGATGGCAACCTTTAGAAATAGTAAGGTCATTATTGTTGCCCACCTTTTTGAGAATGCAGAATATTTAAAGCCCTCATGACACATATCACCACACTCAGAAAACTTAAAACAGTGTGATGTATGTGAGTAAATAGTAACAGTAATAGTAAACAGCTAATGAGCATTTAATACTTACTTTGTGCCAGACATTATATTTTAAATTGGATTATATTATTTTGATTATAAAATGGCCTTAAAAAGTAGACATAATTATTATCTTCTTGTTTCAGAGGGAGTAACTTAGAAAAATAAATGCCTTCATTTAGATAGATTCATCAAATGTGTAACATAAAGACTATAAATTAGAGTATTATATTCAGAAACTTTGCTAAATGGGTAGATTACAGCTTCTCCTGCCACAGGGAGGGAATACTGGTAACTATGTGAGATGGTGGGTGCTAATTCATTTTACCATAGTATTCGTTTTATTTTATACACTCACACACACCATGTATCTTATAACATTGTGTTGAATACTTAAAATGTACACAATAAAATTTATTTTAAAAATTAATAGCATTTTAGGGACCTGTAGGAAAAGAAACGAAAAAATCCAACATTCACATTATAGGTCTACTAAAAGGAGAGGAGAAAGAAGGGGGTCTTTATATGAAATAAATCATATAAAAAATAATGGCTAAAACCTTTCCAAATTTAATGAAAGATACAACATAAAAATATACCAAATTAAGCCAACCAGAAATGGATAAACCCAAAGAAATTCAGACCAAAACATATCATTAAGCTGCTGAATACCAAAGACAAATTAAAAAAATGTTCAAAACATCCAGAAAGAAATGCCACATTGCCATTAGCAAGAAAATAATTCAAAATACAGTAAATTATTTATCAGAAACTATGAAGACCAAAATAAAATGTCAATATATTTTTTAATGCTGAAAGAAAATAAGTATCAATTGAAAATTCTGTTCAATGAAAGTATTCTTAAAGAATGCATAAGAAATAAAGACATCATTGTCAATAGCATATCTACTTTTAAGTATGGGCTAAAGGAAGTTCTTAAAAGAGAAAGAAAATGACAAAATAAATAATATTGAGTTGTTGGAAAGAAAGAAGAAATCATGAAAAGAATTGCAATATAAGAGAATGAAATAGACAATCATTTTCAAATGTCTTTTGTAAACTATATTTGATGACAGAAGCAAAACTTGTAATACCACCTAATACTCAAGTGATTATATTTAAAAGCAAAATGTTAAAAAGAGCTAAATGAAAGTAAGACCTTCCACACTTGACTGAAAGTTGTAAAATTTTAATACAACTAGACTGATAAATTACACATTTATATCAGAATACCAGGAACAATTACTGTAAAAACAAGAGTATACAAAGATGCACACTCAGAATCACTATAAAAAAATCAAGATGGAATCCTCAAAATATGCTCATGTAACTTGTATGAAGGTAAGAAAGTAAAAAAAAATGAGAACCTGGAGAGTCAAAGAAAAGTCTTTAAAATAAAAAAAGGTAGACTTGGATGGGGAGGAAGATGGTGGTCGAGAAGCAACTCACCACTGCAGCTCTCAGTCGAGACGCAGAGGGTAAGCAAACACCGCATTTTCAGACAGATCCTTATAGCCCACAGAGCGGGAAAAAGCCCAGGTGTAAAAGGCACTCAGAACTCAAGCTCAGCACTCCCCGCTGGCGCGGCCAGGCAGCCAGCACCACCACAGCGGCCCGGCACACAAAACACAAGGGTCTGGGCGCCCTGTTAAACCGACAATTTGAGACTTGGGAGGGCAGATTGCTATGTTCATCTGACTGAACGGGTTTTGGACAGTGAACTAGACCAGGAGATTTCTGGGAGGTGAATTGTGAACCAGCGCAGCGGGTGGCTGCACGGGAAATGACACAGATCCCGGTGCCTTTTCGGCCAGCCGCCAAGGCACCTGGGAGAGAGTCAACCCTACAACTTAAAAAGAAAAAAAAGCAAAAAGGCTCGGAGGCAGGGAGCCAAGGGCTTGTCCCACAGGGACAAGCAATACAGTGATTCGGAGTGCTGGGGGTTGAGAGTACCACTGCGGGAAGAGTGGAACACATGACTGTGCAGCTCGGTGGGGGAGGGGAGTCCGCCATTACCGAGAGCTTCAGTCCCTACTGAGGTACCCACCCACTGCTGACGCAGTCAGCCGTTGCCAAGGCAACCCGCAATAACAGAGAAACTCCACCTACAGGGCAGAGCCCACATCAGCAGGGCGGAGCCTACGTCAGTAGGGCGGAGCCCAAAACAGCAGGACAGAGCCCACAGCAAAAGGGCGAACCTCACGCCAGGATGGCAGAGCCTCGGCACCCAAATAGTGACTAGACTGCCTCCTAGCTGGGCAGGACAGCACAACGGATACTCACAAATAAAGCCCTAACTCCCCGAGACAGAGCATCTGAGGAAAAAAACCGGTTTCATGAGTTCTGCCACAACAGACTTAAACGTACTTGCCTAGCAACACTGAATGAACAACGGAGCTCACAGAACAGCACTTGAGCTCCTATAAAGTACAGATCGTCTCCTCAAACAGCTCCCTGATCCCCGTAT
>CM052663.1:62065463-62091453 GCA_028533165.1 Leontopithecus rosalia | reverse complement strand
GGGGGCAGAAGGCAGCAAAACACACTGCCACGTGTTTACCTATGCAACTATCTTGCATGTTCTGCACATGTACCGCAAAACCTAAAATGCAATAAAAATTAAAAAAAAAAAGGTAGACTTAAAACCCTAAGATATAAATAATTACTTTCCACATAAATTAACATTAATACATCAATCAAAAGACACATATTGAGAGCATAAAACAAAGCACATGGCCGAATCATATACTGTTTATAAGAATGTCACTTTAAATTCAATTAGTTTGGTAAGTTGAAAATAGATACCTAGCAAATATTAATTTAAAAAAAGGAGGGGCTATGTTACCATCTGATAAAGTAGAATCCAGAGCAAACTACTAAAGACAACGAATAATGCTATACAATGATAGAACTATGTACCGTGAAGACATAATGAGCCTAAGTGTTTATACATTAAACATCAGAGTCTCAAAACACATGAAGTGAAAATGAATAGAATGGAAAGAAGAAATTGGCAAATCCATAATTGTGGTTGATGATTTCAACAACTTCCTTTAAGCAACTGACGGAGCTAACAGACAGAAAATCAGCAAGAATATAGGAAGCTGGAATGCAACATGAATCAACTTCATGATATATGTAATCACCCAACAGCAAAATAGAAGAGAATCCCTGAGCATGTGAGGATTTATGATACATTTTAAAAAGAGGAAGTCTGAAGGGAAATTAAAAATTATGTTTATACTAAATATCAAGGAATAAATCACACGTTAAATTGGAATATATTTTTTTGCTGGAAGACGATGAAAATACTGTCTATCAAGTTTTGTGGATGCAGCTGAAACAATGTAGGAAGAAAATGGTTGTGCTAGATGCTTATATTAGAAGGAAAAAAGAATCATCTCAAAACAATGACTTAAGCATTTATTTTAAGAAACTTGAAAAAGAAGAGCAAACCAAATCCAAAGTAAGTTAAAGGAAAGATACAATAATAAGTATAAATCAAAATAAAATAAGGATTCAAAATAACAAAAATTTTTAAAACAAAAAGCTTTTTTTAAAAATAAGATGTTAATGTATGTCTAACTAGCTGATCAAGAAAGTAGGAGATAAGATAAATTTAGCAATATCACAAAAGAAATAAGATATAACATCAGAGAAAACACCAAAAGCAATGTCAACAAAAGCCAAAACTGACAAATAATACCTAATTAAACTACAGAACTTCTGCACAGCAAAATAAATTAGCATCCGAGTGAACAGACAACCTGCAGAATGGGAGAAAATTTTTGCAATCTACCCATCTGACAAGATATAGTATTCAGAATCTACAAAGAACTTTAATAAATGTACAAGAAACATACAAACACCCCCATCAAAAGTGAGCAAAAGATATTAACAAACACTTTTCCAGAGAAGACATTTATATGGCCAACTAATAGAGAAATGCAAATTAAAACCACAGTGAGATACCATCTCACTCCAGTAAGAATAGTGACTATGAAAAAGCCAGGAAACAATAGATGCTGGTGAGTCTATGGAGAAATAACAATAGCAAAGACCTGGAACCAACCCAAATGCCTATCCATGATAGACTGGACTGGGAAAATGTGGCATATATACACCATGGAATATTATGCAGCAATCAAAAATGATGATTTCATGTCCTTTATAGGGACATGGATGAATCTGGAGAACATCATTCTCAGCAAACTGACACAAGAACAGAAAATGAAATACCGCATATACTCGCTCATAGGCGGGTGATGAAAAATGAGAACACATGGACACAGGGAAGGGAGTACTACACACTGGGGTCTATTTGGGGGAACAGGGGAGGGACAGCAGGAGGGGGAGCTGGGGAGGGATAGCCTGGGCAGAAATGCCAAATGTGGGTGAAGGGAAGGAAGGCAGTAAAACACACTGCCATGTGTGTACCTATGCAACTATATTGCATGCTCTGCACATGTACCCCAAAACCTAAAATGCAATAAGAAAAAAAAATTTAAAAAGAAAGAATGCCTTTACACTGTTGGAGGGAGTGTAAATTAGTTAAATAACTGTGAAAGACAGTGTGACAATTCCTCAAGGAACTAGAACCTGAAATACCATTAGACACAGCAATCCCATTACTGGGTTTATACCCAAAAGATCATGAATCATTCTACTATAAAGACACATGCACACATATGTTTATGGCAGCACTCTTTACAGTAGCAAAGACTTGGAGCCAACCCAAATGCCCACCAATGACAGAATGGATAAAGAAAATGTGGTACATATACACCATGGAATACTATGCAGCCATAAAAAGGATTAGATCATGTTACTTTGCATGGACCTGGATAAAGTTGGAAGCCATCATTCTCAGCAAACTCACACAGCAACAGAAAACCAAACACTACATGTTCTGACCCACAAATAGGAGTTGAACAATGAGAACAGATGGGCATAGGGAGGGGAACAAAACATATCAGGGCCTGTCGAGGGTTGCCAGACAAGGGGAGGGAGAGCATAAGGACAAATACCTAATGCATGCAGGGCTCAGAACCTAGATGACAGCTCGGTAGGTGCAGCAAATCACCATGGCACATGTATACCTAAGTAACAAACATGCCTCTTCAGCACATATATCCCAGAACTGAAAGTAAAATAAAAAAAATTAAAGAAAGAAGATAATAGGGAAATATTTTAAAAATATTATGCCAACTAAGATGAAATGGACAGTTGCTTAAAATACCCTGATTTCCAAAATCAATCCAAGAATTAATAAAAATACAAATAGTGCTGATTTTCACGGAATGTAATTACTAATTTAAAAGTTTTCCTAAGTTAAATGATTGATACAATGTTACTGGAGAGATCTTAGCTCTTAGAAAAGAACTAGTATTATGCAAGCAGTTGACAAGATAGAGGAGTAGAAAGCATATTCAAAACTTTTTAAAATGAGGCTGATATTACCACAATAACAAAACCAGTAAGAGCTATTATAAATAGAAACTACAGCAACAGTAACTATAAACCAATCCTCCTTATAAACATAGATGAAAATGTCCTTAATAAAAGCTTGGAAAATAACATTTATTCACATATTAAAGGATATCATAATGAATAAGTAGGGTAGTTTCAGTAATGCAATACTGATTTAAATATTTAAAAATAAAAGGTGCTAACAGAGTAAAAGACAAATATACAATCATCTCAATATATACAGAGAAGACATAGAAACAGTTCAAAAGACATTGATGTACAAAAGAACAATTTGCAAATTGGTAATAAAAGAGCATCTCAATCTACTAAACAGCATCTATGAAATATCTATTACTAACATCACTGCTAAGGTTCATTAAAAAAAATCTGGAAAGAAAATCCAAGGATGTTCTTCTGATCAGTTTTTTAGTACCTTACTAGGGATCTCTGACAGTGAATACTGACTGTCAACTTGATTGGATTGAAGGATGCATAGTATTGATCATGGATGTGTCTGTGAGGGTGTTGCCAATGGAGATTAACAGTAGAGTCACTGGGCCGGGAAAGGCAGACCCCGCCCTTAATCTGAGTGGGCACCATCTAATAAGCTGCCAGTGTGACTAGAATATAAAGTAGGCAGAAAAACATGTAAAGCCTAGACTGGCCTAGCCTCCCAGCCTACTTCATTATGCCATGATGAACCCTTCCTGCCCTGGAATACCAGACTCCAAGTTCTTCAGTTTTGGGACTCTGACTGGCTTTCCTTGCTCCCCAGCTTCAGAAGGTCTATTGTGGGGTCCTGTGATTATATGAGTTAATACTTAATAAACCCCACTTTATATGTATTTGTATCTATCATCTCTCTATATAGGACCCTGACAAATACAGATTTTGGTATGAGAAGTGGTTCTAAAGGAAAGGAATATTAAAGGTGGAGTTCTTATATTGGTTTGGGGATCTCTGGAGTTGGCTGCTTCATATAATTAGACCAAAAAAAGGCTAAAGCCTCCACTTCTAATAGTATGGAGAACACTGATAGCTCTTGGTGTGAACTGTTTAGAGGGTTATGCAAAATAGCTACATTTGACACTCCTAATTTACTGCTCATTAAAGGCAGCAGGAGTTTAGTGACTCTGTACATAACACCTTTTTACGTATGTGGAGAACCAAAGAAAATGATGAAGCTCATTGGTTGCTCCTAAGTTCAGTGGACAAAGTGATGAAAGAAAATAATAAACTCAGGGATTCAAACTCTTCAGAAGCAGATACTGAGCCTCAAATCTGCTAAGATTATCCTGAGTGAGCATCTTATCTTCTGAAGAGAACGAGCTAAAATTGTGGAAAAACAGACATCAGCTCTTATCACATGAGTGGCTGACCTGCCATGAAAGGTGCACTCACAGCCCCACCAGGTGTCTACTGTTGAAGTGAGGGCGTTAATTGAAAAAGAATAGGACCCTGTAACTTGAAATGGGGATGTGTGGGAGGAACCCAATAAAGCTGGGGACACTGAGTTTGTAAACCCAGATGAACTTTTTTTGCCAAAAGAAATATCTTCCTTATCCCTAGTAGTGGCAACAGTCCCTCAGCAACCCATGCTGCCATCATCTGAAGCAACATGGCCTTTGTCTGAGGAAATAAACTCAGCACTGTCTGAGGCTACAATGATGGTGTCTCCTGACAGTTGCCAGGCAAGATAATGTTGATTCTCCAAAGGAGTTAGTCCCAGTGCCCCTATTTGGTTCTAGACCTATAACTAGACTAAAGTCCCTACAGTTGAGGTTGAGAGTGTGACCCATGAGGAGGTGTGCTACACTCAAAAAGAACTGCTTGAGTTTTCTTATATAAACAGAAATCTGGAGAACAGGCATGGGAATGGATATTAAGAATGTGGGATGATGATGGGAGAAACAGAATTGGATCAGGCTGAATGTATTGATTTGGGCCCACTATGTAGGGACTCTGCATTTAATGCTGCAGCTCAGTGAGTTAAGAAAAGGTTCTAATAGTTTATTTGCTTGGTTAGCTGAAATACAGATTAAAAGATGGCCCACTGTGAGTGAGTTGGAAATGCCTGATCTTCCCTTGTTTAATGCAGAGGAAGGGATACAAATGCTTAAGGAGATTGGGATGATGGAGTGAATTAATCACTTTAGACCTCAGCTGGGAGGGTCCAGAAGACCAATGCCTTCTGAAATAGAATTGTGAGAGCAACACATGTCATATATAGCCATGGGAACTGCAATCATTCAACTACAAAATTTCAATATAATGGGAGTAATTGGGTCCTGTGGTAGCAGGGACCAAGTGGCAGCACTCAACCATCAAAGGCAAGGTGGACATAGCTGTGATTACGGACAGCAGAGACAAAGCAGCAATCAGAATAGTCTGACTTGTGTAGAGCACTGGCATTGGCTAATTAATCATGCTGTTCCTAGACATTAAATTGATAGGAAGCCTACTGCATTTCTACATAATTTACTTGAGTAGAAAATTTCTAGGCCAATTGGACAAAAGACAAATTTGAATTATAACAGAGAATCATGTCCTCTCAATCAATTTCCAGATTTGAGCCAGTTTATAGACCCATGAACAAAGTTGCCATGGCGGCAGAGAATGGAAGTTATGCATGGACTGAGCAACATGGATTTCCACTCACCAAGGCTGACATGGGTATGGCACAGCTGAGTGCCCAGTTTTCCAGCAGTGGGGACCAACACTGAACTCTTGATATGGCACCATTTCACATGGTGACTAGCCAGATACCTGGTGGCAGGTTGATTATATTGGACCTCTTCCATCATGGAAAGGGCAGAGGATTGTCCTCACTGAAGTAGACACTAACTCTGGATATGGGTTTGCCTATCCTGAATGCAGTGCTTCTGCCAAGACTTATGGAATGCCTTATCCACCACCATGGAATTCCTTACAGCATTTCCTCTGACCAAGGCACTCACTTTACGGCTAAAGCATGGTCTCATGCTCATAGAGTGCACTGGTCTTACCATGTTTCCATCATCCTGAAGCAGCTGGATTGATAGAATGGCAGAATGGCCTTTTGAAGTCACAATTACAACACCAACTATGTGATCATACTTTGCAGGGCTGGGACAAAGTTCTTCAGAAGGCCATGTATGCTCTGGATCAGCATCCAATATATGGCACTGCTTCTCCCTTAGTCAATATTCATGGGTCCAGGAAACAAAAGGCGGAAGCGGAAGTGGCACCACTTACCATCCCTGCAGTGATCCACTAGCAAAACATTTGCTTTCTGTTCCTGCAACATTATGTTCTGCTGGCCTAGAGGTCTTAATTCCAGAGGGAGGAACATGGCAACCAGAAGACAACCATGATTCCATTAACTGGAAATTAAGATTGCCACCTGGAAACTTTGTGCTCCTCCTACCTTTAATTCAACAGACGAAGAAGAGAGTTACAGTGTTGGCTGTGGTTATTGACCTAAACTATCAAGATGAAATCAGTGTACTACTCCACAATGGGGGTAAGGAAGAGTATACATGGAATACAGGAGATCCATTAGGGCAACTCTTAGTATTACCATGCTGTGTGATTAAGGTCAATGGGAAAGTACAACAGCTCAATCCAGGTGGAATACAAATGGCCCAGACTTTTCAGGAGTGAAGATTTGGGCCACTCCACCATGAAGAAAACCACTACCTGCTAAGGTGCTTACTGAAGGCAAAGGGAATACAAAATGGAGAGTAGAAGGAGGTAGCCATCAATACCAGCTACAGCCTCGTGACCAGCTGCAGAAATGAGGACTGTAATTGTTATGCTTATTTCCTCTTTCTTTTGTTAAAAACATGTTTGTGCATCCATATACTAAGAAAAGACCTTTACTTTATTTGCTTTTTCCTTTATCATGTGACCTAAAATTTATTGACTTCATATCAGCATTTAAATACGGTTAACTTTATGTAATAGTATTTGGATTGAGAATTGGTACATTTCTGGTTGCAAAAAGGATAATTGTATTATGTTAGGCATAATTATAACCTTATTATTGTCTCTTTGAAAATTATGTAAAATCTCAGGAGATGTGTGTGGGTTCAAGTTGACAAGGGGTAGACTTTTGAGGGCTAATACTGAGTGTCAGCTTGATGGGATTGAAGGATGCCAAGTGTTGATTGTGAGTGTGTCTGTGAGGGTGTTGCCAAAGGAGATTAACACGAATCCATGGGCTGGAAAAGGCAGATCCAATCTGGGTGAGTACCATCTAATCAGCTGCCCACACAGCTAGAATATAAAGCAGGCAGAAAGATGTAAGGAACTAGACTGGCCTAGCTTTCAAGCCTACATCTTTCTCCCATACTGAATCATTCCTTCTGTGGAACGTTGGACTCCAGGGTCTTTAACCTTGGGACTCAGACTGACTTCCGTTGCTCATCAGCTTGCAGACAGCCTATTTTGGGACCTTGTGATCACGTGAGTTCATACTTACTCAACTCCCCTTCACATATGTATCTATTTTACTAATTCTGTACCTCTAGAAAACCCTGACTTATACAGGATCCTTAGCTAGAAAGAAAGTGTACACAAAACAGAAAGCTTTATTAATAAAAGAGGAAGGATAACACTTGTCTATTTGCAGACAACATCATAATCGATGAAGAAAATCCTAATGATTCTATAATAAAATTATTAGAGCTAAAAATTTCATTTCATGAGACATAAAAAATACAAAGAGAATATAAAAATAAACTGTATATTCATATACAATACTAGTTCAACTTAAATTATCATTTTAAACTTGAAATACTTAATTAAAAAAAACATAATACCTTTAAGCTGAAAACTAGAAAACAGTGCATGGGGAAATTAAACCCTAAACAAAGGGAAAGATGTGTCATATTTAAGAGTTGAGAGGGTCAATATTTCAAGATGTCATTTCTTACCAAATTGATACATGGATTCAACATAGCTCTAACTGTAATCAACTCCCAGCATTTGATTTTCTTATAGACACTGAAAGATTGAAAATTTAAGAAAATGTAACAGACCTCTAATGAGAGCAAGACAATCTTTAAAAGAGAAACATAAGTTAAATAATTTACATGATCTGTTTTCAAAAATTACTATAAAGCTACAGTAATATAAGGTTCTCGAACATTTTAGTCTCAGGACTCCTTTGCAATTTTAAATACTCTTGAATATCCTAAAAAGATTATTTTCTGCTGTTTATGTATTGATACCATATTGAAAACTAAAGCTGGGAAATGAAAAATTATATCTATTAATTTATTTAATAAATTGTGCTTTTTTAAAAAAAAGCTAGTTTTTTCCAAACAAAATATAGTGAAAAGAGTACCATTGATTTAAATTTTTGAAAAACACTTTAATGTCTAGCTTAACAGAAGAGCCATATCTGTTCTGTCTTCAATCTATTAAAATATATTTTGATTGAATTATATGAAAATCATCAAGCCTCATACAGTTATTTAGTGAGTAGAATAGGTAGTATTTCAAGTCTTTTTAATATGATGATAGATATGTTTGTAATATATCACCAAATCTAGACAAGTGTAAGTTTCGGTAAGATTAATTACAATGTATAATCTAAAGCCATATCAAAGAATACTTTATACTCTTTTAAAATCTAAAGATGTATTCACATTTTTATTTTGACTGGATCTTTATTCATCTATACTTTGTAATATCATGCTGTAATCATAGGATTTTTATTTGTTTGTTTGTTTTTAATGCTGTCTTTTCCCAGTTCTGTTTTGAGGCCCTGGTTTAGAGGTGAGTCAAGTCCCCTTCTTGAGCAACTGATTAAGTTCACACCTCAACCATAGTCCTTATTGGGCTCTTACACTGATGGTCACTATGCACTTGTGCTATGCATCTGGGGTCAAGGTACTAGACAACTAGAGGCAGCCTCCTTACCATAGAGCCTGAGAAATTATTCAAATTAGCAAATTCACAGAAAGCCTTGGAATCTTTGCTAACCCGAACACATTTACCATATATAATCTGCCCCTACAGCTCTAATGTGCTGTTACTATGTTCTTGGGCCTTGTGTGAATCTGCCTGGTAGATTTTTCTTATTTGGAGCTGTAAGTATCCAAGTTACGTCTTCCATCTATCCAAGTGTCTTTGTGTTTTGTTGCTTTAAAAAAATCTTTAAATTTTATAAAACATGCACATGTTCATTCAGTAAGTACAATTTTCTAACTTATGTAAAATTTCCAAATGTTGACCATTTTAATTTTACACTATAAATTAAGTCTATTATCATTAGCTGAGGCTGAGGCAGGATAATGATTTGAACCTGGAATGCAGAAGTTGCAGTGAGCTGAGATTGAAAATCCGTCTCAAAAGGGAAAAAAAATGTAGCTCCCCTGACCCTCACCTCAATTATTTTTCATAAATTTTGCTTTCAATTTTTAACATTTTCTTAGGATGAATCTCCAGAATAAATATTTTTGTTGTGTTTACATTTTCCTACACATTTTTTGCTTTGTTCACTATTTTAAACAGAAAAAAGTTTAAACTAGAAGAAACGTGTTCAAATTAAGAAGTATCAATTTTTATATACTCTAGCCTAAAGTACCAGTTTTGATACAGCCTAACCATCATTGGGTACAAATATTAAATGGCTTTCTCTTAAAGTTCACGTATTCTGTTTTTGTAGTAAGTGGACTCAATTTGGGGTGCAGGATTTACGTTTATTGTCATTTTTTTCCCAGTCATGACAAAATTCCTAAGAAGAAATACTTCTTCAGTGTTGTTGGGAACAATGTTTAATTCACCCATATTCTGTTATCCTTTAAAGTTGAGAAAAGTGACATCTAGATAAATGCTCCCTTTTACTGATGGGAGAGAAGCTAAGTGACTTTTACAGTTTTCTCTTCACAGAAAGAGCAATTGAGTGACTTTGATAGAGATCTTGAGAGATGTGCTGATTGATTACCTTGTGCTTTGAGCATCGAACACGAATATTGCTCATGAAAAGAACAATTTTCACCTACACAATCAAGTGTTGTAGACTCTACTGAATCCTTTGTCCAAGTTTTGCGTAGGTCACCCAAACTTTAACATTAAAGCTAGTAAAAGAAAAAGTAATTTATAAATAATTTTGTACCAGTCATACACAATAGAAGCTAATGTTGAAATAAGAAAATTGGTCCCATCTTCTAACCATATATTAATGCATACTTATTATTCCTATTAATAGTTTCATATTATGTACCTGAAGTCCCATAATACATGAAAGATAGCTGAAAATACTTCGGGAAATTTTGCAAAAACCATGTAATTAACTACCACTCTATCTGGGACCTGGGATTTGTGATTCTTTAGTAGAGGATTGCTGATGTTCTAAACTGTCTACTCTTAAGATATTTACTATTTAGTATGAAGGCCACTTTCCCATATCTTTTACTACCTATGTTTGTAAGAGCATGTAAAAACAAACTCTAGTAAGAGCAAAATTGACAGAATATGTTTTTACATTTTAATTAACCTCCACTTTCTTGGGGAAATGATTGAAATGTGTTAATAAAGTTCAGAGTAATTAGATTTCATAAAAGATTAGAGACTACTTAAAATGACTGTCATGCATTCACAAAGATTTACTGATACAAACATGTTTAAAAAGTATGTTTTATACACACATATTGGTTAATACATATTTTAAGTAAACTCAAAAGAGGTTTGCTCCTTTTTTCTTCTCTCACCTTCATCCTCTCTTTGATGATTAGAGTCTGATAAAATAATCTCAGTGTTGGTATTATTAAGAAAGTGGATACAAGTATGCATTACAAGAAAGTTAACTGGTTTCACTTTTTTTTTCAATTTACTGTGTATTTTGATTATCTGAAATGTGATTTAAAAGTAGAAAGAGACCAGAAACCTTTCTCTGCTCTAAAGCATTTAGAAATACTGTTCTCGCTGCCTAACACATTTTCCCCCAAGTCTTCCCTAAATACCCCTGGACCAGTCATAGGCTCTCATAGTATTTTGGGTAGGTGTAGCTTTCTTCTCAGAGCTACTTCCTGTCCTTCTTTGGTTAGACTGCATAGTTCATGGTCTCAATATCAAAGTTATATTTTCCCTATATCTTTTTCAAGTCTGCCAATTGGGTTTGGTCAGTAGGGGCTCTATTGGAAATTTGGAAGATGGGAAGAGGGATTTATCTTCCTCTTTCTGCCTGTTCTGACAAACATTTTTGCCAGTGAACAGATCTTGTGCAAGATTACGGTTCCCACCAGGTGGCCCTTCCAATGGGCTCTTATAATTCCCCTTGCTCTGTCAGTCTCTTCGATACTAAGAGTAATAGCAGTTTCCTGCTGTGGCTCATCTTTGACTTACTCACAATCCTATTTCTGCCTTTTCTATGCTTTTCTACTATGTTTGTGACCAATTCTTCCCCATATAAAATTTCCTCTATTGAATTACTTGGAACAAATATTGCTTTGCTGATTAAAATCTGACACTTATTTGGCACTTTCCTTACATGTAACACCAATCTCACTTTTGCATATTTTTAAAATCTTTCCTCTCAATTAGACTAAGTTGTAGAAAAATATAATGATGTTGGTCTTTTTTCTTTTTATATTTTCAGTTCCTAGTAAAGATCTCAACTCATAAAATTAATGTTTGCTGGAGAAAGAAAGGAAAATGAAACCATGATAAAAGAAGAAAGAGAGGAGGAGAAAAGAAAGTAACTACTGTTTTATATTTACAAAATAAAAGATAATTTAAATATCTGTAATTAAGAACAGAATACTTTTCTCTTAATCACATAACTAAAATCAGGCGTATGTTTGGGGATGACAGAAGAAAATGGTAAATGTGAGTTTGTAATCGAAGAGGCAAAGTGGAAAATACAAATATCTGTCTGCATTAATTAAGAGATAGCAAAAATATTTTTTGGAATATTAAATTAGCCTGTTTTCAAAACTATTTATATGTTTTAAAAAAGTTGTACAATTGGCAAATTGTTTTTTGTTGTTCAGGCAAACTCACATCAAAGCAAGGTATTCTTAGATCACACAGTACCCGCCACTTTCTGCTTCTCAGGTGTCTTGCCTGTAGAGCAGAGGTTGGAAAACTTTCTGCTACATTTAAATTTCTCAGAATCCCTTGACATAGATGTACATGGCCTTGTGAGAAATCTGAATTAGGAACTCATTTCAGTGGGAAAAGAGGTGACAGATCTAACATATTTTGCAGGTGCAGAGTGCCTGGTAACCAAGGTAGTCTGGGGACAACTTGTCATCAGGCCCTGGTTAAGTTGGTGTGACTCTGGAACAAGCACATAGATCAGTAACTTCCTGGCTGCAGCAAACACAACTGTTTTCTACCTGAGCCTCTTCCGAGATAAGATCTGTTAAAAGGAAAATTTTAGACAAATTAAATTGAACGGAGTTTATTTGATCCAAGAACAATGATTTAGTATTCCCACAGTGCTCAAAGCCAGAAAATGTTCAGAGACCTCCACTCAGCAGCAACAGCAACAAGCTTTAAAGGTTGAAAATGGAAGCAAAGTAGAGGAAGCACCTGACTGGCTATACTGAGGCATTTGGCTTCTGGTGATTGGCTGAAGCTTGGCTGTTTGTGAGTGAAACCCAGCCGTTTGTTATAAAACGTATACTCCTAATTCGGTTTTGGTTTGTTTACATACTAAGTTAGGTAACTGTCTTTACATGCAGACTCAAAGTACAGAGCAAGCCTCAGCCTAATGGCCTCCTGCTTATTTAATTTAACAGATACGAAGGTTGACTCTGAGACCTGCTGCACCATCCCAACCAACAATTTGTAAACACTAGATTCCCGAAACTAAATTTGTTTGTGCTAAAAATAGCTAAACTGTTTTCTGTTACCCAGAGCCAAACCCTGTCTATATAGGATCAATTTGCACTATTTTACCAATATCGTAACAAAAGTAAATTGAAACTTATGTACACATTTAATAGAAAGAGAACGAAGACATTTTTGGAAGGAAATCTAAACATACGATTCAAGTAGTAGATTCTTTGTTATTTTTTAATAAATTTGACAGGAATTGGTGAAAAAGACATTTATTCAAAACAAATTTGAGAACTGGACACTCACTTGGCTATATATTAAGGAAATAATAGTAAGCCAAAAGCAGAGTGGTCGTTATTGTCAGACTACTGTGTAAAGAGGAATATACAGGAGAGATAGATAGATAGATGACAGATAGATAGGTAGATAGATAGATAGATAGATAGACAGACAGATACACTCAGCAAGATATATATATATATATATCTTAGAATATATATATCTTACAAAGCATATATATGTATATTTTATCATATGTATGCATGGTCAATCTTAGAAAGGCTAAGATTATTAGAATATTTGAGGATCATGCAATTAAGTGGTGTCAAATTGCAATTGAAGTGTTATGAGGGAAAGTTACAGCTTGCTCTGAGAATGGTTAATAGAATGATCTTACTACTTATAGGTCAAAATACTACATTCAGAAAAAGTATTATTAAGCCAAAATGTAAGAACAATTCAGAGTTAACTGCAATCTGTGGTGCCAGGAACCAAAGAATGCCAGGCTGGGGTAATATGCTCGAAGTCCCTACGTAAAAAATAACATGGTATAATTCAGGAGATAAAATTAAACCGTCGCCAGAGCACAGAAACAAGGGAACTGGATGAGGCTGAGGCGACAGCGATGAAGCTAGGTATAGTTCAGTTGAGCAGTCATGCTGGCCATGTAACTCGTTCTGGTTCTTATTTTAAGAGTAATGGAGGACAGAAAAATCACGAAAGGCATTTCCTTCCTTCTGTGTTTTGTAATAAGAAGGAGGAACAATAGTAATTTATTCTAAGCACACTCGAGACCAAATGAGGAACAGGTTTTTCTTTTGGTTATAGTCTTTATTTGTTTTGCCTCTGCCTTAATTACCTTTTTCATTAAATTTTTTCTGATGTTATTTTGTTTTAATATATTTTTACTTATTGGCTTTTCCTGTTCCCAGCTTCACCTCTTTATCATTAAATTTTGAATCCTCACCCACTTCATTTATTTTCATTTCAGAAGTACATGTGGAAGTTTGATCTATAGATAAATTGCATGTGAGTTTGCTATAGATATTATTTTGTCACCTAGATAATAAGCATAGACCTGATAAGCAGTTTTTCAATCCTCACCCTCCTACTACCCTCTACCTCGAGAGGCCTCAGTATCTACCATTCCCTTCTTTGTGTCCATATGCATTCAATATTCACCTCCCACTTAAAAGTGAGAACATGCCTTAATTGTTTTATTGGTTTCTGTGTTAATGCTCTTAAGATAATTACTTCTCTCTATATTCATGTCACAGCATGGATATTGTTCATTTTTATGGCTGTGTAGTATTCCACGATGTATATGTATCACATTTCCTTTATCCAGTATATAACTGATGGACATCTAGGTTGATTCTATGCCTTTGCTACTGTGAATAGTGCTGCAATTAACATACACATGCCTGTGTCTTTATGATCGAATAATTTTTTTCCTTGAATATATATACCTAACAATGGGATCAATGGGTCAAATGGCAATTCTGTTTTAAGTTATTTGAAAACTTTCCAAACTGCTTTCCATAGTAGCAGAACAAATTTTCTTTCCCACCAGCAGTGTGTAAGTACTTCACTTTCTTGATGGCCTGCCAGCATCTGTTTATTTTTAACGTTTTAAAAATAGCTATTTTTTATTGTTGTGAGATGTTATTTAATTGTGGCTTTGATTTGCATTTCTCTAATGATTAGTGATGTTGAGCAGTTTTTCTTATGCTTCTGGTCTGCATATACATCTTCTTTTGAAGTGTGTCTGTTTAAGTCCTCTGCCCAGTTTTAATTTTTTTATCAAATTTTATTTTAATTTCCAGGGTACATGTGCAGGATGTGCACATTGGTGACACAGGTAAATGTGTGCTATGGTGATTTGCTGCACAGATCAACCCATCACCTAGGTATTAAGCCCAGAATACATTAGCTATTCTTCCTGATGCTCACCTGCCACCTGCCCCACAGACAGGCCCCAGTAAGTGTTATTCCCCACCCATATGTCCAAGTGTTCTCATTATTCAGCTCCCATTTGTAAGCGAGAACTTCATGTGTTGTTTGGTTTTATGTATGTGCTCATTTGCTGAGGATAACAGCTCCCAGCTCCATATATATCCCTGTAAAGGACATAATCTCATACTTTTTTATGACTGCTTATACTCCGTGGTGTATATGTACCACATCTTCTTTATCCAGTCTGTCACTGATGAGCATCTGAGTTGATTCCATGTCTTTGCTATTGTGAAAAGTGCTGCCATGAGCATATGCATGCACATATATTTATAATGGAATGATATCTATTTCTTTGGGTATATACACTGTAATGGGATTGCTGGGTCAAATGGTATTTATGCTTCTATATCTTTGAGGAATTTTCTTCTACAATGGTTGAACTAATTTACACTTCCACCAACAGTGTAAAAGTGTTCCTTTTTCTCCACCATCTTGCCAGCATCTATTGTTTCTTGACTCAGGCACAGTGCAGCTGCCTTATGGAAGAACACCCAGACTGTTCTCCCCATGAATCCCTGCCCCTGTTACTCCTCACTGAGCAGAGTCTCTTGACTTGGGTGCTGCAGTTGCAGTGGAAGAGAGGCTGTGGATTGTTTCTGGGATTTCCTTCCCAGAATATTGCAGAGCTGCCCCTGACTGAAGTGCTCTGGTAGGGGCAGGGTGGTTGTGTTGGCTCAAGTCAAGAGACTCTGCCCAGTAAGGAGTAACAGGGGCAGGGATTCATGTGGAAAACAGTCTGGTTGTTCTTTCATAAGGCAGCTGCACTCTGCTAGAGGTACATGTTAGTTCTTAATATCTTTGCTCCCTCCTGAGTCTGAGGGCAGCAGGGGCTGGGGCTGTGGAGCAGAAAAAATGTTGGTCCTGTCTGCTACCTATGGGAGCTCCATCTCAGGGAAGTACAGAGCTGCTTCTGGCCTGAGTGATCAGGTGAGGATGAGGTGGCTGGGATCTTAGGTCGTTAGATATTTCTTCCTTGATGAGTCCCAGTGTATCTACCTAGACCATCCAGTCAAAGAGCTAGTGTTTTTCTGCCATTCTTTTTCCACTGTGCAAGAGTGGCATGCATGAGCTGCTTCTAGTCATCTTCTCATACAGGTATGCATCTTTTCACACACATTATGGAGAATGAGGTATCCATCCCTCAAGTAGTTATCCTTTGAGTTACAAACAATCCAACTACATTCTTTATTTTTAAATATACATTTAAGTTATTGTTGACTATAATCACTCTATTGCAATATTAAATAATCAGTCTTATTCATGCTTTCTATTTATTTTTACCTACTAACCATCCCCACCTTCCCTATCACCCCCACTACACTTCCAAGCCTGTGGCAATCATCCTACTCTTTATGACCATTTGTTCATTTGTTTTAATTTTTAGATCCCACAAATAAGTGAGAACATGTGAAGTTCGTCTTTCCGTTCCTGTCTTATTTCACTTAACACAGTGATCTTTAGCACCAATATTTGAATCAAACATTTATTTGGCATCTACTCATCTGATCCCCTGAACTTCTTATTGTTTCCATATTTTAATTTTATTCTTTATAATATTTCTAGTTGATTTTACTGTAATTACTGTGTTAGCTACAGTTAATATGGATGCTTTTGGTCATGTAGATCAATTGATGGGAAAGGTTTTTAGAGCTTAAAAAATATCTGAAATTTGATGAGTTTTGGAATATTTTGGAACATAAATCATCATTGGAAACGGACACAACACTGATTTGATGTTTTAGATGTTTTGATTAGTGACTGTGATTTTGTGTCATTTTCTATCATGTTTGTTATACATTCCCTAAAACCTTTCAACAGATTTCAGATACATGCTAATCCTTTTAGTCATTGGTCAATGCAAAAGAATACCAGTGCTTCAAAACATAGAATTAAATTCAATGACTCATAAATGAGGCTATCTGCGCATTATTCCTTAAAAAACCAGTGTAGTCCTTTCCAGTTAGCTTGATTCAAAATAAGTGTGAACTTGATATATTCTGGTTAATTTATTAATTTTTATTAATTTATTAATTAACGAAGCAAGCTAATCAAGTAGCTATGAAGTCACATTTTTTCTGCTTTTATTTGAACACCTGCAACATCCAACTTCTGAAGCTTATCAAAATTTACTCATTTCAAGTGAAGGGAGTATTCTGTTATTTCTTGAAACAATTCAACATCAGTGACAGTGGTAGGTGGAATGGAAAGTGTGAGGAGAAAATGTTAACTTTACACAATGATTGCTAGATTTTTAAAATAAAAGTGCCATAGAATTGTTCACTGTAAACTAAAATAATGATAAAAGATAGAAATAAAAAATGTCTAAGAGAAATATAAAGTGTAAAATAATTGAAGGTCAAAATTGTCCACTTTGCAAAATCAGCTAGTTAGGTGACCTGACAGCTGTGTGTTGCAAATATCCAAATATATCTTTCTACACAAAAGACTCCAATTTATACCTTTTCCTGAAGCAAAAGCTTGTTTCCACAGAAATATCTCTTATTTCTTCATAGGCTTAAGTGTTTTTTAAGGACTTCAAAGCTATTATATTTCTAGTTTAAGAAAAAAAAATACAAGCAATCTTTTCATGAATTAGCCAGTGTCATTTTTTACTTTTAAGCAACTTAATGAAAATATCACACATAAGCACACTGGGCCTCATAATATAAGACTTTTATAAATTTTAACATTCAATTTAGATTGATTTTTAAATGCACGTAACTACTGAAAACAAAGAACTTCAATTATAGTGACATTTTGGAACTAATTTTGGAGTAACTAAAAAAGAGCAATTAGAATGTTCTTATTGCTGTTATCTTATCCCTGTTTTCTATCTATGAAAAAGAGATATTAATATTAATTTAAGATAGATAATCACATAATGATATAGAATGTTTATTTAAATAATCATTTATTAATATAAATGTATTAATGATAAAATTAATAGTTTTCCATTTTAAAACACAAATTTTTAATATATAAATATATTAAGAATAAAATAACTTAAAAACATGTGCACTCAAACCCAGATTCTATGCATAGATATATTTTAAATATTATTTTTCAAAAATATAATACTAAACATACAAGCTAATTATTTCTCAGTGCTCAAAGAGTAAACAGAAGTTGTGCCTGCTTGATAAAGTTATGTCAATGAACATATTTTTTGTTTTATTTTCTTGTTCAGTTTATATCCATGTTAAAAAGTAATTTAAAAATCATTATTTTGTTATGCAATAACTTTTGTGAGTTGGGTTGACAGTTAAAAACCAAAGATCTGGTGCTTTTTAGGTGTTACATTTCATAAAACACAATGTAATAGCTTGTGCTTCTGGGTGGATGTATGTTCTAGTTGCTTGTGATGTTTTTACATTGTAATTGGTTTATAAATGGCAATATAATTGGAGTGATATTAATTTTTTCAGAGTTGCTACCCTCTTTCATTATATTTTTTTCTTCTCTGTTTTATTTTGAAAGATTTTACCAGGTTAGAAAAGTTGTAGAAAACAGTACAGTGAATCACCTATACTCTTCATGTATACCCATCATTTAAAAATAACTTTCCTTTGCCCTTTCACTGTGTGTGTGTATGTGCATGTGTTTCTGAACTATTTTTGAGTTAGTTGTAGATCGTAGTATTTTTCATTCTTAAATAGTCTGGCATTTATTTCCTCAAAAGAAAATATAATTACAATATCTTCATTATATTCAGGAAATTTTACACTGAGTCTCATTATCTAATATAGAATCCATATTCCAATTTCCGTGTTTGCCTCCCTCAATAATCCCCTTCAGATTTGTTATTTTGCGTATTTTTATGATTCAAAAATCTAATCAGTATTGTATCTTCTTTTAGTTGTAGTTTCATTGATTGCTTAATCTTAAATATTTCCCCAGGCTTTTTTCATTGTTGTTCTAAATATTGCATCAAATTAACATTTTAAGAGCCCAGAATAGTTAGACTGAATGAAATATTTAGAACAAATATTTTGCTAAACATCCTTCCATTGGATTTTTCTGACTGTTTCTTCATAATTGAGTTTAAGTTAAACATTTTCATAGAAATGATACATAAGTGACATTCTGTTCAAAAGAACTCTGCTGTAATTTTCACCTTTATTGGTGAGGTTAGATTTGGACCTGTAGTTAAGGAAGTTTCTACCTCTGCCTCTGTCTCCTTTCTTCATTTTGTTCTAACAAAGCAGCCACTTGTAATCTTTAATCTTGGTCAGTCACTCAAGCCCCAGTATTTAAACAGTTGCCTTCCTTTCTGTCTCCAAATTTTGAAGCCTGAGTATATTCTAAATTACAGTGTTTCCCTATTGTAATCCTCCAAGCTTGTTCAGTTAAGAAACCTAATTAACAGGCATATACTAAAGAATCTGAATAATATGTTTTTTGCTGATGAGATCATTTTGATACAAACTAAAATTGCTTCAAAGAGTGAAGGAAGGTACCCTTAATAATATAATGAGAGGAGATCTTAATACAAATTGTTATATCTGTTAGAAAGTCAAATCCATTGTAGCCAGGGTATGTAGGAAGCAATTTTTTATTTTTTAGCAAATGAGCAAAAGTCATATAGAACCATTGGTTTGGCTGGAAGCACAGTCTTGAGTTCTGTTTTAGGGGCAATACTCAAAGCTCTATAGCAGCATGAGGGAGCTGCTATTTCTTCATGACCAGGAAGCTGTCACAACTTCTGTGAGATGAGTACCACATTGGTTTTTTGACAGTCCACACTCGCCAAAGACATGCTTTTTGCTCTGTCTCTGGACATCTATAGAGCTACTAAGTGCTAGACTACTGGATTTTTTAAATACTATCAAAAAAATTGAAAAGCCCGTGTACCTTACTTGCCAACAGAAACGACAAAAAGAAAATGAAAGAAGCAGCATAAACAGCAGACTCATTGTACTTCGACTGTCGGAGATTCTGAAATAAAATTTACTCTCTAGCATTCCCTTGTGGGATCATTTTGAAGCTACTCTTGGGAACTTTTCCAGCATCACACACTTTCTTGGCTTCTCTTTCCTCCTTTCCTGACTCATAACAGCCTTCTCCTGGGAACACTTCCTCAATCAGATACTTGCCACCCCTGTCAGGGGTGCTTCTGGAAAATCTTGTCTCAAATATAATGTGGTTAAAGAGCACTTCCACAGGCCCCCATAATACATCTGCCTACTTATCTACAAAGATGTTCATTTGTTCAGCTGTTATTGTTAGTTATTTTATCCATGTGCTTCTGCCATCATTATGATGAATTATTTATGTTTCGACCTAAGGCCAAATCATTAATTTATCTTATAACTGCTATCTTTTCTTGCCTACTAAAGACATCACTTCAGCTTTTTCCTCTGTCTTTTCAATTCTCTCTTTCTTCCCATTATTAGAATGTCACCATCAGTATATAAATATGATGTTGCTTTTCCCAGCTATTGCTAGAGCTTATTTATATTCATCCATGCATGGTAAATCTCCTTAAGGTCCCATGTCACTATATTTGAAGTTCTTTGTTTTCAGCAGTTACGTGCATTTAAAAATCAATGCTATTTAATGTTAAAATTTATAAAAGTCTTAAGAGTGTTATTAACTATTCCCTCTCTTCTAAATATCAAGTACCCCAGAGCCCAGGCATTAGATCTTTTCTGTTCTATCTTCATTCCTACATATATGTGTGTATGCAATTAATGACATATTAATGTAAGAAGTTATACATATATCTTTCTACATGATATTTCCACATGAATATCTTCCAGCCATCTAAAATTCACGTCTCACCGTAAGCTCCTCATCTTTCTCTGACTATCCTTCTCAAACATGCTTCTCCCACAGGTTTTCACATCATATCAAAGATATGCCCATAATTTTACCTATTTAATTAAAAATCTTGGAAGAACTCTCACATCCTCTCTGTCATCAGATGACTTTGAATGAAAAAGTAAGAGATTCTGTTGACTCCACCTTTTAAACATACCCAAAACTCAATCACTGCTTCTCTCTCCTACTATTCTTCATTCAATATGCTATCTCTTGCCCCAAAGAATGAGATAGTCTTCTGCTCATCCAATTGCAACTTTATTGCTCTAGAAATAATTCTGAATAAGCACCCTAATTAATACTCACTTAATTTGAAATCATGTCACTTACTTGCTCAGAACCAATAAGTTTCCATCTTAAATAGAATAAAAGCCAAAATCTTGACAGTAAACTGTAGCATCTTACAAGTTCTCTTCTCATGACTTGTCACCTCTTCTTCTTAAATCTTTTGCTCTAATATTATCTTCTTCAGGAAAAAAAAAAACAAAATACTTTTCTTTCTCACTGAAGTTAAGTGAAGCTCTCCTGAATGTGAAAATAAATTAGAAAAGAAATAGTGTTCTATGGCACTTTTCATATAGACACTGAAGGACATTTTTTATATATGATGTGTGTAGTGCAAACAGAAAATGAGTTTGTCATTACTGGCTTCTCCTGTCACAGGTGAAGGATGTCCAGGTTTTTGGCATCTTGAACAAAGAATTGGACAAACTGGATAAAACAAGGATGAAATGAAGGAGTTTATTGAAAACGAAAGTACACTTCACAATGTGGGAGTGGACTTGAGCATAGATGCTCAAGGGCCCCATTACCAACTTTGGGGATGGTTAAATACTCTCTAGAGGTTTCCATTGGTTACTTGGTATAAGCCTATGTAAATGGAGGAGATGAAGTAAAGTTACAAAGTCATTTACTCAGGATACCCATTATGGAGAGGATATTTCCTGTTATTGCTGAAGTGTGAATCAGCCTTATGTTCCCTGCCTCCAGACCTGCCTCATTTCCCTGCTGAGAGATGTGATTACCATAAACCTTTATGGGAGGTGAGAGGACCCATGGTCTTTCTTTTGTAACTGCTTCATGCTGGCCTGGGGAGTAGTCCCTACCTGTTAGGGATCACAGAACTCTTGCTCTGCTCTGTCTGGAGGAGGCAGGGTATCTTTCTGATGGCCAGTGTTGGTGCCTTCACCTGGAACTTGCTCGAAGCTTTGTTGTATAATCACCTGAAGCTTGATGGTCTCTAGGCAAGAGAAAGTGTATTTGATTAAAAGATTTAAGGGGAATTTGAAGGGATGGATACCTATGCTATAGGAATGTTTGTTACAGAGATTTGCAGGAGAAAAAAAAAAACCTGGTCTGTTCCAGAATCTATGTGTTTCCTTAAAGTCTTAGCCCAACTATTCCATTTTGGCTTGGTTTTGTCTGTTGGGGTCTAGGACATCAGCTTATTACAAAAAATGGTCTCACAGAGTTTTGTTTAAAAAACTCACACGTTTTGGTAAGGTTCTCACTTAGATGAGAGTGTGACCAAAACTAACTAATTTAGGTTACCAACATTTTGGGGTTCTGGATTCAGCACATCATTCATATGTTACAGTGTCCTCCTAGTTGCACATTTCTTTCAGTTCTTGTCAGTCTAGTTGAAGAGTGACCATATGACAGCCTAGACATGGCTGCATGCAAGCATTTAAAACCCTTGAGAGAGTACAGCATACCAGGGACACTATTATCATGACTATTGCAAGGATAATACCAAGAGTTTAGAGTATGCTCCTTTTCCAAGGTCCTCATAAGTTAAATCTCCTAACATCAAATAGACCAAAGAATGAGCTAGATAGAGTCTACTCACTTAACTAAGCAGTCTCTTTGTTAATCCCCTGCCACTGAATTTCTATAAACTTCATTTGATGTATTTCTCCACAAGTAACAAGTGCCAGCATCTGCACAGATACTTCTTTGTTCAGCCAATTCCATCATAATTTTATAAGAGAAATTAAAGTCTGCTGTGTAACTGCAGCCTTTACAGTAGAATTTGCTATAGAGCCTATCATGGGGAATACATTTCTAATCATTGCTTCTTTTATTTCAAACCACAGAAGAGGATCTAACAAGTGATGCCTTTCTGGAAGAGTGAAGGTATCCTGGCAATGATCTCTTTAACCAATGATGTGGGTTAAGAGGAGTAAACTCATGTTTTATTTCTGACTGATGATGAGGCAGTATATGTACCATTAAGATTTCTTACCTACGTTGGGCCTTTATCTTTTGTCTATTAAAGTATAAGTTTGGCTGGGTGTGGTGGCTTGTGCCTATAATTCCAGCACTGAGGATGAAGTGGGTGGATGACTTGAGGTCAAGAGTTTGAGACCAGCCTGCCCAACATGGTGAAACCCCATCTCTACTAAATTACAAAAATTAGCTGGATATGGTGGCAGGAGTCTGTAATCTCAGCTACTGATTCCATGCCCTATCTTTTGTTGTTTTCTGTTTCTGAATAACTTAATCATCTGAAAATCCAGGTTCGGTCTTATGAGCTGCCTGGAGTCAAGTCAAGCCAAGCGAAGCCCTTTTTTTGAAATTCAAAGCAAACTTCTTTCTCTCAAGCCCCTGGTCACTGTAAATGGAAACTTCTTTGCTTTCAGACTCCTGTGTTTTATAATGCATTTAAAATCCCTCAACAACTCAATGATTATCTTTGTTCTAGCCTGCAACCAGCTTCTTCCTGACATAACACTTATGCATATAATTAAATGATTTGGAATGTTGTGCTGAGCAGGAACAACTCTGACTATAGGAACCAAAAATCTTATCCTGTCACAGGTATACCATTTAAAATAACCAAACACCACTACAACAAAGTATTTGCTTTTCCAATGGGAGCTTTTGTTTTCCCTAAATGTTAGTTAAATATGAATGTTCTGTATGTACTGGTATTTTTATTTCTTATTTTGGGCTTAGTGTCAGTAGTTTACACAAATAAATGAAATAAAATTTCCTCTATCAGATCAGAGTACATATGTAGTAATAATAATGATATAACAGGTATCATAGAGAGACTTATCTTGATTTTCTAGATTCAATACATCTACAAACAAAACCTGTCAATACTTTTATACCCTTGGAAGAAATACTAGGACAGAAACCTTAAAACTCTCTCTTTGCTGTTTGGGTGTTGAGATTCACCTGGCGTGGCCTGCAAGATACTGAATGTTAGGAAAAGCTACAGATTGTAATCTCAAACCTTTTGGAAGGCTGAAAGGATTTATTGGGACAGGCCAAAGGCAGCAGGTTCATCAAGTGAGGGAGTAAATGGGGATGATAAGAGGCTTTCCCAGTTTAGGTCTGTTTACCCTACATCCCTTTGTCTCTACTGTAACTGTTAACTCCTGTAAACTTTGTGCTGGATGACCCTCTCAGGAGGAGATCAAAAGGGAATTACCCATTAATAGTGTTTACTCTGGGCTGGAACCTAAAGCTTTTATCATTTGTAAAACCACTCTTTAAACCATGCTAATTATCCATGAGTGTGTTAACTTAGATCTTCTGTTGTAAAATCTGACTGAATAAAGGTAACCATGGAAAGGGAGTCTTGCTCGATGTGTTGCATTTCGCCCTCTGATAGCAGCCAACGACCATCCCTAGCCCACTTGAATCACTGTAATGTTGTGACAATGCCTTCATTCATCTGTTATTGAGTCAGGGTCTGCAGGCCGACATCCACAGGTGGTAGTTGATGTCTCAGTTGGGTAGCTCGGTTGATGAGAATCTGATATATACAGAACCATATTTATTAAGAGTAGAACTGGATGATACAAAATGTATATTCTCATATCTGCTTCATGGAAAGAAATAAAGAATTAAGATTTTCTTTAGTTTCTTATCTCCATTAGATATGCATGCCTATGGCAGCGCTTAAGGTCTGTATTTTAGAGATAGTCTGAAAATGAACCTATATAAAATCTTTGAGAGGCAAAAAGAAATGAAGAGTAATAGAAAATGTAACTGTATATAACTTAAATTTAATATGTATAATTTAAAGTTATTTATAAATTAATGCATTATAGTAATGCACTCTGAGAGTTAAAATGGATATAAAATTAAGATACATGACAGAGGAGAGAGAGATCCAAGATGGCTGATCACTAGCAGGTCAGGATTGTAACTCCCAGTGAAAGTGCAGAGAACGAGATGACACCACACTTTCAGACAAATTTTTCTTGCTCACAGACCAGGAGATTACCAGCAGAGGAGCCCCACGGGTCACCAGAGTGACTCTTGTGGCCAGTGCGGCGGTTTTGCCAGTGCCCCAGCATGGTGGTTCTTGGTGCAGAGTAAACGGGACTGGGTCCGCTTTTGGTCGACGTTTGGAGCTCTGGGAAGGCAGAGTCGCCTATTCAGCTGATTGAAAAAGGGACTCAAGAAGGAAGCCAGGCCAGAGATTCCCAGGCAGAAAAGCACCATGAATCTTAACACCACTGTTTTAGCCAGCGCAGTGAGTTGCTCAGATTCTGGTGCTGGGAATCAACAAGTTGGACATCCACACAAGTAATTACCAACTAATTTGAAAGTTGGTAATTACAAAGATGAAGGTGGATAAATTTACAATGATGGAAAGAAACCAGCATGAAAAAGCAGAGAATACCCAAAATCAGAATACCTCTCCCTCTACAGGGGATGACAGTTCCTCATCAACAAGGGAACATGGCCTGATGGAGAACAAGTGCATTCCAATAACAGAATTAGGCTTCAGAAGGTGGGTAATAAGAAACTTCTGTGAGTTAAAAGAACATGTTCTAACCCAATGTAAAGAAACTAAGAATTTTGAAAAAAGGTTTGATGAAATCCTAATGAGAATACACAATCTAGAGAGGAATATAAGTGAATTAATGGAACTGAAGAATACACTATGAGAACTCCACGCAGTATGCACAGGTTTTAACAGTCGAATTGATCTAGCAGAAGAAAGGATATCAGAGGTCAAAGACCAACTTAATGAAGTGAAATGAGAAGACAAGATTAGAGAAAAAAGAGTAAAAAGGAATGAGCAAAATCTCCAAGGAATATGAGACTATGCGAAAAGACCTAATTTACATTTGATAGGTGTACCTGAATGTCATGACGAGAATGAATCCAAGCTGGAAAATATTCTTCAG
>CM052663.1:62036030-62064963 GCA_028533165.1 Leontopithecus rosalia | reverse complement strand
ATGATTTCAACTCAGACCTGGAACAAGTAAACTCAGTGAATATTTATAGAATTCTTCACCCCAAGTCCACAGAACATACATTTTTCTCAGTATCACATTACACCTATTTTGAAAGTGACCACATAATTGGAAGTAAATCCCTCTTCAGCATTTGCATAGTATTTCACAGACTTAAATGAAATATTGGTTGGCTGTTTGTTATTCTCTTCCCTTAGTTCTTCCTGTCTTTGCTATTAAGCACAATTATCAGTGTAAAAGCGATTTTTAATACCTATTTTTAGATTGCATTCCAGCCTGGGAAATAGAGCGAGACTCCTATTCTCTCTCCCCCTTTCTCTTTCTCTTTCTTTCTTTAAAAAAAAAAAAAGAACCCCATTCACTGGTCCACTAAATCTTCTTCCCTTCCATCTCATCCCCTCACTCCGATGATGGCTCCTTCTCCTTCCTGCATCACCGAAAAGAAAAAAAAAGAAAAGAAAAGGTACATGACAGAAAGCACATAAGTAAGAATGAGGTTAAGTGAAGTTAAAGTAACTAACATAACACAATGATGGGATTAATCCACACATATCAATACTAACTTTGAATTTAAACAGTCCCAATGCCTCTTATTAAAAGACACAGTAGAAAGCTGAATAAAGAAGCAAAACCCAATGGTATGTTGTCTTCAAAAGACCCATCTCACACCATGCAGTGATACTCATAGGCTCAAAATAAAGGGATGGAGAAATATCTCCCTTGCAAGTGGAAATCAGAAATAAAAGGGGGTTGCAATCTGAATTTCAGAAAAAAAACACACTAAACCAACAAAGATCAAAAAAGACAAAAAGAACATTAAATAATGATAAAATATTCAGTTTAACCAGAACATTTAACTAACCTAAATATATACAAACCCAACACAGGAAGATCCAGTTTCATAAAACTAGTTCTTATAGACCTATGAAGAGACTCAGACTCCCACACAATAATAGTGAAAGACTTCAACACTCCATTGACAATATTAGACAGACCACTGAGGTGGAATATCAACATATATTTAGGACTTGAACTCAACACTTGGCTATATAAACCTAACAGACATCTACAGAACTCTCCACCCAAAACCAAAAGAAAGTATATTCGTCTCTTCACCACATGGTACATACTCTAAAATTGACGACACAATTGGATATTAAAAAAATCCTTAGTAAATGCAAAAGAGCAAATATCATAACAATCACACACTCAGACCACAGACCAATCAAATTAAAAATCAAGACTAAGAGTTATTACCCAAAATCTTAGAATTACATGGAAATTAAGCAACCTGCTCCTGAATGACTTTTGGGTAACAATAAAATTAAAGCAGAAATCAACAAGTTCTCTGAAATGAATAACACCAAAGATACATCATATCAGAATCTCTGGGTCACAGCTAAGGCATTGTTAAGAGGAAAATTTATAACACTAAATGCCCACATCAAAAAACTAGAAAGATTTCAAATCAACTAGCATCACAACTAGAAGACATATACAAGCAAGAGTTAACCAACTCCAAATCTAGCAGAAGAAAAGAAGTAACCAGAATCAGAGCTAAACTAAAAGAGATAGAGATAAGAAAAACATCATTCAAAAAATTAATAAATCCAGGAGTTGGTTATTGGAAAAATTACTAGACAGATGAATTGCCACCTATGCTAATAAGGAATAGAGAAGATTCTAATAAACACAATAAGAAATTACGATGCCGACGTTACCACTGACCCTAGAGAAATACAAATAACCACTAGAGACTGCTGTTAGCCCCTATATGCACACAAGCTAGAAACTCTAGAAGAGATGGATAATAAATTCCTGGACATATACACCCTTTTATGACTGAACCAGGAATAAACTGAATCCCTGAACAGACCAATAATGAGCTCTGAAATTCGATTAGTAACAAATAGCCTACCAAAGAAAAAAAGCTAAAGACAATATGGTTTCATAGCTGAATTCTACCATATGTACAAAGAAGAGCTGATATCATTCCTACTGAAACTTTCCCAAAAAATTGAGAAGACACTCATTCTCAATTAATTATATTAGTCCAGAATTATCATAATACCAACACCTGCCAGAAACACATGCACAAAAATTAAACTCCAGACTAATATCATTGATTATAATTAATGCAAAAATACTCAAAAATATACCAGCAAACCAAATCCAGCACTAAGTCAAAAAGTAAAACTACCTCATAAAGTAGGCTTTATCCCTGAAAAACAAGGTTGGTTCAACATGCACAAATCCCATCATACAAACATAACTAAAGACAAAAACCACATGAGTATCTCAATAGAGGCAGAAAAGGATTTGAATAAAATATAGCACCCTTTCATACTAAAAACACTCAAAAAACTAGTTAATATAAAACATATTTCAAAATAATATCAATTTATGACAAAAACATAGGCAACATCATATGGGTTTGTCATAAATTGTTTTATTTAAATAAATTGTCATAATTTGTTTTATTTATCATGAAAAACAGCAAAGATCAAGGATTCTCTCCCTCTCTCAGCACTCCTATTCAACATAGTATTGGTAGTCCTGGCCAGAGCAGTCAGTCAAGAGAGATAAATAAATGGTATACAAATAGGAAGACAGGCAGTCGAACTATCTCATTTTACACATGACCTAATTCTACATTGAGAAAATCCCATAGCCTCTGACTAAAAATTCTTTCAGCTGATAAACAACATCAGCAAAGTTTTAGGATACAATATCAATGTACAAAAATCCATAGCATTCTTATATACCAACAACATCTATGCTGACAGTGAACTCAGTAACATAATCTCATTCACAATAGCCACAAAAAGAATGAAATACATAGGAATACCATTAATCAGGAAGGTGAAAGACCTCTATAATGAGAATTACAAAATGCTGCTCTAAGATTTCAGAAATGACCTAACCAAATGGAAACATATTTAATGCTCATGGATAGGAAATATCAATATAGTTAAATTGGCCATACTGCCCAAAGAAATTTATAAATTTATTTCTATTCCTATTAAACTATCAATGACATCTTTTTAGAGAATCAACCAGAAAAACTATGTTAAAATTCATGTGGAACGAAAGGAGTCTGAATAGCCAAGGCAATACTAAGCAAAAAGAGCAAAGCAGGAGACATCACATTACCTGATTTCAAACTATACTACAGAACTACCATAACTAAAATAACACGGTACTTGTACAAAAATAGATGCATATCTCAACATAATAGAATAGAGAGCCCAGAAATAATGCTACACACCTACAGCCATCTGCTCTTAAACAAAGCTGACAAAAACAAACAACAGGAAAGGATAAATTGAAAGTGGATTCTTTCCTTATATCACACACAAAAATTAACTCCAGATGGGTTAAAGACTTAAGTGTAAAATGCAAAAGTATAGCATTCCTGGAAGATAACCTAGGAAATATCATTCTGGACTTAGGAACTGGTGAAGTTTTTGACAAAGTCTACAAAAGCAATTGCAGGAAAAGCAAAAATTGACAAATGGCATCTAATTAAACT
The DNA here is from genome assembly GCA_028533165.1 of Leontopithecus rosalia. Classification (NCBI taxonomy): domain Eukaryota; kingdom Metazoa; phylum Chordata; class Mammalia; order Primates; family Cebidae; genus Leontopithecus; species Leontopithecus rosalia. The sequence continues at coordinate 62,061,413 of CM052663.1, read as the reverse complement.
AAAGAGCTTCTGCACAACAAAAGGAACTACCAATAGAGTAAACAAACAACCTACAGAATGGGAAAAAATATTTGCAAACTATGCATTTAACAAAGATCTGATATTGAGAATATATGAGGAATTTAAACAAATTAACAAGCAAAAACCAAACAACCCTATTAAAAAGTGGACAAAGGACATGAACAGACATTTTTCAAAAGAAGATACACATGTGGCCAACAAGCATATAACAAAATGGTCAACATCACTAATTATCAGAGAAATGCAAGTCAAAATCATAATGAGATACCATCTCTCACCAGTCAGAATGGCTACCATTAAAAAGTAAAAAAGTAACAGAGGCTGGCTACTTTTCAGTGAAAAGAGAATGCTTATGCACTGCTTGTGGGATTGTACATTAGTTCAGCCATTATGGAAAACAGTGTGGCAATTTCTCAAAAAGCTAAAAGCAGAACTACCATGCCACTCAGCAATCCTATTACCTGGTGTATATCCAAAAGAATATAAATTGTTCTGCCATAAAGACGTATGCATGCATTTGTTCATTGCAGCACTATTCATAATAGCAAAGACATGGAATCAACCTAAATGCCCATCAACATTAGACTGGATAAAGAAATGTAGTAAATATACACTACTATGCAGCCATAAAAAGGAACATGAGTGGAGCTGTAGGCTGCAATCCTTAACAACCTAATGCAGGAACAGAAAATAAATTGCCACATGTTCTTACTTGTAAGTGAGAACTAATAAGAACAAATAAACAAAAGAGGGGAACAACAGATGCTGGAGCCTACTTGATGGAGAAGGGTGGAATAGGTAAAGAATAAGAGTGTCTGATAACTATCAAGTACTATGTTTAGCATCCGTGTGATGTGACTAAATAACCTGTACACCAAGCCACTGTGACATGAGATTACCTATATAAGAAGCCTGCATATGTACCCCGGAACCTTAAAGTCTTAAAAGCATTTTTAGAGCCTTTTAAATATATTAACATATCAGCTGACAAGAAATATTTGTCACGAATACAGTGACAATTTTTAAAATAGAGTGATTTAAAAAAATGTTTGCTGTAGTTGAAAACATAAAAATTCCAAACCATAACCTGAAGAATAGCACTTTATATTCATGAATGAGAAGGGATAATGTCTTTAATATTCAGAGTTTATGCAAGAAGCAGTATGATTAAAATTTCAGAGCTCTGATTTAAGAGGAGACAAATTTGAATCACAGCTTCACTTCATATTAGCCATTTAACCATGGACAAGTTACTTGAACTCTTTAAATATTAATATCTTACATATAATGTAGAAATAATTATAGTATCAACTTGTTAGGTTTGTTAGAAAGATCAAATAAGGTAATGCAGTGCCTGGCATATATTAAGTATTCAAGTGTTATTGATAGTATTACTATTGCTCTTGTTATAATTATAAATCAATATAAATGTTTATCATACTAGTAAAGGCATGAATATAATATGCCATGTTTCTTGTCAAAGTAGTTTAGGTATAGAAATAAAAAATTTAAGAAAGAAAAAGAATAAATATGTAAAGTAGTATGTTATTGTAGCTTGATTGTGATGATTATTTCACAATTGATGTATATTAAAAAGCATCAAGTTGTACATCTTAAATATATGTAATTTATATTTGTCCATTATATTTAAATTAAGACAAAAACAGTCAAAAGATAAGAGTAAAAATTATATCCCATTGTTGGTAAGAATACAAATTGCTACAAGTTTCTCGTATGTAGTTTGGTTATTAACCTGAAAATGTTAATGCCTTTTCTCCCAGTGCTATGACCTCTAATCTAATCTGCTCTAATCTTATCTGATCTAATCTAATCTAATCTAATCTGATTCTGTTTTATGCAGCCTCTTATTTGGTTTATCTGTTTTTTCCATCAATATCTATCATTTCCTTGTTTTAAATTATTTGTTGTGTTTGTCTGTATTTCTGGTGACCTTTTCAAGTCTGGTTTTACTATGCTAATTTAATTTCTATATTTTAAATGTTTCCATTATAATTTTAATACAGTCCATAATACTCCTTTTTAATATTTTCCTCAACACTTTATCTTCTCTTTCATTTTATGCCGTGTATTTTCTCTGATTCATTTACTTCATCAAGTAATGTTTATTTATTTTTCCCTCCCTCTCTCCCTCCCTTCCTTCCTTCCTTCATTTCTGTCCTTCGTTCTTTCCTTCCTTCATTCATTTTTTTTCCTTTTCTCCTTCACTTTCCCCTTCTTCCTTTCAATATTATGCAGATATATCCTAGAATGTTCTCTGTATTTGGGGAAGGTGGTAAATTTTATATTTATACAACATTTGCTTTTAATTCATAGTTTTAAGATAATTTTTGTCTTCAAGCCACAAGATACCATTAGAATCAAAGTGTTGGCTTTTCTCTGTATATTAATTATTTAATTAATAGAAATTTATCAGTTCTGATATTTCTACCTAAGGCAGTGTCAGTAACATAATTACCCTTCCATTTCCTCACAGTCTAGTTGACTATAGGTAGCATCATCCTCTCAGATCTCAACCTGGATGATACAGTCAATCATACTTCTGTACAAGGTTTAAGTATCTAGTACATATTCAAGTAGTTTAGTTCTCTTGCAATGTAAGTCTGCTTTTGCCTAGCAGGTCCACTGATTTTGAAATGGAAAATGTATTCCTTAGAAGCAAGATGCATTTTGACCTCATAGAGTATATAAAAACTTTCAAAATATACTGCTCCTAGAGTTCTTAGAATTAATGTTCACGTTGTTCATGAACAGTTCTTGTTGTATTTATCCTAACAGTTTCCAACCGAAACATCATTTTCTAATGTTACATAAATTAGTTCCTCTCAACTTCAACCTTTCAGTAAAGTAATACAGGTAGATTCATGTGTAACATTCTGCATTGAATCCTATGTGTGTGTGTGTTCAAGTGTGTTAGTCTGCATACATAAACATTCATTTTAATGATATATAATTCTTTGTGTTTTGATAGATATATTACATTATGTATCTACTTCAGTGTCATATAGAACAATGCCATTGCTCTAAAAGTTCCCATGTGTGTTTCTCTTTGTATCCAACCAGTCACCTTCCCCACTCTCACTCCTCCTCTTTGGCAACTACTAATATTTATCCATCCTATACCTCTGTATTTTGTAGAACATCACCTAAAATAAATCATACAACCTTATAACCTTGTGAGTATGGTTTATTTCACTTAACAAGACGCATGTAAGATAAATCTAAGTGGTTGAGTGAATCAGCAGTTCATTGTTTTCTACTGATGAATGGTATTGAGTTCTGTGGATGTATGACTGCTGTGTTGTACACTAACTCTAATCATAACTAAAAAAAATAAGAAGCAACCTGCCAACCTATCTTACAAAGTGATAAATAATTTTACATTCCTATCAGCATGCACTTTGCTCTACATATTTATCTACATATATTTATCTACATTCATTTTGCTCTACATATTTATCTATATATTTATCCACATTTATTATCAGATATTTTGAGGGAGTTTAGCCTTTCTAATAAATGTGTAATCGTATCTCATTGTAGTTTTAATTTTAATTCCTTTTTTTTACAAAAAGTTTTGTTGAGCATCATTCCATATGTTTATTTTTCATCATATATTATTTGGTGACAAGGTTTTTCAGATCTTTACAGTTTTTTTTTATTTTGTTTTGTTTTTTTGAGATGGAGTTTTGCTCTTGTTACCCAGGTTGGAGTTCAATGGCATGATCTTGGCTCACAGCAACCTCTGCCTCCTGCGTTCAGGCAATTCTTCTGCCTCAGCCTCCTGAGTAGCTGGGATTACAGGCACGCGCCACAGTACCCAGCTAATTTTTTATATTTTTAGTAGAGACGGGGTTTCACCATGTTGACCAAGGTGGTCTCGATCTCTTGACCTCGTGATCCACCACCTTGGCCTCCCAAAGTGCTGAGATTACAGGCGTGAGCCACAGTGCCCGGCTTGTTTTTGCTTTTAAGAGCTATCTGTTGGTATCTTTTTTCCCCCCGGGGAGGTTTTCTGATTTTTTTAACCTTCCAATTTTCAAATATAATTTGAGAATTATAAATTCTCAAATCCATTTTTAAAGCTCATTCACAATGTTTGCCTTCCACTAAGTATAAAATGCAACACTTTAAAATGCAACATTTTAGATATGGCCTGCATAATTTAACTACTACATTATTCTTCAACATCTAATGCCATGTTTCTCCTACTCAAAATACTCCAAACACACTTGCTTTAAATTTTTTTAATGTACAGCATTTTTCTCAATTTAAAGACTGGGAACATGTGTATCCCTTAAAATACTCATTCTTGGGCCAGGCGCAGTGGCTCATGCCTGTAATCACAGCACTTTGGGAGGCCAAGACGGGTGGATCACGAGGTCAAGAGATCGAGACCACCCTGGTCAACATGGTGAAACCCCGTCTCTACTAAAAATACAAAAAATTAGCTGGGCATGGTGGCGCGTGCCTGTAATCCCAGCTGCTCAGGAGGCTGAGGCAGGAGAACTGCCTGAACCCAGGAGGCGGAGGTTGCGGTCTCGTGCCATTGCACTCCAGCCTGGGTAACAAAAGTGAAACTCTGTCTCAAAAAAACAACAACAAAAACGAACAAACAAACAAAAAAAACAAAGAAAACCACAAACCTAATTCTTTCTTCATATTTATATTTAAGTTTAAATGTTACCACTTTAGGAAGCTAACCAAAATTATTTCGAATAGAAGATATTCCTATCTGATTATTTCATTATTCATCTAATGTTTCCTATACAGGTATTTACTGTCACTTATTACAATGCACCATTACATATTTATTTTAAATGTTTTATGATTTTTAAACTTTTAAATTAGTCTCATCAGCTATCTCCATAGGGTGAGCTTAGAGAAATCAGAGACTTACCACGGTACATCCAGCAAAAGACCATGCAAGCAGTCAGTTTTCAATAAATACTTCTTAAATAAAATAAATTAACTTAAAGAAAAATGATTACATGAAGTTTACAAATGTTGAATAACATTCATGTTGATAAAGATTTGAGTCTGATCTTCATATATAGCAGCTGTATAAATATACATACCTTTCCATAATAGTATGAGTCTTCCTGAAGTCCAAAACGTTCTTCTTTGATAGGCAAGTACATCATGGCAATCAGATCTGTAATGTGTGCCTTCAGCTTCAAGAAGAATGCTTAAAGAATGCTTGATCCCAGGGATTCTGACCTGATTAGACACTTTAACAGCCAAAATAGTTTTCTTCTTAAAATTCAGTTTCTATTTTAAGTTAAGACATTGTAGGAGGGACTCATTATATTGGTTTTCAAGGACTGATTTGTGTTAATTAGCTAAGGCCCTTGCGTTCCATTCAAATTTGAATGTGCTTCCACTCCTATGAGTAAAAGCCAGAGGTGGTGCTGATTTATCAGCCATACTGTACTCATATTTCAAGTGATTAACACATATTGAGATTGAATCACCATCTTTGTATATGTAATAATTCATGGATAAAAAAATACAACCATAAAAATATTAAACTTGTCATCCATAGGTTTTAATTAATGTGCATACATTTGTTTATTCAGTAACTCTTAGAAAACATTTTCTTGTTTCACTTTAACCTGTCAGTAACACCAAACCTCTGTCCCCCACTAACAAATAGATGTTATTAATATTTACATAAATTAAAATGCCAACTATTTTGGTAGGTGTTTTTAATAAAGAACAAAAGCATGACTATAACTTATGACCTAAATTAATGTTGGAAAGTAATGTTCAAATTTAAATGGGAAGTTTGAAATTTGAGTTAATAAACTAATTTGAAGTACATAAAATCAATGATAATAATAAGGAAATGTGGTATTACTGTGTGATGTTTTAATTGATGTTTAACCACAATGCAAATAAAAAATGTGTTTCATTTGAGTATGTCAGGGCTAAGTTTAAAAGCAGAATGATAATAAGTGGGTAAAATTATTCAAAATGAGAACAAATGAACAGAAATATTCTGTAGTAATATGTAAATTATATATATTAAAACAGAAGGAACTATTTTACGGACATAGCTCTTTCCAGATTAAGCATATAAACTCTATTCCTGTGACTCCTTTTCTATTAATAGTCAGTATGTCCTATGAAGGTTAGCTTCCACATATATTTTTTCCTACCACTTCAATGCTGCTTCAATATTAGTCCCCTGTGCTACTGCAATATTCTTTTAAACATTCTTTGACATTTTGTCATTATTTCACACAGTGTGCTCTACTGATTGCTTGAGATAGATGGTCAATAAACAAATCCATTGGTTAAAAATTGTGTGAAATGCAGCATGCATTACCTCTATCTTTGAACTAAGTGATCCACAGAAATCTCAGCGATGTGGGACTGAAATCTCTGAAAAATTTATAGCAAGCCCCAAACCTCTTGTTTTTATTTTGGTTTATTCTAAAAGCAACTAATAAACAAGGAAAAGGCAAATAGAAGGAAAAGTTTGCAGAGAAGTAATAGATATCTGTTGATTTCCTGATTTCTTCAGTTGGCACATCTATATCTGTGGTATTGGAAGCTCACATGAATTAAAGTCTTTGTCAGGCGCCAGAAGAGCAAACTAACTGCCTGTTATATCCACTAGTCCTGTAAGTACCCAGAAACAACTCATACCACCCTTTAAGGCAATGCTACTGCTTTTCAGCGGGCCACATCTCCATGCCCTCATGGCTTAATTCTTCACCCTTAAATTCTTGTTATGTCAATAAAAGAGGCATATCCTGTTATCTATTTCCTCAAAATAAGACTAGGAAGTTTCCACTTATATTCCTTTAGGAATTTTATTACATATTGCCTACTGGCAGTCTATGGTAAAGCAGTCCCATTAATTTTGCTTAACCCAATGCTCACAAACATCAAATAACTTTTCCAACTTCCAGTTAATGTTTGGTTCAAATATGCTGCAGGGAATGCTGACCTACAATGATCTCTCACTGTATTTGTATTTCTGCATGAATCCTACTAGAATAATGTATGAAAATAACTGCAACATAATTTCTGTGATCTCAGTGAGATAAAACCACAAAATTGCAACTGAGTACTTTCTATGGAGCATATCTTTAAGGAGAATATACAGTGGCATAACCTACATGCTAATGTAAAGCTATATTTATAGGGCAGAGTGTGGTTTCTTGTATCAGTCTCCAACTCCTCTTCTCTAAAAAACTTACTACAACCTTTAACCAGGGGGTCTAAGGAGAGAGTTCCAAAGTAATTCCAGGTCTTTCTCTGTAGATTTCATTCCGTTTCTGTTGGGATATCCCTTTCTTGCTACAGATCAACTTTTGCTGATTTTAGAAAACTATTTATTCATTTATTTATTTATTTATTTATTTATTTATTTATTTATATGGAGTTTTGCTCTTGTTGCCCAGGGTGAAGTGCAGTGGCATAGTCTTGGCTTACTGCAATCTCTGCCTCCTAGGTTCAATTGATTCCCCTGCCTCAGCCTCCTTAGTAGCTGAGATTACAGGCACCCACCACCACGCCTGGCTAATTTTTGTAGAGACGGTGTTTCACTATGTTGGCCAGGTTGGTCTCACACTCCTGACCTCAGATGATCCACTGCCTTGGCCTCCCAAAGTGCTGGGATTACAGGCGTCTGCCACCACATCCAGCCTGATTTTTAAAATTTAAATTACTTTCATTTATTTCTGAAAGTGCTAAGACAACTTACTCCCACACTGCCTGATTTCCTTTTATTTATTATTATTTCATGAACTGATTTTTAGTAAGTTGGTATATATTCTCTATACTTACATAATCATATATTTAGCTATACATATATGTGTCCTGTATTTTTTAAAAGAATACATTATATATTATATATGGTCTGGATATTTCTTAACCTCATATCACTGAAATCCAGTATATATAGCTGGGCATGGTTTTCATGCAATACAGTAGTTTGGGATATTATGTAATGATAACATAGCTGGTGGGAATATAGGGAAAAGTATGATTGTATATTGAAAAGGAAAATTTGAATTGCTATAGCTGTTTTTGGATAGAAATCTGTTGATCTCTATTGAAATGATAAATTCAACAATGCTTTTATATTTAAGAATTAACAATTCTGCATGATCTGCACATGTACCCCAGAACTTAAAGATTAATTTAAAAAACCTATTATTTCTATTCTTTTTACCTTGCTAGAAATAGGTAATTATCTTCTAATAAAATTATCCTAGAAAAAAAAGAATTAAATCAGTACAATATATCATTATATATGTATGTTTTATATGATGGTACAATTTATGGTGATACAAAAATGGTAAATACTTTAAATACATTTCAATGTGGTTATGTTTTTCTTTAAAATGGTGATATAATAGTATTTTAATCTAATGTTCTCCTGTTGTGACCCTGTTTCTTTCTAAACAATCCTCAACCTTACAAAAAAATTCTGACTTAAGGTGGTGCTGCAGAAACATATATTTCTGATCCGAGTACCCATTACAATTAGAAAGAAGACTAGAGGTAGTTAGATATATAAATCAAGAACTCAGAAGGGAGTATAGGGCTGAATATTTCAAAGTTAGAAGGACATTACATGGGTCCTGGTAAAGTTCGGTTTCTTGACTTGGATACCGTTGACTTAAATGTGTTCGTTATGGAATTTTTTTGAGCTGCGTAGTTATGGTTTGTGTATTTTTCTCTATTTATCTTAATGTCAATAAAAATTGAATTAACAAAAGATATACCTTCTTATAAAGTATGACTTTCCACATTATGCTGGATTTTAATAACCTGAAGAGAATGTGCATTATTCCTTCCTTCTCCTCTAATATTTTATTACGAACATGCTTTTAATTAGCAGCCATTTTGGAAGGGAAATGGGAAAATTTAAGTATAAGTCCGGGTTGCTCAACCTTGGCACTATTGACATATTTTCGCTGGATAATTTTTTTTTCTTTTTATTGCATTTTAGGTTTTGGGGTACATGTGCAGAACATGCAAGACAATTGCATAGATACACATGTGGCAGTGTGTTTTGCTGCCTTCTGCCCCTTCACCCGTATTTGGCATTTCTCCCCACGCCATCCCTCCCCCGCTCCCCCCCCTGCTGTCCCTCCCCTATTTCCCCCAATAGACCTCAGTGTGTGGTACTCCCTTCCCTGTGTCCATGTGTTCTCATTGTTCATCACCTGCCTATGATTGAGTATATACGGTGTTTCCTTTTCTGTTCTTGTGTCAATTTGCTGAGAAGGATGTTCTCCAGATTCATCCATATCCCTACAGAGGACACGAACTCGTCCTTTTTGATTGGATAATTTTTATTGTGAAATGCTGTCCTGTTTATTGTAGGATACTTAACAGCATCCCTGAGTTGTAGCAATCAAAATTATATCCAGACACTGCCAAATATCCCTTGGAAAGAAAATTGTCCTTTGTGGGGAATAGTTGGTCTATATAAAGCAGATATGACAAAAAGAAATGTTGGGCAGAGTCTAGAGAAATAAAACTAGATCATTACCAAGATTAAAAACCCAGATGGAAAACATGCCAAGAACCTGTCAATAAAAGGAATCAGATCAAATTTCATGAAGGACCAAAATTATGAAAGCAAAATCTATACCAGAGGAATTGTAATACCAATAGTATGTATTCTTATCTTCAGTCATAACACCAACTTTGAAATTCAAGAGAAAACAAAGTTGTCATGCAGAACTGCTCTGACAACAGAAAGACCCATAAATCTACCATTATAATCATTGAGTGTATGTATTTCTGATATCCATCCATGCATACTCTTTCATCTCAATAAGTAAGAGTGCCATTTATTATTCTGACTTCATTTATATTTGATCAGTTTCAGCATTTTTGATATTGTGAAGAATACCAATGATTTTAAGGAACTAAGATCTATGTCCAAAAGAAATGTATCTCAAAAGAATGCTTTAAATTATGCGAGTTGTTAGAGGTGAACAGTTTTCAGTCAGCTTGTACTAACATTTTATACCAGCTTCTTCGGTGAATGGGGTATCCCCTAAATACATCTTACTTTCAGTAATATCTTTAATGGAAAGTGCCATCCATCAGCTAGTGTGGAATATTTTGATCTAAGTGATTGTGTTAACCTGGGTGACCCTGGAAAGTAAGGAAATGAATATATCAGTTAGGATGTAACTGCTGGCAGATTGTGAAGATTTTTATAGCTTATTAGTTAAAATTCCCCATACTATTAAGAGCTATTGTACTTTAAATGATAAAATATTTTTATGGGAAATGGCTTCTGTTTGTGTGGAATGCCTTCAGAAAACAAGCTGCATAAGGTAAAACCCTATGAATAAGGTATTCATTATTACAGATAATTTACAGAATAACTGCAGAGTAACACACTCACAGATGCACAGAAGATTACATTTATCCTGATCCTTTAGAGGTGATGGCCATATTTAATATATTTCATATGTAAGATGTCTTAAATTAATATATGCTTTTTATTAGTCTACCTCTCAGAGAAGCTGAGGGGACATCTAATACCTAAGACTTTTGAGTACAAATAATGTTTAAACAAATGCACTGTCAAAACATTATGATATATTTACTAAATATTACTATGTTTTATCTCAGTTACAACTTTTATGTGTATTAAAAAGCTTACAGAGTTGTTTCTGAAATTGTACAAGGATTCATCATACTGAAAACATGGTTTTGAAAAACAAATGATGCCTGAACTTAACATTCCTCATTCTCTATTTTTCTTGTGCCTACCTGATATTAATTTTATACCTACACTGAGTATGCTTTGCCCAGATAATAATATTTTTGAGTTTTCTGCATCTATGTTGCTATATGAAGGATAGAAAAGATTGTGTAGGAAAATCCCAGCTGATAAAACATTTCACTCAGTCCTGTGTAGATTTACTACTCTGCATTAAGGGACCTTCTCTATCCCAACTCTCTGAACTTATATATACACACATAAGGTTTTTAAAATTCCAAAGGATTCTGAGAGATCTGGCATATTGTGTGATTGGATGAGCATCCGTGTGTGAAATGCTGTACATGATTAGAGCAAGGGGGAAATATTTCTGCGTCTCAGTCAGGTGCCAAGAGCAGTTCCATGTCTTGAATAAGTTTTTCATGTGTAAACAGACTGCAAGGAAAATTCAATCTCATATCTGTGGTTTGAAATCTCTTTGGCTACAAGTGGAGATAGGGTATTTTAGGGTTATGTCTATTTTGGGGGACAGTCTATTGATATTTTTAAAATTTTAATAAGATTTGCTAGTCTTTTGTGATCACAGATTCTTTGCTGTGGTAAAGAGTACAGCTCTAAACCAACGTCGCCCCTTGCGTCTTTAGGTTTCTGAAATGCAATACTAAATTGAATTCATTTTTTGAAGAACTATGTGCAGCTGACTCTGATTCCTTCCTGGATTAAGTATATGTGTGATAAAGGGAGCTCTGGCTGGGATTTGGAATTCATAGTAATTTTAGGCCTGAAGCCCAGATAAAGAGCAGGCTTATTTTCTGTAGGAACAAAAGTTGGAGATATTGACAGATGATTCTGTAACAAGTGTCTCTAATGTTTACAGGCAGCTAACATTTAGTATTTGATGATGTTATTTTTACCATAAGACCTGTTTTCTAATCCTGGATCTTTTCCTACTAGTATTTTGTCCTTTGGTAATTTTCCTACCCTCTTTAATATGAACTTCTCTTATTTATAATGGGAAATAGTAGAGCTTGACATGATTATTTTCATAAAGAAGGTAATTATTAAAGTAACTTAAGGCAACTAGATGGTTGGCAGAAACTTCTAGTTGAGTTTTGAGATAATTCTCATCCATGTATAACACATTGGACAATGGATTGATAAAATGGGTGTAATTTATTAGATTGCAAGATTCAGGGCTCATGGACTATATCTAAATTCACTTTACATAACAACATTCATTGCGTATGTAGTATAAATAATTACAATGTGTGTTGAATTAATGGCCTGATGATGGAGTAGGTTCATTTTTGAAGGAGAGAGAAAGATCTGGCACTGTGCTGTTATACATAATTGTGTGCTGCAGAATGGAGTAGATGAGATTGGAATCTGGTTCTAGAATTTTATCATCATCATAGATGCAAAATATTAACTTACTGACAAAGTATTAATTCATGTATAAGGAATATTTTCTTGCCATTTTTTTAGTCCACAATCAATATGCCATCTTTGATAATTTTAGGAATGAAAACTTTATTATATGTAAATACTAGATAATTTATTATCATGATGCTACTCTAATATTAAGGAAATTCTGCCATATATAATTTAGTACTTATTAACACATCTTTTACACACTAAAATGCTATTGATAGGTGCATATATTTTACACACTTATGGAAGAGTTTCCTTTATTCTCCTCACAAAAATTGAATATTATATTAAACTTGGAGATAGCATATAAAAAGTGTACCTTAAAAAGGTAACATTATAATCAATAATTCATAACATTTGTTTCTGGCTTCTTTTTGTATCACCTCATTATATGTTTAAAATTGGGCTTCGAGGTAGTTTTTATATTATCAACTTCATTCATTTTTGATGTATTAGCAAAGTACTGCAATATTGGCCTATTATTAACAATGAATTTATTTACTGGAGACAGTAATCATTTTAGTTATTTAGTAATTAATAAGAACTATATGCATCGTCTACATTTGAGATTTCAAGGTACCTTAATGTTTAAGTTCTTTAAAAACTTTAAAAATTCTTTCTGCTAAGATTTTAACAATAACACAGCATAAATCTAATAGTGGTTTATTTTTAAAGAAGATATTTAATTCTACAGTTATTCTGCAAAATGTAGACCCAATTTATTTGCACTATTTAGACCCATATAAAAATAAATAAAGATATAGATTAAGAGATGGATTTAATTTGCTTTAAGACTGGCTAAATCTCCCTTTGGGGACCACTTATCTCAGGCATTACATCAATTTCTGGTTCACCTGAGATCTTTTCAAGATTAAAAAGCTTGGAAGGCTTCTATTAAACAAAAGTGAAAATGAAAACAAAAAACCTTGAGAAAGCAGACTAATATTTGTATTGAAGCGTATTATTGGTTAACTAGACACACAAGGAAGACAAGGAAAATAACCCCAGTCTCTTATTTAATAAAAGTAAATTCCTTAATTTGCAATGGTCAGAAAGAAGCAAAGAAACTGGGAGAACACATTCCCAATAAAAGAAGAAAAGGCCAGCACTTTGGGAGGCCAAGGTGGGCAAATCACTTGAGGTGAGGAGTTGAAAACCGGACTAACCAAACCCAGTCTCTACTAAAAATACAAGAATAAGCCGGGCGTGGTGGTGGGTGCTTGTAATCCCAGCTACTCAGAAGGAGAATAGCTTGAACCTTTGAGTTGGAGGTTGCTGTGAGCTGAGATTGCCACTACACCCCAGCCTGGGTGACAGAGCAAGACTCCACGTCAAAAAGGAGGAAGAGGAGGAGGAGGAGGAGGGGGAGGAGAAGAGGAAGAGGAAAAGGAAGAAGGGGAAGAAGAGGAGATAGGAGGCAGGTGAATGCACTCATTTTTAATACTGTCAGTAATTGGAGGTTTGTTATCCATAAAAATTAGAATTTATCTAACGTTTTGCAGCTAAGGAAAAAACATCATGCCAGACAGAGAGCCCTAAACCAATGAATTTGTTGTGATTATTTACATGACATCTGTGAAAGTAGTTTATAAGTGGGAAAATCCCCTACCAGTGTGATTCTATTGTGTCAGATTACATAGACTGGATCTTGCTTCATCCACTTTCAGAGATTTCCCAGAAATTTGGATATACTTGGGGATCTCATCTCAATTACTTAAGTATTTCAGCACCCAGCATATAATATTTTATTTCATGTCCCAGAGAAGAAGAAACAAAGTTATTATTCTCTACTTACTACTACAAAACTATAAAGTTACTAAAATCTTACCTAGAATCACTTGTTTCACCTTTACATATTCATAAAGTTTTTTTCTCCTGAAAAAATATAATTTGTCTACTGTGCTACAGACATATCTCCTCCAGACTCTTGGGGAAATTTTTACTCTATGCACTCTTGGGTGAATCTTTTTCACAAATGTGTAATATGCTCAAATTTCCCAAGCTCTTAAAATCCTTATTGAGTCCATATCCTTTTCTTGCCCACGTATAGTAATAGCAGATTTTTCTCTTAACAGCCAAACTTGAAAACAACAACAACAAAAAAACCACTTCATACAAACATATTTCTCTCATTTCACTTGCTTTGCTTTCCAATCTATTGAAGATTAGTTCTTCTACTACGCCTAAAATAGCTTTCTTAAAGGTTCCCAATCCTCTTTATGTTGTTAAATCCAAAGCACGGTTTTTAGAATGTGTAACAATTCTAAATGGTATTTAGTACTTCAGTCTTTCATGGGCCTCCATTATATTACACTTTTGAGGTAGTTTTGTTCCTACTTGTGTGGTCATTCCTTATCAATCACACGTGGTACTTCATGTTTCTCTAACTGGTAATTAAATATTAAAATCAAAAGTTTTTCAAAGCTCTTGTTAGCTCATACTCCCTCTCTAGTGACTTACTCAGCCTTATTTGTACAATCATGATCTACAATTCAGTAACTCTCAGCTTTTTAATTCAGTCCAGGCAATCTGAGCCTTAATATGTCTTCTTATTCTGCATTTTTATGTGATACTTCCCTGACTCTCCCTTCACTCTACTTACAAGTCGTAACAAGTGTTGCACGTTATTTATCTTAAATATCCTTAAAATATGATATCTTCCTATTATTATCATTAGGATGTAAGTACAAACTAATGCAATTTATTATTTAAAATATTGTAATGTTATATCTCATTGACTTCACTGCATTCATTCTAATATCCTTATATTCTGTCATTCACTTTGTCACTAGAGGAAACTCTAAAAATCTCAGAATTGATTTTGACCCCTATATTACACATTTTCAACCTTGGAGAGATTGCCATTGATTCTTGCATTAAGAATAAAAATCTTTAACGTATCTGTGTCTCAAGCATATACTTCATGCATTGCCTGGTCATGATGTATCTCTCTATTCTCAGTTCATATCAACCTCCAATTTTTCCTCTGAAGATGAGACAAACTGACTTTATGGTTACTCAGATCTCAGTATAGAGATTTTGAATGAGATGTAGACTCTGCCCAGAAAATTTTCCCAATATTCTCTCTTTACCTAGATTAGTCTGAGCCTCATTTCTTTACACAAACTTTCCTTAGTCACCAGATTTGGTTAGGTTACCTTTTCATATTCTTTCTTAAAACCATGTTGTTTATCTCCTATTTATCTCAGCTGTAAGTATAATTTTTCTCATATGTATGATAGTTTTTATGCCTGCACCCACCATATCTCCACTAGCTTTTAAGCTCCATGAGGGAGGGACCTTGATTGTTCATGCTTACTACTAAAAACTTTGGGTCTGACACTGGGCATATCATATAGTATACATTGATACCGTTTGACTGTTTGCCTACCCAAATCTTATCTTGAGTTATAATCCTAATTGTACTCCCCACCTGTCCAGGGAGGGACCTGGTAAGAAGTGACTGGATCGTGGGACCTATTTATCTGATGCTGATCTCATGATAGTGAGTTCTCACGAGTTCTGATGGTTTTATAAAGAGCTCTTTCCTCTTCATTCTCTCTCTCCTGCTGCCCAATGAAGACGGTCCTTGCTTCTCATTTGCTCTCTGCCATGACTGTAAGTTTCCTGAGTTCAGCCATGCAGAACTGTGAGTTGATTAAACCTCATTTCTTTATAAATTACCAAGTCTCAGATATGTCTTTATAGCAATATGAAAATGAACTAATATACATATTCAAGACTTATTTGTCAAACTAATAACTGAGTTGCACTGGCTCAGGAAAGCAGTGATTCAAATTTCCTGTGACTTCTTTTCATTCCTTTAATTTACTCTTGTTTTTAGTTTGGGAATTATTTCTTGATAATTGTTGAGTACAGGGCTCTGCAATGGGAACAGAGGAAGCGACAGAGATTGCCAATGTCCATTGCCTGCCTTCACAGAGCTATATGAAATAATACATAGACAAGAAGAACTGTAGTTTTTTAGTATGACTTGTACTTTTTGAATACTTACAAAAAGATCTTCGATAAAGTATTCTATTTTGTTGGGATTTCTTTTACTAGAGATCTTGCATAGGACTCCAAACACTTCCCCATTATTACTCTTATCATATTTTATAAAATATCACAACAATAAGATCCTCCAGAGATAGAAGATGAACAATTCAATTTTTGCTTTGTTTTGTTTTCCATTTCAAAAAATTATTTAGGACTCAATAGGATACTCAATAAAACACTGTAAATTCATTGCTACTAACAGATTTTTAATTGTTCAACATAATTAGACAAGTATATAAGTAGGTATGAAGGACTAAAGAGCCCAAAGATACAGTCTCTTTTTCCAGTTAGAGAGGGAGAATTAGAAATCGATGAAGGATGTCAAAAAAAAAAATGGGGAAAAATAAAAACATCCCTCTAGGTTCAGGGACAAGATAGGTGTGACCACTTTTGTCATGTCTTTTAAATATTGTATTAGAAAATCTACTCCATGTAATTTGTCAGGAAAAGTAAGTTAATAGCAACCAAATTAAAAAGAAATAAGCGAAACTATTTGCAGTTGACATGATTTCATGGTCATGAATAATCCACAAAATTAAAAGCCATTACAGCCCAATAAATTCAGGAAAGTTGCATGACACATGATTAGCAAACAAAACTAATTGTATTTCTATATGCTGACAATGAACACTTGAAAGGAAATTAATAAAATATTAGGTTGGTGCAAAAGTAATTGCTATTTTTGCCATTACTTTTACTTTGTCCAGGGAGGGACCTGGTGAGAGGTGACTGGATTGCCATTACTTTGAATGGAAAAAACAGAAAATACTTTTGCACTAACCTAAGAATTATTTTTATATGGCCTCAAAAATATCAAAACACCTAGAAGAAAGTTTATCCCAGAAAGGACAAGACTTATTTACTGAAACCTACAAAACATTGTTGAAAGAAATGAAAGACCTAAGTAAATGGAAACATGTCCCATATTTGTGGATTGAAAAGCTTAGTATTTTCAATGTTCTCCAAAGAGATCCACATATTTGATACGTTCATTATTAATACACTATTTTGTATTGGAAATGGGGGTGGTATTCCTAACATTCTTGTAAAATTTCAAGGACAGATAAAATAATCTTGAAAAATAACAACAAAGTTGGAGGACTCATACTTCCTGATTATAAAACTTAATAAAAGCCTTTAGTAATAGAAAGAGTGTAATTCCAGCATAAAAATAGAGATATAGCTTAGTCAAATCAAATAAAAATTATAAATAAATTCATATATCTATGTTGAATAGATTTTTACAAGCGTACCAAAGCCATTCAATCAGGAAAAATAGTCTTTTAAACAAATGATACTGGGACAATTGAATAGCCATATGCAAAGGAATAAAGCTAGACCCTCATCACATAACATACAAAATTAATGAATAGACTACAGAAACATAATAGATTTTTAAATCTTGGTGAAAATATAAGGGTAAATCTCCACATTTTGTAGAACATATAGTTTGACAGAAGAAATAGATATGAGTCAAGTTTCTTCATGGTATGCCAATGGATTCTTAGATATAGCACAAAACTATAACTAACTGAAGGAAAAATAGAAAAATTTAACTTCATCAAAATTGACTCATATGCCACAAAGGACACTATCAATAGAGTTCAAAGACAGCACACAGAATGACAGAACATATCTGAAAAACATAAATCTGATAAGAAACCCATATCTAGATTACATAAAGAACTCTACACCTAGACTAAGAAAATGAACATTTAATTCAAAAATGGGTAAATAATTTGAATAGATATTTCTCCAAAGAAGATACACAAATATCTAACAAATATGTAAAAAGATGCTCTATGTTATTAGCCATTAGGGAAAAGCAAACCAAATCCACAGTGGAATATCACTTTGTAATAGAATGGCTATAACTTAAAAAAAGAAAATAAATGTTGGCAAGAATGTGAAGAAATTGCAATTCTTGTACATTATTGATGTGAACAAAATGTTGTGTCACCATTGTTGAAAGTGATTTGGTGATTTCTCAATATATTAACCATCAAATTACCAAATGACTCAGGAATTTTCCTTGTGGGTATTTAACCAAAAGAATTGAAAGCAAGTGCTCAAACTAGACCTTGTACAGAAATGTCTGTCACAACACTAGTTACAATAACTAATACACTATTTACAATAAATATGGAAAAAGGAAATGCTCATCAACTAATGAATGTGTAAATGATATTTGTATTCTTGGCTTGGAATATTATTCAGCACTTAAATGAAATATAAAATGCTTCAAAATGAATGAGAATTATAAATGTCATGATGATTAAAGGAGCTAGAACAGACAAATTAATGGAAATAGAATGCAAATTAGTGGTTATCAGAAGCTTGGAGGAAGGAGGAATTGAGAATTAATGAGCATGGAGTCTCCTTTTCATGTGTTGAAAATGCTGTGGATCTAGGTAATGTTGACTCTTTCACAATCCCATAAATGTATTAAATGTCACTGAGTTGCAGACTTTGAAATGGTAAAATTGTTGTATTTTTCACTACAAGTGTTTTCAAAGACTGTGTAGGGGAAAGAGGGACATTAATTCTAGGTTAAGATTTATTCAGATTTGAAGCCCAAATTCATAATTTATCAGCTGTGATTTCATGGGCAAGATACTTAGCTTTTGGATTATAAATTAATTGACTATATTGTGGAAGGCCATTCAATCACCATATATTTTATGGAGTCAGAGACTGCTGTAGAATATGGAAAAAAAAACGATATTGATCCTTCATCCTGTGGAGCTTACAGGTCAATAGAGGGACTAGATATGCATCGAGTTTCTGCAGAACTAAAAATATAATAGTAACATTCTTAATGTTTGTCACTGTTATTTGAATTAGACATATGTAATGCCAATGAAATACTAAATACAACGTTGTGTTATTGTTATTGAGCTTTTAACTTTCACACTGAAACTTATTCTATTCCAGAGTGAATATCTCATTTCAATCATCTTGAAAATGTGTGCAGTGAGTCATGAGAAGTTGACACATTGATATTTATGGCTAACTCAGTGAAAATCATTAGCACCTCTGAGGTTTTAAAACCACATTCAAGCAGGTATAAAAGCACATTTACACACGTACAACACATATCCACACACACACATATATTACTGAAAATATACAGAACACCTTTTTGTGTTCTGTATATTTCTGTATACAGAAATTTATTTCTGTATTCTGTATATACAGAAAATATATTTCTGTGTTTTGTATACTCAGAAAATAGTATAGCTTTTAGCTAGCGAATATTTCTAATGAACTCATAATTCTACTTTTCCTGTGTTTATTGTCTGTGTTCGATACAAGGGAGTCTAGTAAAGCTGAAATGAACTTCTTTATGAACTTCTTTATGAACTTTATAGCAAACTGAAATCTATACGTTCTTTTCAAACAATATTAAACCACATGTACTTGGTGTATGCTATGAAACCACAATTCCATTTACAATATTTGTGTAAAATCTCTTGATGGTATCTGGCTACTTCAGATTCTAACCATATGTAGTCCCTTGATGATAATAAGCCTTTGATCTTGGAACCACAAAGAGAATAAAATTCAACCAATCTTATATTTAAACACACAATTGCGTATTTAAAGACACTAATACATAATAGACCCTACACAGTAGCAATAAATATTCAAATTTGAAATTTAGAATGATATATTTTTGGCAAACAACAGAGCTTCATAAGTCCAAATATTATTCTTAGTATTGCATCTTATTTTGGTATAGTACAAATATACTCATACTGCTGGCAAAACAAGAGCTCCTGAATCATTCCAGTCAGCTAAATATAAATTCTGACAATTGAAGAATCATCAATTCCCTTTCTCCTTTGTGCTATGCTGACATGTTCAAGTATTTGAACAGGCAATTTTTGTTAACTGATCTTGCTCCATGAACTCAGTCTTTCTAAGACACTGTAGTGATAGACCATTATGTGTTCATTTGAGTAACATTTTCCTTTGCATGACACTTACCTAGACTTTAGCGTTTTCAGGTGGTTTCCATATAAAGATGCTAATAAAATAAAGATTTTGCAACAACTGTCATTTTCAATATGACAAATAAACCAGTTCTATCTGATATTAAGTTTAAAAAACTTGAAAATAGTGCAATATAGTATATGATGGTTATATGAGACCTCAGGACACCCGTCTTGTCATATTATAAATATAGCATATCTAGTGTTTTTATCATTATAGTAATGTGTTTTCTTTAACTTGTCTTTTTTGCAATTTGGGGACATGAAAACCCGCTTAATTTGAGGACCTATTTCTCTCTCAATTACAATGTAGTTCTCATAAGGGCAGAAAATCATGTTCATCTTGAGCACAGCTGATTGATAGAGTTTCTGAGCACTTCGCACATGTTAACTCATTTATCCAGATAACATTCTTACGGTATCAGTAGTCTTTTTTTCTTCAACAGAATTTAAAACTCTTTTGTTAAAAAAGAATGAATGTTGAAAGAAAGACTACTGATACCATTGAAGATTTGTTCTGGTTGCTCCTGAAGCCACCTGTATTTCTTGTGGTTTGGCTGGTCATGAAGTTTTCCTTTTTACTAGGCAATCAAAATAGATTTTCTAATATATTCATCGAAAACGAAGTTTTGAAAATAGCAAATATGCTTGCTGGATTACTGACAAAGAGGTAAAGGTGTTTTCAGGTGAGGTTAGAGAGGTCATAGGAACAGGGGCAGATGTTACAGGGCCTTATAGACCATTGAGCAGACTTTGGTTTATACTCAGAGGGAATCTGGGAGCCATTCCCGGATTTTGAGAAGGGAAGTGGCGTGACCTGACTTAAGTTTTTAGAGAATAACTTAA
Organism: Leontopithecus rosalia; assembly: GCA_028533165.1. NCBI lineage: Eukaryota > Metazoa > Chordata > Mammalia > Primates > Cebidae > Leontopithecus > Leontopithecus rosalia. The sequence goes on along the minus strand of CM052663.1, from coordinate 62,040,335 downwards.
AGTGTTAAGAATCAGAATTAAAGGAACAAAGAAGAGAAACTAAACTGGAATTTCTTCAATAAGTCAGGTGATAGGTATTATGGCAAGTACCAAGGTAGTTAGAGTGGTGATAGTGAAATGTTAGGGTGGGAACAGTAGAATTTTCTGATGGCTTACAAGTAGGGTACAGGAGAAAGAACAATCTGTGATGATCCTAAGAATTTAGTCTGAGTATCTAGCAAATGAAATGGAGATTTTATGAGTAGGCTTTAGGGGGGATATCAGGATTTCAAAAACAAATGAATAGAAGGAGCGGTCATAAGTATCAAATGCTACATAGTTATCATATATTGCAAAGGCTGAAGAAGTACTGGATTTGGTAACTAAAGGTATATTTGTGAGAGACAATTTAGTGCCTTGGTAAAAATGATATGAGACTGGAAAGTTGAAAGTAAGGAATAATAGGTGAGAATGTGAAAATGATAATAAAAGTCATGTTTTCAAGAAGTTTAGCTCTGAAGATATGAAGATATGGTTGTGGTTAGAGGAGGACATAGGATTGCAGAGAATATTTAAACATAATTTAATAGAAATAGAAATAGTTTTCTACATTTTGAAACATATTTTATTACATAATATTTTCATTTCTTGCATGTGTCCAATGCATATGGCTATAATTTACCTCTGGGAAATATAAAATATTTTCCTGCTTTTAAGAAAATTTATCTCAGGATGAGTTAAATCATGAGCAATTTTCAGTGAACATGACTTTCACTTTAACAGATTATAAAGAAAACATACTTTCTTGGACACCATCCAATATGATTAAGATAATGAAATGTAATATCTGTTAGAATGTTTTATTTCTTCTACCTTTACTTTGTGTTTTCTGAAACTTTGGCACTCCTCAAAAGTGTTTGCAATCAGCTGGTGACAGAATATTTTTAGAAAAATTAGTAACAATTTATTAATGACATATTCCTTTGTCTTAGTTACATGTTGTCTTAACTCACTTTCACAGTGGTCATTTTTTCCTAAATAATGTAAGAATAATTCATACTAATTCTTCCTTAAAGTTACTCACGGTGAATGTGACATTTTAAAACTCACCATTGTTATTGTTAAAGCTGGTACATAAAAGTTGTTAAAATTTTCCCCTGTGTGATAGAGATTGACAGGTAAACCCAATAGCTGTCCGTCTTTCTTCCAGAATAAACATCTCTTGGTTTTAAGTGAGTACTTCATGATGGAAAGTAAATCTTTTATTTCCTAACTTTCTTTGTTTCAAGTGATTAACGTGATAAATTTCAGACTAACGGCATGAATAAAAATAGTCTTGTGGAACTTTCCTTAAATTACATTTGTTTCATTTACTTTTCCCTTTCTTTTTATTCTTTCCTCAGTTCTGCCTGAAACAAGGAATTATTATTATTACAGTATTTTAGCCAATATCATATGCAATGAAAACAAGACTCATACATCAGGAATTGGAAGTAATCTCTTGGGATGTGGCACTTCCTTGAGGATGTGGGGCAGCAAAGCTAACATGCCACCCTGAACTTCTGTTTTAATAATAAAAATGTGTATATTTAAAGTAGGCAATACGATGTTTTATGCCCCTGATCTTCTTACCTCTAATTTCTTGTATAAGATGGGAATATATTTTTAACTTATTTAAGTTACATTTGTGGTCTCTGTATTTATGCCCCTTAAATAATACATCATGATTATCATTATTAAATTTCACAACACTAAAATTCATAACAATAAAGCATATCCAACATTTAATGAAGTATATTTAATATGCCTTTCAAATAGAATAACTGACAATTAATATTCTATTTCTATGATCCATTTCACAGCCGTATTTTAATGCCTTAAAATACTTCTTTAAAGTATTATGTACACAGAGAAAAATGTAGGGATCCTTAGGGAATCCAGTTGTGTAATCTGTGCTGAGATATAGAAATAAAACATTTATAGTACACTAGAATATATCCTCACACATACTCCAGGCCTTTTACCATTTGAAGATAAATACTATCTTTACTTCCAATATGATTGATTAATTTTGCCTGTTTTTGAAATTCACATGTTTAGAATTATTCAATGTGTAGTCATTTTTGATGGGGTGGTGAGTGACTTATTTCACTAAATGGTATGCTTATGAGATTCATGTGGTACTATATAGCAATTGTTTGTTCATTATTATTGTATTATAGCTTCCCACTGAATGAAAAATATGTATTTGATTTGGAGATACGCCACCTAGTTCTCTCCTCTACAATGAATTTATTGTCCATCTGATACACTGCAGGGGTATCAGACGGTTTCCAGCTCTAAGTACCTTAGGATCTACCTGAGTTGCAGAGGAGCACTTCCTTTCTCCTTTGAATTACAGACTTTAGTTTAATTTTAATTTTTTAGAACCACATTAAGATTATGACAAAATTTAGCAGAAGGTACAGAGATATCCCACATATTATCTGCCTTTACATGAACATAGGAAAATTGTACACAAAACACAGAAAGTTTTCACACACCTGCTTCCCTCCATTCCATGACCTCCTCTCCTGTGAACATTCTGCACCAAAATAGTACATTTCTTGCAACTGACAACCTACATAGATACATCGTTACCCCAATCCACAGTACACATTAGGGTTAAGTCTTAGTGTTTTATATTCTTTGAGTTTTAACAATTTCTTTTTCAGAATACCATAGAGTTGGAATCATACAGTATGTAACCTATCCACACTGCCTACTTGAGCTCAGTTAAGTAATATGCATTTATGTTATTTCCATGTCTCTTCATGACTTTATAGTTCTTTATAGCACTGAATAATACTCAATTGTCTGGATGTACCAGTGGGTATTTATCCGTTAACCTAGTGAAGAACATCTTGGTTCCCTCCAGTTTTGGCAATTAAAAATAAAGCTGCTATAAACATCAATGAACAGATTTATGTGTGGACATAAGTTTGCAGCTCATTTGGCTAAGTACCAAGGAGCACACTTGCTACATCATATGGTAAAAGCATGTTTAGTTTTATAAGAAACTGACAAACTGTTTTCCAAAGTTGCTGTACCATTTTGCATCACCACCAACAACGAACAGGAGTTCCTGTTGCTCCATACCTTTGGCAAAATTTGGTGTAGTAGATGTTTTGAATTTTGATTCTTTTAATAGATGTGCTGTGGTACCTCATTATTGTCTTAATTTTCATTTCCCTGATGAAAAACTATGTGGACATCTTTTCATATGTTTATTTGCTGTCTGTATATCTTTTTTGATGAGGTGTCTGTTGATTTCTTTGGCCCATTTTTAATTCATATAGAATTTTATTTCATATAGAAAGCTCTTATGTAATATTGGCAATTTACTCCATATATATATTTACTTATATATATAATTTTGTTTTGTAATTATAAATTGACAAATAATAGTTGTATATATTTATGGGATACAAAAAGATGTTATGATTTATGAACACAATGTGGAATAATTAAAACAAGCTCATTAAAATATCAATAATTTCAAATAATTTTTTTTGTGGTGAGAACATTTGAAATTTTTTTTTCTTCTTTTTTTATTGCATTTTAGGTTTTGGGGTACATGTGCAGAACATGCAAGATAGTTGCATAGGTACACACGTGGCAGTGTGTTTTGCTGCCTTCTGCCCCTTCACCCACATTTGGCATTTCTCCCCATGCCATCCCTCCCCCGATCCCCCCCAGTGTCCCTCCCCTATTTCCCCCAGTAGACCTCAGTTTGTGGTACTCCCATCCCTGTGTCCATGTGTTCTCATTGTTCATCACCTGCCTATGAGTGAGTGTATACAGTGTTTCCTTTTCTGTTCTTGTGTCAATTTGCTGAGAATGATGTTCTCCAGATTCATCCATGTCCCCTACAAAGGACACAAACTCATCATTTTTGATTGTTGCATAATATTCCATGGTGTATATGTGCCACATTTTCCCAGTCCGTTCTATCATTGATGGGCATTTGGGTTGATTCCAGGTCTTTGCTACTATAAACTGTGCTGCAATGAACATTAATGTGCATGTGTCCTTATAGTATAACGATGTATAATCCTTTGGAATATATATCCAGTAATGGGATTGCTGGGTCAAATGGAATTTCTATTTCTAGGTCTTTGAGGAATTGCTACACTGTCTTCCACAATGGTTAAACTAATTTACACTCCCACCAACAGTGTAAAAGGGTTCCTATTTTGTTTTGGTCATGAAGTCCTTGCCTACTCCTATGTCCTGAATGGTTTTGCCTAGATTTTCTTCTGGGTTTTTGTGGTGCCTGGTCTTATG
>CM052663.1:62008685-62035530 GCA_028533165.1 Leontopithecus rosalia | reverse complement strand
GGAACTGTGAGGGATGCTACCAGTTTCTTCTTCTATCTTTGTCCCAGAATGATGCCCGCCAAAGGTCAGTCTGATCAGTCCTTTTTGAGGTGATTCTTTGGGTATACGGGGGTCAGGGAGCTGCTTGAGGAGACGATCTGTACTTTATAGGAGCTCAAGTGCTGTTCTGTGAGCTCCATTGTTCATTCAGTGTTGCTAGGCAAGTACGTTTAAGTCTGTTGTGGCAGAACTCATGAAACCGGTTTTTTTCTTCAGATGCTCTGTCTAGGGGAGTTAGGGCTTTATTTGTGAGTATCCGTTGCACTGTCCTGCCCAGCTAGGAGGCAGTCTAGTCACTATTTGGCTGCCGAGGCTCCGCCCTGCTGGCGTGAGGTCCACCTTTTTGCTGTGGGCTCTGTCCTGCTGTTTTGGGCTCCGCCCTACTGACATAGGCTTCGCCCTGCTGATGTGGGCTCTGCCCTGTGTGTGGAGTCTCTCTGTTATTGCGGGTTGCCTCGGCAATGGCTGACTGCGTCAGCAGTGGGTGGGTACCTCAGTAGGGGGCCGAAGCTCTCGGCAATCGCGGACGTCCCTTCCTCACCAAGCTGCACAGTCATGTATTCAGCTCTTCCCACAGTGGAACTCTCAACCCCCGGCACTCCGAATCGCCTTATTGCTTGTCCCTGTGGGGGTGGGACCCACCCGTCGAGCCTGATCACTTGGCTCCCTGCCTCCAAGCCTTTTTGCTTTTTTTTTTTTAAGTTGTAGGGTTGACTCTCTCCCAGGTGCCTCAGCCGCCGGCCGAAAGGGCCCCGGGATCTGTGTGATTTCCCGTGCAGCCACCCGCTGCACTGGTTCACAATCCACCTCCCAGAAATCTCCTAGTCTAGTTCACCGTCCAAAACCCATTCAATCAAATGAACATAGCAATCTGCCCTCCCAAGTCTCAAATTGCCGGTTTAACAGGGCACCCAGACTTGTGTGTTTCATGCGCTGTGCCACTGCAGCGGTGCTGGCTGCCTGGCTGCACCAGTGGAGAGCACTGTGCTTGAGTCCTTTGTGCCTCTTACACCTGGGCTTTTCCCCCCTTCTGTGGGCTATAAAGATTTTTCTGAAAATGCGGTGTTTGCTCACCCTCTGCGTCTTGACTGAGAGCTGCAGTTGTGAGTTGCTTCTAGAGTGCCATCTTCCTCTCGATCCTTGAGAGCAGTTTATTAAGCAGGGAGAGAGAGAGAAAGAGAGAAGGTGAGAGAGCTCCCAGACTGCTGTGGGAGGGTATCCAAGGGAAGAATCCACATAGGTAAGGGGCAGTGGGATTTTAACCCAGCTTGATGAACATTCTATGTGAGCTTGAGGAGAAATGTGTACTCTGTTGTCATTAGATAAAGTAGTCAGTGAATATTCAATTGGTTGATGGTGGTGGTGAGTTTATTCACAAGAAGTTAGGTCTTTACTGGTTTTCTGCATTCTGAGTCTGTCCATTTCTGATAAAAAGGAATTGAAGTCCAACTATAATTGTGGATTCATTTATTTTTCCTTGCAGCTCTGTTAGTTTTTGCCTCATGTATTTTGATGCTGTGTTGTTAGATTCGTACAGATTAAACATTTTTATGTCTCTTTGGAGAATTGACCCTTTTATCATTATGTATTGCCCCTCATTATCCCGAACAAGTTTCCTCGCTTTGAACAGAGGGGCATTTTTTATAGATCTTTCACCCTTCTCCAAGGCAGCTTATATCTGCTGATAGAGGTCAAGGGCATAAAGGCCTGGATATTTTGTCCCAATGCAGGACACTGATGAGCAATGCTCACTGCAGATCAAACCTCTTTCTCAGGGTTTGCTGAGGTTTTGCCATGACTCCATTTCAGTTCAGTTCCTCTGCTCAATCATGCTTTAACTTTTCTTTTCCCCAAAGACACTGATCCCAAATAAATACCTTGTCTCCGTGTCTGCTTCCAGATATTTCATGCAGTGACATTTGAAACAAAAAAAAGGTATTAAAAAATGGGGTTTAGAACTAGACCACTACTATCTGACTGGCTATGAAGCTGTCTTACCGGTACTAGGTGAAGAACAGAAAACCCTAGGCACAAGGTCATGAACAATTATTGAAACATTAGTTAATTTGAAGAATGTCACCCATGGAAGATAATGTACTAGCTGGAAAGATATATCAGGTATTAAATATGCATTAAGAAAAGAGGAGCAATGAAGTAAAGAAATACAAGTGCTAATTGCCATTGCTGCTGCGGGACAGTTGGTTTCAAACAGGAACAAATTTACTCCTCATCTTATCTCAAACCTAGGAAACATTATGTAATGCATGGAGACAATCTTGCTTGTCATGACATGGGAGGGGTGCCACTGGGTTATATTGGGTAGAGAATAGAGATTCTATAATTCACAAGACAGACCCCCCATAACAACTAATTATTAGTCTAAAATGTAAATAGCACTACTGTTGTAAAATCTTGTTCAAGTCAAAGAGACTGAGGAGGCACAAGTATTAATAATAGGAAATTGAAGCTAACTGTGAAAGCTGCAGGGTATCCTTTGTTGTACTGAAAATCTCTCTTTCTCTCTAGAGACTGAGTGGGCATGTATGGAAGCAACATAATAAATGGAGCAGTGCTGACCAAGGTATGTACACTGACTCATAAAACCCACACAATGATTATTTCCCCAGTCTCCTGAATTATAATTTGGACTGACATATTTGGCAGTTGAAGAAGCCCTTACATTGGGTTTTGTTTCCATGGTCAATAATATGACAGTGGAAAACCAAATAGAAGCCTCTGAAGCTACTCTCCACCCCAGCAAAGATAGTCAATCAACGAAACAGTTACAAAAATAAACAAACTTGTTTTATCCTGGGAAGTGGGTGGTGGCATTTAGCACCACCTTTAAGAACCTAAAAGATACAGTGGTGATAGTTACCATATAATTATACTTAATTCAATATTCTGGATCCAAAACAAATTAAATATAACCAAGAAAACAATTATATTATTGCAGGTTTAACCAAGTATTAAGCTCTATCTATCTCATTTACTGTGCCAAATATAGTACCTTTGATCTAGCAGATTAATATGATCCCAGCCATATGTTACACCGACATTAGTTTAGTGAATTGATTCTTTTTTTTTTTTTTTTTGAGACGGAGTTTCACTCTTGTTACCCAGGCTAGAGTGCAATGGTGCGATCTCGGCTCACTGCAACCTCCGTCTCCTAGGTTCAGACAGTTCTCCTGCCTCAGCCTCCTGGGTGGCTGGGATTACAGGCACGTGCCACCATGCCCAGTTAATTTTTTGTATTTTTAGTGGAGACGGGGTTTCACCATGTTGACCAGGATGGTCTCGATATCTTGACCTCGTGATCTAACTGCCTCGGCCTCCCAAAGTGCTGTGATTATAGGCTTGAGCCACCGCGTCCGGCATGAATTGATTCTTTTTATCTCCATCAGAAAAGAATATCAGATATACTTTTTAGCCAAATACAATAAAAATACACATAGACAGATTCTCCTCAAGGCTACGTTAGTTCTCCTGTCTCTGTCACAATACAAAATGGAGAGATCTGGGTCATCTGAATATGTCAGAGTATCACACTGATTCATTGTATCAATTTTATTAGATTAAACAGGAAAAATAAGCAACATATGACCAGTATGGTTAAGGTAATTATAAGACTCATGCAAGTATTCAGGGCCTGAAACATTTATAGAAGTTTTAGGTTTCCCATTATCAAGGGCATGGCAGAAAATTTGTTTGAAATAAAATAGACATAATTATATTTGGCACATCCTGTAATGAAAAGGGAAGCACAAAGTCTCATAAACTTCTTCAGCTTCTGAAGACAGTCTACTTAGGAAACTAGGAATATTGCTGTGGCCTATATACAAGGTGACACCAAAGTGTACCAGCAAGAATGAGTTAGTTCTAAGGCATATAACACAGAATTCTGGAGTCCTGGAGCAAAGTTATGTTCAGCAGAAAATTATACACCTTTTGAGAAACAGTTCTTAATGCTACTTGGCCCCAACTGGAGGCAAAATAATGACTGTAAGATACGAAGAATCATATATCTAGAACTAGAGAAAAGGTTGGTTTGAAATTGGATAGTAATTGCAGAACAGCCTTACTCAGGGATGGCCATGAAAGACATTAGTAAAGACTAATCATCTCACTCAGCCGAACTTCCAGAACTTCATTTGGCATACCTTGCCATCCAATCTGTAATTCGTACATAATAATAAGTGCTCCAGTATTGCACTACATATAAATTCATGGGTCATGACAGATGAGCTTTTGGGCTGGTTAGGAGCTAGAGAGAGAGAGAGAGAGAGAGAGAGAGAGAGAGAGAGAGAGAGAGAGAGAGACTATACCACTTTGTCACTTTCGTTATAAATAATAAATATAAATATGTGTTGAAATCCTATTTTTTATTGCTCAATCCCTGTGTCAGTGTATTGATTCTTATAGCTTTATTAACAAGATAGAAATCTGGGTATTAAGAGTATGAGTCCTCCACCCTCTTAAAGTTTATCTTTACTCTTTTGGGTCCTTTGCATTTAACTACAAATTATAAATTCAGTTTTCTAATTTTTACACAGGAAGCAAAACCTAGTGAAATTTTTATTTTGATTATGTTGAACATACAACTCTGTGTGTGTGTATGTGTGTGTGCGTGTGTGTGTGTGTGTGTATGTATTGGGTCATTTAATCTATTACATTTGTTTTAATTATAAAATTAAAAAGGTATCGTTAAAAAAATCCAGTTCAGGTCTCTTCCTAGGCATTAAAGCATATGTCAATCTACCTTCCTAAACAGATGTTCCAAAGGCTATTAAGATCAATATAACCAAATGAGACTTACAATCTAACCTCCCCATAAGTTTTCTCATGTGTTTGCAATTTCAATTAATAATAGCTGTCATACCATTTATGAAAATATTAACATAATCATGAAGGATCATTCTTCCTCTTTCCCAAAAAGCCAGTAAATCACCTGATGATTTCTTTCCTAACTTGTTGCTAATACCGTATGTATACAAACACGCAAAAACACACAGTTCGAACAACACTCCAAACAGAGTTCCACACCTCCGGACTTGAGCATATTAACATTGAAGCCTGTGCTGATTGGCACAATCTATCTCAAACAAGAATCTAAAACTTAGAAATTCTATATTTGAATGAAATTAGTAAAATAATTTAAAATGAATGCCTAACTTCAAACATAAGAATGATAAATTCTCAAATATCAGAAATAAAAAGTGAACTCAAAAATAATGTTGAAAGATTGTTGAAGCTGAGTGGATAACATAATTGGGAAAGTTATTATAGGCATAAACATTTAGGTATTTAAAATTATTGCAGAAAGAAGTTGAAGACTCATGTCTATATGATGCATAGAGCTGTAACTGGGGTTCAGTAATATACATAACAGCCAAAGGTAACATTCTATTTATGAAATAGAAATTTTAAAATGTGAGCCTGTATCCTATAAAGAAGCCTGATGTTTACTGATATCTGTGGCAGAAAAATAGTCACATAAATATTTTGCAATGTCAAATTTGGATTACTCATGAAAATAGGAATAAGATACATATAATCCAAGACATTGACATGAAAAAAGATCTAGGACCATGAAACCCATTAGTTTCCCAGGAAAAATTAACAGGTAGACTGGACAGCACTGAATTCCAGTGCGAAGTCTCCAGATTACTTTGTTCCCTCTTCTCGGAGCAAACAAATTCTCTCCATGTCACGTATCACTGCCAGGGGATAGGAAGGGGTGATCCAGGGTATGCAAGATGGTCTTTCCAACCCTCTTTAGTGCCTATTTCCTTGATGTGATGTCAAATCTGGGTACTTTGATCACTTAACTGATTTTCACGGTTTGTGAAGGTACTTTCTTGAGTGGATAGGTTTTCAGTTTAGTGCTCCTGTTGAGGAGGACAATTGCTGGACTGTTCTATTTGGCCATTTTGCTTCACTTCTCCTCTTTTTCTTTCTTTTTAAAATTTTAAGTTTTGAGATATACGTGCAGAATGTGCAGGTTTGTTACATAGGTATACATATACCATGGTGGTTTGCTACACCTATCAACCCGTCATCTAGGTTTTAAGCCCTGCATATGTGAGGTATTTGTCCTAATGCTCTCCCCCGCCTTTGCTCCTCCCCACCAACAGGCCCAGGTGAGTGATGTTCCTTCCCCTCCCTGTGTTCATGTGTTCTCATAGTTCAACTCCCACTAATGAGTGAAAACATGCAGTGTTTTGTTTTCTGTTCCTATGTTGGTTTGCTGAGAATGATGGCTTCCAGTTTTTTCCCTGTCCCTGCAAAGGACATGAACTCATTCTTTTTATGGTTGAATAGTATTCCATAATATATGTGCCACATTGTCATTATCTAGTCTATCATTGATGGGTATTTGGGTTGGTTCCAAGTCTTTGCTATTGTAAATACTGCTGCAATAAACATATGTGTGCATAGTTCTTTGTAGTAGAATGATTTTTTTAAAAAATTGTAGTGTTGGTGGTATAGTGGTGAACATAGCTGCCTCACACTCTTTTTCATAATATACCCTTTTCAAAATAATATTTCATTGCGAGTGCTGATATAATCTCTATACTTTCTATCAGACTTTGTGTTTTCTACATACTGAGTCAGCAGTTTTTTCTGTAAATAATAACTTTTGTGCAATTTGATGTGTGCACAATTAGTAATGCCATTATTTTACCTTGACTCTTGAAATACAGATAAACACTGGAGGCTCAGAAGGGTGAAAGAGTGGTAAGAAATGGGAAATTATTTAATGGGTACAATGGACATTATTCTGGGGATGGTTACACTAAACATCCAGATGTCACCACCATGCAATATATCCATGTAACAAAACTCCACATGCACCTGTTAAATTGATATAATAAAAGCTGGTTTATTTTGAAAGTTATCATTCATGACCATGGGAGATACTGTCTCATAGTCTTCCTTGGTGTGTTTTGATCAGGAAAAGTCAGCTGTAAGTCTATTAATACTTAAATAATCAGTTTGTTTTGTACATTTAAGATTTTTGTCAGTACTTTTTATTTTGCAGCATAACTATGAAGTGTCTACATATAGATTTTTTTAACGATCTTATTCAGGATCACATATGCTCCTCCAAAATTTGAACACATACATTTCTTTAAGTATAAAACAAATTGACCATCATCACTTGGAATGTTGTCTTTCTTCCATTCTTTATCTTGTTTGCTGCTAAACCTAAAAATTCTTTTTTATTTTATATCACTTTATTGCTCTGTAATTATTTCTGTATAATACCCTCAAGCTTATTTTGTTATTAGTGAAATATCTTCCTTTATCTAGACTACTTTTTAACACACCCATTGAGTACAGTTATTGTAATAACTATGCTTTTTATTCCAAGAATTTCTGTTTGGTTTTGTTATATAACTATCTGTTGACATTCAATTCCATTCATATCTCATTCTTTATCTTTCTTCATCTTTTTTTTTTTTTGATGTGGAGTTTTGGTTTTGTTGCCAAGGCTGGAGTGCAATGGCGTGATCTTGGCTTGCTAAAACCACCCCCTCCTGGGTTCAAGCCTCAGCCTCCCAAGTAGCTGGGATTACAGGCATGCACCACCATAGAGAAAGAGTTTCACCATGCTGGTCAGGCTGATCTTGAACTCCTGACCTCAGGTGATCCGCCCACCTTGGCCTCCGAAAGTGCTGGGATTATAGGTGTAAGCCACAGTGCCCGGCCTCTTTGTCAATTTTTAATATCTTAATTGTACTATTTGTAAACACATTTAAATTATTATTTATTGATCTGGCATATAAATTATTCTTTAACATTCTGAAGTTTGTGACATTGCTCCATTTTTCACACTATGTATTTTTTTTTTAATTTTCAGTGTGCTTAACTGAAGTGTGTAGTTATGCGTTGGTTGACATTGGAGCTAGAGTACTTTGAAGAAGTCCTAAATGTATGTGTTGTAAGCAGATCTTATTAAAGACCACCAAGGCAATACTTTTAAAAGTCTGCAAGATTTATGGCATTATTGGGTTTGGGGTGTCCCCTACTGCAGATATGTCTGCAGAGGCCAAAGACTTAGATTACAATGCTCAATTTCCTTTGAATTCTTGGAAATCTTTCTCAAGATGGACAAGTGCAAACAAGCCCAGTCTGCAAAGATTACAATATATAACCTAACTCTTCAATGCCAAGACGTAAAAATAAATCCACAAGCAAGAAGACCGTTCAGAAGAATATGACCTCACCAAATGTACTAAATAAGGAACCAGTGACTAATCCTAGAGTGACAGATATGTGAGTTTTCTGACAGAGAATTCAAAACAGTCAAATTTAAGATAACACAGAGAAAGAATTCAGTATCCTATCAGATTCTTAAAGTAGGTTATAAGATATTATTTATGATAACCACATGTAACCTCACGGTAACCACAAATTTAAAAACCTGTAACAGATACACAAAAAAACAAAAAGCAAGAAAAGAAAATATGGCACTAGAAAAATCTACTTTCAAAGAAAAGAAGGAAGAAAGAGAAGACCACAAAACAACTAAAAAAATAAAGTTTAGAAAATGGCAGTAGCAAGTTCTTATTATGAACAATAACATTGAATGTGAATTGACTAAACTCTTCCATCAAATGACAGATTTGCTGAACCGATTTAAACAAGACCCAACTATATGTTGCCTGCAAAAAACAGTCCATGTGTATAAATATATACACATGGACTGAAATCTTTACACACATAGACTGAAAATAAGGGGTGGAAAAATATATTACATGCAAACAGAAACCAAAAACAAGAAGTAGCAGCTACACATATCAGAAAAAAAGAAAGGATTTCAAGACAAAAACTATTAAATGAGACAAATAAGGTCGTTATGTAATGATAAAGGAGTCAATTCAGCAAGAGGGAATAACAATTATAAATATATAAGCACCCAATACTAGAGCACCCAGAAATATAAGGCAAATATTACTAGAACTCAAGAGACAGAGAGCTAGACCCTAATGCAAAACAGCTGGAGACTTCAACACCGGACTTTCAGGATTGGATAGATCAGTTGAAAATGTGAGTGATTAAATAAAATGCTTACAGGAAATAAATAGTTCATAAAGAGTTATGATAGCATTTGAAATTTAAAATAAGTCTTTTAAAAATAAATAAAATAAAATAATCTTTTATATATTAATGGTATCATCTTTCCAAGGAAGCTTAATTTTAGAAAATTTATGGGTTTCACAAAAATTACACTGATTATGGATCTTAGTTAATTTTAGTTCAGAACTCAAGCTTTTGACACAGTACTGTTGTACTGGTTTATGGAAGTTTATATTTGCCTGCTTTCCAGTTTCTATATGGAAGAATTTCCATGAATATATTAGCTCTTAAAATTCAGTTCAAAGACCTCTGGAGATACGGAGCCCCGTTCTCAGGGTTCAACATGTCAAAATTATTTTTGAAATATTAATTCGTTATTTGACTTTTTCTAAACTCCCATTCTCTCACAAAAATACAATAGAGATTTCAAGATACTAACTGGCATGTGGTAGGACAAGCAGTTGCATGCTGAAACAGATTTAAGAATCTAGCTGTCACAAGAACAGAAAATCAAACACCGCATATTCTCACTCATAGGTGGGTGTTGAACAATAAGAACACATGGACGCAGGGAGTGGAGGATCACACACTGGGGTCTGTTGGGGGGGACAAGGGAGGGACAGCAGGAGGAGGTGGGGAGGTCGGGGAGGGATAACATGGTGAGAAATGCCAGATGTGGGTGACGGGGATGGAGGCAGCAAGTCACATTGCCATGTGTGTACCTATACAACAATCCTGCATAATCTGCACATGTACCCCAGAACCTAAGTACAATTAAAAAATAAAAATAAAAGAATCTAGCTGTCTCGTATTAAACAAAGCATCATAGAGTTTTGGGAAAATATAGAACAATGACACTTCTAACACTCTTTTATGTTTTGTAAAAAGCCATTTGCATAAAAATATATTCTTTATTTCAACGTGTTTGTGTTTATTATTTTAGATTCATTAATCAATAACTGTTAAATATTTATCAATTTTACATTTCCAGCACATTATCAATGAATTTTATCCGTCAATAAAAGCTTTTAAAGGTATCTGAGAATCTAAAACAACTAAAGGAGCAGAGATCAAACATTTGAGACCCAGTACCCTACAGTAATGATGCTAATAACACTTCTTGTCTTATTCTCACTTCCCCATGGAAGAAGGATCGGTCATTTAATCAGTGAGTTACATCCATTGTAACAGATTTTGACTGCCACTTGTCATTAATTGTGCCTAATTTCTTAACTGTTTGAACTTGAGAAAAGCGAGAAAGGGAGATTATCTATTGCTGTCAATTATCTATTAAAAAAAACATACATGCTATGAGGAGATCAAAGAGTTTAAATTTATTTCATTCTAGTTTTTGAATCTAGTATTTGAATATTAGAACAATTACCTTTTTTAGGGCATAAATTTTCATTTGTAAAAGTAAAATGTTATGATGAATAAAGGCCTCCCTTTTACTGTCCTTTATTTTAAATGAAACCCATTCGTATCATGAGTATATTATATCAAAATATGATACCTCCCATCTTCCTTCATTTTAGGTTATATTTCTTATGAATATACTTAAGAGATAAATATAAACCTACTCCTTACAATTATATATATAAATATAAACTCTCAAATATCAAGAATTTTTTGTTTGAAATATAGTTCATCAAATATTTACAGAAGTTAATAGTAGCTTTGTTTCTGAATTAGTGATTTATTTCCAGAAGAATGTTTGCTTAATGACAGAAAAAATCAAATCATGGTAATGTTAATATCTTTGATCAACACTTGAGATTTGAAGAAAATCACTAGTGAATTAACTTGGCATAAGAATCACTTACATGATGCAATTTTGATGTGCTGTGCAAAATTTGTTGAAAGTTATGGAAAAATAATCTCAGAGTATTAAACATATTTTCCTAGGTTTCCCTCAGGCTTTAAAAAATGTATTTATACTGGATAATTTCAAAGGAAATTTCTGAAACCTGTCTGCCTGGATTGGAATATTTGCAAATCAACACAAAGGTAAAAATACATATAAATATAACCTGAGAATTAAATTCTAGATATATTACATGATTTTTTTATATGCTGTTAGGAATAAGGGTAAACTGTCCTGCACTTAATCTCATGTAAATGTTTTAAATCTAGTGAAATATTATACTAGCTGTTCATTCAGAATAGTGTTCTAAATTCTTACCCAACATTTGTGATTTGAAAGTTTTAAGATGATTATATTTTGTTATAATACACCTCTACTGAATACATGATATATACTGGGTAGTATGATAGGGTAACTGCAATAATAGTACCTTGAAACTTCTTAAAAACATAAAAATTACTAGGCAGCTTCTGGGTGATTTTAGAAGCTACGTTTTTTTGTTGTTAAAATAGAAACACTTATGGATAACATACAAAGCTAATGTAAGGGAGAAAGTAAATAATATTTCTTAGAGGAACTGGAAAGGGGTATAGGAAAGGTTATATTTAAGGAAAGTGTTTTAGAATATGCCTTCTCCAAGTAGAGAAAGAAAATAATTTAATAATAAAGACTAAAGTTTCGGTAGGGGCATGAAAAATTAAAATAGTATATCTATCTAATTTGATAATATAATATAATTAAACATATCCAAATAGAAGTAGCATTAAGAAAAGATAAGCAGAGTACCATGGTGTAGCAGACACTGCAGTGGCCTGGCCATATCTCCTTGGGTTGTATCCTCTAGTGCATCCTGACCTATTTTCAACTGTCTGAGGGCTCTCTCTGGTGGCTGAAGGCTGCTCTGGAAGTATTCTGCTCTGGAGAATTAAGGCCTACTGGGAGCTACCTTCTGCTAATGAATATAGGTTATTTGGTGTATTAATACTCCAGCTCCCTCACCTTTTGGCTGGACAACTCTAAGGTATATGTTCTTCACTAATTCCTCAAATTCCCCAGAAGGATAAGGCTCTAACCATGCCGTAATAATGGTGTTAATAATGCATTCTTTATTGGTGGACTTGTTTTTCCTGTCTCACTTTCTTTGCTGTTGGTGTAGCCCAAAATTAAACATAAACAAATCAAACAGATTCAACTGACTGTCCTATGCTCTGCTGCTGGTGGAATGTAAGCTAAGACATATATATTTAATGGATATGTAATATTATCAGGGAACAATCATGCCTTCTCATATTCTATATGATGGATCTGTACCAATATCTTGCTTTCTTTTCTCTCAAGCTCACTAGACAAAGTATACAACAAGTAATATAAATATATAATTTGGTGTAATGTTATTGTGAAAGCTGAACATTTCAGTGTTCACCTAAACTCTAAACCCACCAACTGTAGTCTAAGAAATTTGACCTTTGTTTCAATGCCTGTAATGCTTTCTTATTTAAAATTGGCCATGGAGCTGGCTCCTCAAAAAGAAAGAATTGGAAGTCAGATCAATTTGATGATTAGTGTTATACTTCTGCTATTTTCTTATTGTGTGACCTTTGAAAATTATTAATATATGTGTTTTTAATATGAAAATGGACCATTATAAACATAAAATAAAATATTCAAACTCTTAACAGTTTCTATTTTGCACAAAAATACCCATTGACTTACTATTTTTTGTTGATTTCATTATTAGCTTAGGTGTTAAAATACTCAATATGCAGCAGAATGAAAATAGAGATTTCAGCTTTAAAACTAAAATATATATTCACCTTCCAGATTATTTATCACATTGGTTATTTAGAATAATAATAATATTTATAATTCAGGAAACTTTATTATGTATGTGCCAGACTCTGTTAAATGATCTTCAAATACTTTCTCATTTATGACTTAACCTAATGAAAATCTCATGAGGTTATTCTATTTTTCCAATGATAACACTGAGGCAACCAATTGTCCATCCTGTTTTGCCTGTCTCTAAAGTTTCCTGTGACATGGGATATTCAGGGTGAAATCCAGGAAACTCCCAGGCAAGCCAGGATGATTGGTCATGTTAGAACAGAGGATCAGTGAAGATAACAACATCAGTTGTTCTTCACAAATCTTGTAAGTGAAGTTTTGTGTTTGAACTTTACTCATATTTAAGGAAACCATGTTTCCTTGGTTCTTCATAACAGGTTTGTTCACATTGTCTATTGCTTTAAGAAATATTTCCACATTATGTTGTCATAAACCTCAGGGGGGAGCTGATGACACCTTGGATCTGTGTTTTCATTATGGGAGGTACTAATCCTTTTTGAAAAGCAGTTTTGAAATATGGAAGAGCTTTTTTGTTGCTGCAATTATTCTATGGGCACCTCTGGAATTAGTGGAATGGTCCCACAAAATAAAAACTTCTCTTAATTTTAACATGATTTCGAATGTCATGTTAGTCATTCATATAGTTATCCATTGAATCCCATTTATATATAAACCACAATTTTAATATATTTAAGCAAATTACCATTAAATTAGAAACATAATAAATTTAAATAGCAGTTGATAAAAACATTTTATTGTTGTTGAAAATTATAACAATGATTAAAAAGTTATCTTTTGAGCATCTCTTATAAAATATTTATTTGAGGCTATTTATTTCAGTTTTCTGATGATGTCTCCACATTTAGCTTTTTTTTTTTTTTTGAGATGGAGTTTCACTCTGTCAGGCTGGAGTGCAGTAGTGCAGTCTTGGCTCACTGCGCCGGGTTCAGGTGATTCTCCTGCCTCAGCTTTCTGAGTATCTGGGAATACAGGAATGTGCTATAACACCAGAGTAACTTTTGTATTTTTTAGTAGACAGGGGGTTTCACAATGTTGGCCAGGCTGGTCTCGATTTCCTGACCTCAGGTAATCTGCCCACTTTGGCCTTCCAAAGTGTTGGGATTACAGGCGTGAGCCACCACACTTGGGCCACGTTTCACTTTTTATAGCTTTTTCTCATCTTACTTTTTCTCTCCAATTTGTCTTATATTACATTTAACTGAATAATATATATTTTTTCAGATTTTTAAAAAAGTTTAGAGTCTGAATGTATGTCTTGTTGGGTGGTGGTAATTCAATACAGAAGATTTATTTTCTGTAGCACTTGCATGCTATGCCATAAATATAGAATGATGTGGACATTGTCCTTACCAATAACGCCATTTGTGACAACATGATATTTTTTAGTTTCTCCTTTTTGGAAGTCCTTAACTTCCTCTAACATTTTGTTTCTTTTTCAATTAAAACTGTGTATATTTTTTCTCTTCTCATATAACAAGAACGTCTGGTCTATTGCTAACTTATTGAAATATCAGTACCTATTGTGCTATACCTGAGCGAGTTTAAACAGAAACGCCATGCACTGAGTTTGCTAAGAGTCCACCTTCATGCCGGCGTCCAAAAGTCAGCTAGAGCTCAAACCTCTCGACCAAGAACAAAGGGCGGTCCACATTATTTTTTAATTTTATTTATTATTTTTTTGAGATGGAGTTTCGCTCTTGTTACCCAGGCTGGAGTGCAATGGCGCACTTCCGCCTCCTGGGTTCAGGCAATTCTCCTGCCTCAGCCTCCTGAGTAGCTGGGATTACAGGCACACGCCACCATGCCCCGCTAATTTTTTGTATTTTTAGTAGAGATGGGGTTTCACTATGTTGACCAGGATGGTCTCGTTCTCTTGACCTAGTGATCCACCTGCCTCGGCCTCCCAAAGTGCTGGGATTACAGGCTTGAGCCACGGTCCACAATTTTATAACAGTTTAGGGTCAGGGGGTGGTAAGCAGATTATTACAGAAGCAGAAGGAGCAGGTTAAGGGAAGGGGAGGTTGCCTAACAAAAAGTTTTATTTAAAATTGTTTTTTTTACTCAGGATGTGGGGTAGCAGTGCGGGGTAGCAGTTACACAGTTACAGGATGTACAGGGTCGATGGGCCCTGTTTCTCAGAAAATTGGTTACAAAGATGCCGGATGTCTAAGACCGCAAGCTTTGGGAAAAGAATGCCCTACATAACTCGGGGTGGACAAACACAGCTCAGGGTGGGCAAAATGGAGTTGACAGGATTGTTAAAATGTATTCATTATAGCCAAGCTCAAGCTAAGGTGTTTCTGAGATCAACCTTTTTACTAAAAGTGCTTCTAATATTACTTCTTATAAAGCAGAGGTATGGATAAACATGTGGCCACTTTATTTTGTCTTCCATTGTGGTGATACCTGAGTATTTATATATTAAAATTAAGGTAACAACTATGACATTTTCCTTTATTATATTACACTGAATATTATTATTGTTTTTAAAATTATGTATTTGTGCAAACTATATTATCCATTAATTTAAGTTTAAAAGAGTAGAGTCAGAATTAGAGCATACATTTTCAAAAAGAGGTACCTAGTAGAGAGGGGTTGAGAACACACACATTCCATGAAGTTGTCTTCAGCAAAATAAACAGATTATTTACAAATAATAGTAATAGTTTTAAAGAAGTGGATTCACTTGGTAAAGTAACCTTTCTCCAATAATGACTGAGTTTAATTTAAGTCTTAGGAATTGTATGTATACATGAGAATATATTATTGAGCAGGAATTACTAACACTTAGCAAATAATACACAGGATGTTTGATACATTTTGAGATGCAGGAGTGCCTGACATCTGAACATGCCATGACAAAGCAGTTTTGGAGAAAATTGGCAAGGACTATGTGAAAGGAAATGTGATAAGCTATAACTACAATGGTTCATAGAATCCTATTAAAAGAGGAGGGATGCACAAGGGAAGTAAAATAAAAAAGAATCGTAATCCTGGGGATGAAGCCTCCAAGGGATACTGGAAATAATGAGGCATGTATATGTGTGTAATACTGCTACAGAAAAGATTAAGATGCAGAAAATCTTTGAAAGTCAGAATTCACATCTTTAAGAAACTAAGTAGTGACTAATTGAGTGCTCATTAAAACAATGTTGTCTGGTGATAAAGAAGGGTGTAATCTGGGGAAATTAAATAAGACTATTTGCCTAACAACATACTTGTTCAATATTACGTTCTAGTATTCCTCCAATAAAGAAAAAAATTTACCCTCCTACTATGATGATTTTGCTACATTCCAGGAAATAGGAAACAAACTGACTAAGAAATCTTGAAGGTCTTTTCTAGTATAAGCAAACACATTGTCCAATGAGTATTTATTTCATGCTATACGTACTGGCCTGGAATTTTACATGCGATGGTGTTTATTCCTTTCAATGACTTTATGTTCAGTATTATTTTACCCACCTTATAGATGACAAAGCTGAACTTAACCAAGTAATTTAAACAATTTCAGAGAAATTATATGTGATGGAAGTAGAATTCAAAAACTGGAATAACTTTATTATTTGTTTGAGTATTTACTTGTAAGTTCTACATATTCATGCTTAGAATAGGCTGGATATAAGAAGTAGATTTAAAGACTGTAATAGATCTGCTGACCTGAAGCAAAATTGAGTATGTTACTTATAAATTAGGCCCCATGGTTTTAAAACTTGACCAGAAAGTTCTAAAAAAATCTGAACTCTGTTTGTCCACTGTGTCTTCTTTTCTTTCGTGTCAGATAAATTAATACAGATCCTTTTCCTTGATCTTCCATAATTAATGATACTGCCACCTACTAAGTTCAACTATGTTGGTTTTTACTGTTAGTTTTGTTGCTTTTTAAAATTATTTTCATTCAAATTTTTATGAACACATAATAGTTGTACATATACATAGGGTACATGTGATATTTCAACACAAGCCTGCAATGTTTACTGATCAAATCTCGGTGATTAGGATATCTATCACCTCAGACATTTTTCATTACTTTGTGTTGGGAACATTCCAGATCTACTCTTTTTGCTATTTTGAAATATATAATAAATTACTCTTAACTGCAGTCACCTTATTGTGCTACTGAACATTAGATCTTATTTCTTCTAACTGTATTTTTATATATTTTATATTTTAATAAAATATCTTAAGAAATATTTAAAATTTTATATCTTCCAGATTTATTGACATCATGTGCTATTTGAATCTCTCTCTTAAGATTTCTTGAATCTGACTTTTCTCCAACCATCGACTTATTACATATTTATCAGCATACCATGCTTGAATTATTGCACTGATGCTCTTTCTATCTGGCCTATCATTTCTTCAGCATTGTCTTAGAGTGTACAGCCTTATATTTGAAGAGGCATTGTGGTGACAAAAGAAAAGCAAAGCCATTATATTATCTAAGAGAATTATCTTCATTTCATTTAAAAATTCATCTCAGTACATTTCTAAATACATTGTTTCAGTTTTCCAAGAAGCTGAGCCAACATGAAGGATGAGGTGCATTGTAGGATGACCAGCCATCTTAAGTTTCCCAGAACTGACGGTTTTCCCTGGATGCGGGACTTTCAGAATCAAAAATGGAAAATCCCAGATATATCAGGACGGTTGGTTATCTGAGGAGGTATATATCATGTAATAAGTGAGTGCTCTTAGGAGGAAGGGAGTGAGGGAGGGAGAACGTAAAGGCAAGGAGAGAAGCTATGCTAAGCAAACATGGTCAATGCCTGATTAATAGAGGATAATTCTCTGGAGAGTTAGGCAGCTGTGAGACCTTTGCAGCCAACACTGAAGCAGGTCATGGATGAATGCTTTCTCCGTCTCTCTCTTCAATAGCAACATTCCACATTGCAAATTTAGTTATGGGTTTGTGTGCAAGGACTGGCACTGCCCACTCTAAGTATTTTCTTAAATAAAACCAGCATTTTATTATTCTAATTTGAGAGTATGGTAGTGCATTATCTATCTGTATCTTTAAAACTTGGGATCTAGAAAGATTAATATTAAAAACAGTATGTGTCCTTTGGCAAAATAAATCGTTAATTTCCAGAAATAAAATGTCTCCTTAACACATCGCTATGAAACCTTTCTGCTTATGTGGGAATCAAAGCCTTTTAATCCTATGAGATAAAGTAGATAACACACACTACAGGAATGAAGATCTGCTGCAATAAAAGACCAGGTTTATTTCAACTGTTTTTGCCTTTAGCTCATGAATTTGAATCTTCTCTAAAGTTTTGGAATATTTGGCTAGTGAGTGTGGTTTCTAAAGGAAATTAACTATCTTTTCCAACAATAGTGCACTCTTTCATTATAGCACTCAGAGTTGTCAGGTGTAAAGTGCAACATTCACATGTTATAGATTTAAGGAATTGGTAATTGAACCCTGGAAAGATTATACAATATAGTATGTAGTTGTATAAAATAAATACTGTTTATAAAACAATGCACCAATTCCTTGATTTATTTGTTTTCTGTTTAGTGTTTAAAATAGGATAATTCTTGTCAAATTCAGAGGGAAGTGGTAGAAAGCAAGCTGAAAAACAGTGGTCAGTGCTGGATAGACAGTAATGAGATTTCAAAACCTAGTCACATGATATAACATGAAACTGAAAGGCAAGATAAAATAGGGTAATCAGGAGTAAGGTAGCAGCAAGTAAGCAGTTACACAATATGATCTGGTAATCTAAGAGAATATAACCTAGCGAAAAACAAGAACCATCTGAGGGTATCAAAATTCGACAGTAACTCTTATATGGAGTTATTTTGTGTAAAGATAGTGTCCACTCACTTGTTACCATTTACAGAGTTTTTTAACTTTGTAAAAATACAAAGTACAAAGTTTTCTGTTTCCTAATAGCCTGTATTTCCCATTTGACCTTTCAAATTTAACTTTCAATCTACTTTATCAGCCTCAACTTGTCTCATGCACCCTATGGTCTAATCATCCTGAATCATACAGTATTTCACAAAATGATCAATACTTCATTCCTCTTTGCCTTTACTCATGCTGTTTTCCTAGGCTGGGGACGTTTCTTCCAATTTTCTCCTATTTTTAAATGGAGAATTTAAAGGTATGCCATTTTTAAAGGTAAAGTTCAAAAGTTTCTGCTACTATGAGAACTATCCAACCTCCCCACTCAGAATTGACTACTGTCTCTTCTGTACTGCCAATGCATCTTATTAATATCTACTATCACATATCTCGCTTAATTATGTTATCTTAGTTCCCTCCTTGATTTATTCAGTGTAATTCCACATGAGATACTTGGCTGTAAATGCCTACTCTGGGAATTCAGCAATATCAAGTTACTACCCACTAAGAATGGCATCGTTTGAAGGTCCCTCCGAGGATTTGAGGGAGAAATGGGAAGCCAAAAAATTTAACATTGCTGATATTAAAAAGCCAATCCTCCATGTCACATGCAGGAACATATTTGAAGCTGGTGCTGGGTAGTCTCTTAGTTCATTTTATTTTTAGAGTCTCTCTGGAGAGGTTGTTGTAATATCCTTCCAATCATTCTCCTTCTGTGCTTCAAGAGCCAGATTGATTTAGAAGAATGTGGCAACATTATGTGGGAACATATGGAGCACAGGTAACAAAAATGGCCAAGGAAGTAGTTACAATGACAAGCAAATATGGAGACAAATGTAAAAATAGGAAGCACCAATGTTAGTACTAAAAAACTTTTAGTAACAAATATTCATTTATTAAATATTTATTGAGTATGCACTATGTGACAGGAAATGTTCAAAGAAATGAAATGATAGCAGTGAATAAAAATAGAAGTAAAAATGGGCATTACAATTATATTCTATTGGGGATAGGGCAAATATTAGGTGAATAAATATATAAAGAGATTGCTGTCAGGTGGTGATATGTTTTATGAGCCTTAAACAAAACAAAATAAAAATAATGAGGAAAGAGAGTGATTGGACAGGAAGTGAAGCTTTGAAATATGCGACTTTATTTAGGGTGATCAAGGACAGTCTTACTGAGCAGCTGAGTTTTGAAGCAAAGACCTGGAGGAAAATGAAAATCTGGAGAAAAGCGTGTAAAAAGAGAGAGAAGCAAGCACTAGAATGTTGATGAAGGAGAATTCTTAACATATTTGAGTAACTTTATGAAGTCCAGTGAAAGCTGGGGCACAATAGTAATAGATTAAGTTAGGAAAGTATTTGAGAGACAGAAAGCATGGACTCTTGTAATCCATTTAAACATGTTACCTATATTCTTTGAGTGAAAGACTTGGGGAACCATTAAAAGACAGGAGAAGGTTATTGTTTATGTCTTTAAAGATTTGCTGTTTTCTTTCTTGTTAATAGACTGTTATAGGACAAGGGTGAATGCACTGAGGCCATTTCATAAGCTCATTGCAGAGGAAAGAGGCAGGGTAATTGGTGGAGTATAAGTGGGAAGTGGTAATTTTAGGATATATTTTGAAGGTTTAACCAAAAGGGTATACTAATATTGAATGTGGATATAAGAAAAGGGGAGGAATGAAGAATGAATCTGAGGTTGCTGGATTGAAATCTAAAAGTTTGCTCAAGACATATTACATTTAAAATGCTTATATCTTAGTAATGATGTTGAACAAGCAAGTGATAATAAAAGCTAGAAGCTCATATGAGATATCTGAGCCAGAAATGTAAATTTATGGATTATAATTTTAGATATTATTTAATGTCATGACACTTAATGAGATCATCCAGGATGAAAAGATATCTGAATTTGTGCTCCACATTTGGAAAATATGGTGAAGAGAAGGATCTAGCAAAACCAATACAAGAGTCCATAAATGGACTCTCTCTCTCTCTCTCTATATATATATATATATGCATTGAGAAGGAGAGCCTCATAGAAGAATAATCGAGAGAGAATAGTGTCATGGAAGTCACACAAAAGCAATGTCACAAGTTGCTTCTGGGGTTCATAAGAAGAAAGCTAAGTGTTTATAGGGAGACAAAAATATTTTAGCGTATTTGCAACCTTCACAGAGATCTTTCAATAGATTGATAGAGCTGAATGCCAGATTTGAATGAAAGAATGGAAAGAGTGAAATCGAAGATACTACATATAAGCAATTATTTGCTATAAAGCTACTAAAGATGGCAACGACAAAAGCAGCAGATAACCAAATGATAGTAATCACTTTGACTTTTAATTTTAAGGTTCCTGTGTCATCAGGCGGTACGAATGGGAGATCCACAGCCAAAAAGAAATTATATTTATCACTGACATTCTGGATATTCCCAAAGTTGGCATGTCAAGGAAAAATAACTGTAATATTTGTATTCCTTGTTAGCTATCATGGTGACTTATTTAGACTAAGTACTTTATAAATATATATTGATTTGCTGTGTGGCTAATGGACAGATATTCAAATAAACAAAAACTAAATCTTATGCATATGGTCATACGAAGTTAATTTTTCTATTGCCACACAAAACTTTAAAGTTTTGCTGAGAACTAGAGAAATTATATTAGTTAAATAAATGAAATTTGGGGCTTTAGGAAAAAAGAGAAAATGGTTTTGAAGAACAAGTCTTTCAGTGACTTTGGATCAACTCTGTTCTCTCCCTTTTTTTCCCTAGAGTTCTCAAGAATAAGTATAAATGTACTGGGAATGCACCATCATGAAATAGGGAGGAATTGCCTAAAACAACCTGAGTTTCATGACTGTCCCTCCTAGAGAATATAATATCATGAGTTTGGGACGAACTGCCCAGGGCAGTCCAGGCTTCATTCTTCCTTCCCCTAGAAGCAGGATATCCTTGAAAGCTTTGTGCAGTAATTCACATTGTGCCTGAAGACTGACACACAGGGCAGGTTGCCTTTTGGGTTCCCTCAGCACAGTCAAGCCTCCATATGCCCAGGGCAGCTTTCTTGACCCCTGGAGTCCGGCTCACCCTAGATCCTATGCTTCTGTTGTCCTTTTCTGCCTTTACATAAATAATAAATCCACTTCATATAAGTTTTCATGGGAGCGTTTTCTGCCTCACTGGACTCAGGCACTGGTAACACTGCATCCCAGAATTCAGTGAGTAGAAGTGTTTGGACTCCTATTCCTGGTGGTTGGCATGGTGATGATCTCTAGATGTCCTCTATGCAGTGGAGGGATTGGTTCTTAGTAAACCTACTTCAGAATTTTTTCTTCAAACAGTTAAAAAAAGAACAATGTAAAACTCTGATTACTGAAGAGATTTACAGGATCTTGCAAAATGGTAAATTTAGAAAAATAATTATTAGAACTCTCCATCTTGGCACAATCATCTTATCCTTTGCCATCATTCTGTAGTTGTTAAAAAATTTATCTCTGCTTTCATACTAACTATGGAGATATGTGCCCTTCTTTTCTGTGTTTCATTCTTATATATATATTTTTTTAATTTTTGTTAGTACTTGAAGATAATAAGTCATGTTCTTGCTGTGACTTACCACTAGTATTTGGAAAACATCCTTGCTTTGCTTGGCATCATAAACTTGTTATGGGATGTTTGCCGCCACACCACGTGAGTTTCCGACTCAGCCTGCTCCAGCAGGTGCCTGCTTAGAGGAGCCCACTCCTGCAGAGACCTTCCTCACCCTGCTTGCTCTTTGAAAACTCATGCTAAGTCACTGGTCACTCTCCCAGCCTCAGACTAGACACGTAGCCTCATGCCATACATGATTTAACCTAACATCTTTGCTTTGAAATTTTCAGGAAGAAAGGCAAAATGACCATAAAAATGGAGCACAAAAAGAGGGGAAAAGCAAGAAGGAATGACAAATTGGAAGAATAAGGCCCCTGAAGGGTTCTCATGCTTAATTCTTGGATAGTGCTTATTTTACCACCCTCTTACTTTCAATAGATCCGTGTTTTTATATGTAAAGTTTGCATTTTTAAGAAAGTATTGGGTCTAACTATCATATTGAATCTGCCAAGGTTTGTCTTTTTGCATTATTATATTCATGATTATTATAAAATGTTATCTTTAATTTTCAGTTTACTTTGAGTTAAAATTGAATGACTTTGTATAAAATCTTACAACTTTGAAACAATACCATTTTATTTGCATTCAGGTTTGTTCTTTTGTTATCCCACATATTATATCTACATTTATAATAAACTTCCTATTATTGTACAAAACGTTTTGCTTTGAACAAAATTAAAAACTATACACTTTGGGAGGCCGAGGTGGGTGGATCATGAGGTCAAGAGATCGAGACCATCCTGGTCAACATGGTGAAACTCTGTCTCCACCAAAAATACAAAAATTAGCTGGGCATGGTGGCGCATGCCTGTAGTCCCAGCTACTTGGGAGGCTGAGGCAGGAAAATTGCCTGAACCCAGGAGGTGGAGGTTGCGGTGAGCCGAGATCACTCCATTGTACTCCAGTCTGGGTAACAAGAGTGAAACTCCACCTCAAAAAAAAAAATTTAAAACTATATAATATTTACATTTATTCTCATATTTATCATTTTTGATGTTTATCATTGTTTTCTGTAGATATAATTTTTTTCTGATATCATTTATCTTTATCCAGAATGACTTGCCTAAGCATTTTTGAAGTTCAAGTTTGCTGACAACAAATTCTTTTTGTAATATTAAAATTTTAACCTCTATTTTTGAAATATATTTTGTTATGTACAATTTTGAGTTCACAAAAATTTTTCAAAAATTCAAAACCATGCTATTCCACTGTCTTCTGGTCTCCATTTTTAATTTAAAAAAATTTTAGAGACAGGATCTCACTCTGTCATTGTACTACAATGGCAAAATCATAGCTCACTGCAACCTCAAACTCCTTGGCCCAAGCAATCCTGTTGCCCCAGCCTCCCAAATATCTAGGACTAAGGCACACTGCCATGCCCAGATAATTTTTATTTTTTTGTAAATAGAGACAAGATCTCACTACGTTGCCTAGGCTGGTTTCAGAACTCTTGGCCTCAAGTGACCTTCCTGCCTTGGCCTCCCAAAACATTAGGATGACAAGGATGAGCCATAGTGCCTAGCCCTTCATTATTTTTTACCATGAATTTAGCTATAGGTATATTGTTGTTTCTCTTTATGTGATACATCATTTTCTCCGGCAGCTTTCAAAATTTTCATTTTATCTTTGGTTATCAGCAGTATGACTGTTGTACTTAAGTGTCATTATCTTTCTATTATTTGTATTCTTGGATCTGTATTTTTATAATTTTCCTCAGATATCAGAATTGTTTGTCATTACTTATTAAGGAATGGTTTTGTCCTGCTCTAGTTCTCATTTCTTTTTGGGATGCCAATCACATAAATGTTAGATTGTTTCATAAATCACTGGGCTTGCGTGTTAACCATCATTTTTTCTCTGTGTTCTTTAGACTGAGAAATTTTGTTGATTGACGGGTGCTGAGCTCTCTACTGCCACTCTTTCAGCGTTCCATCTGTTGCATTCCAGTGGGTCCCTTGGAAATGCTAAATGAAGAGAAAAACAAAGATTTGAGTGAAGGTACTATTTTATTTTATTTTATTTTATTTTTATTTTTATTTTGTGAAGGTACCATTTTAAAAGGCAGCAAAGAGATCGAGCTGGGCAAGTGCAAGGCCGAGCATGACCAGCTGCTCCTCAACTATGCTAAGAAAGAATCTGATCTTAATGGTGCCCAGATTAAGCTTTGAAAATATGAAGCAGCACTGAATTCTAAAGTTGCAGCTCTTGCTACTGCACTTGGTGACAAAAAGAGTTTAGAGGGAGATTTGGAGGATCTGAAGGATCAGATTGCCCAGTTGGAAGCTTCCTTAGCTGCTGCCAAAAAACAGTTAGCAGATGAAACTTTACTTAAAGTGGATTTGGAGAATCGTTTTCAGAGCCTTACTGAGGACTTGGAGTTTCGCAAAAACATGTATGAAGAGATTAATGAGACCAGAAGGAAACATGAAACGCGCTTGGTAGAGATGGATTCTGGGCATCAGATTGAGTACGAGTACAAGCTGGCTCAAGCCCTTCATCAGATGAGAGAGTAACATGACGCCCAAGTGAGGCTGTATAAGGAAGAGCTGGAGCAGACTTACCATGCCAAACTTGAGAATGCCAGGTTGTCATCAGAGATGAATACTTCTACTGTCAACAGTGCCAGGGAAGAACTGATGGAAAGCCGCATGAGAATTGAGAGCCTTTCATCTCAGCTTTCTCATCTACGGAAAGATTCTAGAGCATGTTTGGAAAGGATTCAAGAATTAGAGGACTTGCTTGCTAAAGAAAAAAGACAACTCTTGTCGCATGCTATCATACAAAGAGAGAGATGGCAGAAATAAGAGATCAGATGCAGCAGCAGCTGAATGACTATGAACAGCTTCTTGATGTAAAATTAGCCCTGGACATGGAAATCAGTGCTTACAGGAAACTCTTAGAAGGCGAAGAAGAGAGGTTGAAGCTCTCTCCAAGCCCTTCTTCCCGTGTGACAGTATCCCGAGCATCCTCAAGTAGCAGTGTATGTACGACTAGAGGAAAGCGGAAGAGGGTTGATGTGGAAGAATCAGAGGCGAGTAGCAGTGTTAGCATCTCTCATTCCGCCTCAGCCACTGGGAATGTTTGCATTGAAGAAATCGATTTTGATGGGAAATTTATCCACTTGAAGAACACTTCTGAACAGGACCAACCAATGGGAGGCTGGGAGATGATCAGAAAAATTGGAGACACCTCAGTCAGTTACAAATATACCTCAAGATACCTGCTGAAGGCAGGCCAAACTGTTACAATTTGGGCTGCAAACGCTGGTGTCACAGCCAGCCCCCGCATTGACCTCGTCTGGAAGAACCAGAACTCCTGGGGCACTGGTGAAGATCTGAAGGTTATATTGAAAAATTATCAGGGAGAGGAGGTTGCTCAAAGAAGCACAGTCTTTAAAACAACCATACTTGAAGAAGAAGAGGAGGAGAAGAGGCAGCTGGAGTGGTTGTTGAGGAAGAACTTTTCCAAAAGCATCCAATAGAAGCTGTGCAATTATGTAAAATTTTCATCAACTGTCTTCCTCAAAATTAAGATGTATGGTAATCCTTAACCTGTATACAGTGCAGAGCCTTGTCAGAAGCACAGAATATTTTTATATTTCCTTTATGTGAATTTTTAAGCTGGAAATCTGATGGCCTTAATTTCCTTTTTGACGCTGAAAGTTTTGTAAAAGAAATTATGTCCATACACTTTGTTGCAAGAGGTGAATTATTGACACTGAACTTAACTGTGTACTGTTTGGAAGGGGTTCCTCAAAATTTTTGACTTTTTTTGGTATGTGTGTTTTTTCTTTTTTATTTAAAGTTCTTATGAGGAGGGAGGGTAAATAAACCACTGTGTGTCTCAGTATCATTTGAAGATTGCTGCATCTAGACTAGCAATCTGCTCTTCATTATTCTTTGCTATATATAATGCTGTGAGGGAGGCGGAAAACATTTTTCAATATATTGAACTTTTATACTGAATTGTTTTGTAATAAGCATCAAGCTTACAATTTTTTTAAAATAGAAAAGAAATTTTGTAAGAAGGGAATATTAACCTAATCACCATGTAAGCACTCTGGATGATGGATTCCACAAAACTTGGTTTTATGGTTACTTCTTCTCTTAGATTTTTAATTCATGAGGGGGTGGAGGGAGGGAAGCAAAGGGAGGGAAGGGTTTCTCTATTAAAATGCATTCAATGCGTCTTTCAAGATAGTGTAACTTGCTTAAATTTCTTTTTTTTTAAAAAAAAATTTTTATTGCATTTTAGGTTTTGGGGTACAGGTGCAGAACATGCAAGATAGTTGCATAGGTACACACGTGGCAGTGTGTTTTACTGCCTTCTGCCCCCTCACCCATATTTGGCATTTCTCCCCATGCCATCCCTCCCCTGCTCCCCACCCGCTGTCCCTCCCCTATTTCCCCCAATAGACCTCAGTGTGTGGTGCTCCCTTCCCTATGTCCATGTGTTCCCATTGTTCATCACCTGCCT
>CM052663.1:61983574-62008185 GCA_028533165.1 Leontopithecus rosalia | reverse complement strand
AGCTGCACAGTCATGTGTTCCGCTCTTCCCGCAGTGGAACTCTCAATCCCCAGCACTCCAGATCGACTTATTGCTTGTCCCTGTGGGGGTAGGACCCGTTGAGCCTGATCAATTGGCTCCCTGCCTCGGAGCCTTTTTGCTTTTTTTTCTTTTTAAGTTGTAGGGTTGACTCTCTCCCCGGTGTCTCAGTAGCTGGCTGAAAGGGCACCGGGATCTGTGTGATTTCCAGTGCAGCCACCCGCTGTGCTGGTTCACATTTCACCTCCCAGAAATCTCCTGGTCTAGTTCACCATCCAAAACCCGTTCAGTCAGATGAACATAGCAATCTGCCCTCCCAAGTCTCAAATTGTCGGTTTAACAGGGCGCCCAGACCCGTGTGTTTTGTGCGCCTTGCCGCTGCCGCGCCAGTGGGGAGCGCTGCGCTTGAGTCCTGTGTGCCTTTTACACCTGGGCTTTTCCCCGCTCTGTGGGCTATAAGGATCCGTCTGAAAATGCGGTGTTTGCTTACCCTCTGCGTCTTGACTGAGAACTGCAGTGGTGAGTTGCTTCTAGAGCGCCATCTTCCTCTCCCCAACTTGCTTAAATTTCTTATGTGACATTAACAAATAAAAAACCTCTTTAAAATATAAATAAATAAAAACAAAAGGCAGCAAAATATCAATTCTTATAATCTATATAAAAACATTTAAAGACGATATCCTGAAATTGGGAGATAAATAATAGTATACATTGGACAACAAATTTTAATATAATTTTAGTGCAATCCCAATCTGAATTTCTGCAATTTATTTTGTAAAATGAAGTAAATAGGTTCTAAAATTTTTGTGGAACTGGATTCCCACTGGTAACTAAGTTGAGGTCTAGGAAAAAAGACGTGAGAGGGAAAATTACCCAATCAAATACTAATGTAGAGTGGTTTTGAAAACAGCATTAAAATAGATTTATATGATTTGACACACAGATCAACAAAAGAGAATGTAGAAATTAGCAAAACATTTTATTATAAATATTAAGTTTGGTACAATAATTCCAGGGGAAGGAATGTTCACTAAATGTTGCATTTAATATTGGTTCATTGCCTATATCCTTGTACAAACAGCTCATTAAAATATAGAAAGCTATAATTTTACTTTGCACCATAAAATTGAATAGCATTTATCAGAGGAGATTAAGTGTCTAAATTAGATATTTGAAATTATAATACTAAAAGAAGAAAGTGTAGGAGGAGAAAATATCTATGATCTAGAATTTGCAACAGAATCCCAAAAGATTTCAAAACCATATAAAAGAAAATAGAACTTCAGTTTGATTACCTTGAAGTTAAGTATTTTTTTGTTGTTGTTAAAAAAGATAAAAAATGACAAGTGCTATGCTTTAGAAAAAACCTTTCAGTAACTAAAACCATTAAGTAAAACTGTTTTAACAGCTTTAACATGACTTTTACTTTTTAGAAGTATCATTATTTTATGTAACATCAAAATTTTTTAAATGTATATTAAATGAATTATAGTACAACATTTTTATCTTCCTTTACAATGTGTAATTAACAAATATTGAAATCAATCATTTAATACTACTTGGATAGGAAAGTGATGTCTATATGAACATCTATGCCACATTTATATATATAAGATACACAGAAATTTCAGAGATGTTTTAATTTATAAATAAATTTATTTTATATAGGACATATGGTGATATCTAGAATATGGAGATATATATATATGTACATATGGAAATATATATATTTATATACGGAGATATATACATATGAGATGCATATATCTCAACTCACGTTCATCCAGAATTTTGTATGGGAATAAATCTTTCCAACATATACTAACAAAGAGATGAAAGCAACCTATGTGTTCATCATTAGGAAAATGGAGAAATAAAACATGGTATGTACACAGTATTGAACCCTCTTAGCACAAATAAGTAGTTGATGTACAGCAACGTAGACAGAATTTAATCCAGTGTTAGGTAAAATGAGAGTGAATGAGTTAATAGAAAATATATGAACAAAAAGGCATATACAAATGCAATAAAACCATGTGTTTTACAAAGACACATACATATCTGAGAACATATAACAAATTAACTTTTTGAGGCACAAGTAAAGTGGAAAATAAAAACAAAACCTACTTAGGTATTTTATGAACAAAGGTTAAAAGTATCACATGAAATTAGGAGCATGGCTATTCCAGCCTGTGCTTCAATTATTCCTAAAAACAGAACTATTTTTCCTCCTAGTATTTCTTCACTCTCTTATTAACTCTGTAAATATTTTCCCCTTGGGGGTGCAAATAATTTACAGGATAGTTTCCTTAATTTGGAAATGTTACTATTTGTTATATATGTGTCTTGACTAATCCAAAAACTGAGCTTTCTAACTAAAATTTTCACTTGCCTCATTTTGTATGGGTACCATTAGGTTTTAAAAATGTAATTTGCTTTCTCTAGTCAATTACACAATGAAAATCTAATTTTTATTATCCTCAGATTTTTAAAGCATTTCATGGGTAATAATATGACTCATTCCCTAAAGAGACTATCATAAGGAATATGGATATCATAAATGTGTGAAAGTTGTTTTAGACTTTAGCATATATACCCTGCCACAAGACTGAGGTACTACCTTTAGTATTAGGTCGTTGGATTTGACATAATTAAATTGTCAAGAGAATTAACACATAAAAGTAGAACAAATCACAATGAAGAAATTTAAATAGGAAAATGTTTCAAATACTTTTAGAAAAAGTGGATACTCGGTAAGCCAATGGGAAAAGGGTAGATAAAATACATAGTAAAGCTGTAATTATTTGTTTTAGGAATGCAGAGTGTATCTAATTTGAAAGTTAGGTAGGGTAGACAGTAACCTTTACATCTTTTAAAAACATTTCTCCATGTTCCCATGTTCTCTTCCTCTAAGGGTTTTGTTTTCTTTTTTGGAGATGTTTCATGAGTAAACCCACGTTTGAAAACATATGCATTTTAGTATATGACAAAGAGTTTAAAATATATGACTGATTACTTGATATTTTATTTAATCCAAAGTAATTCTTTGTAAATAAAACAAAATAAAAAATTTTGAATGGCCATGGAAATACTTTACCTGTTACTGAAAACAGATACAATATGACCATTGGGTATTGGTAAACTGGTTTAGTATCTAGTCTCAAAGACAAGCATAAGCTACTGCATCTGCCAAACCACTTTCTATATTTAGTTCAGTCATACAGAAGCTTGTTAGGTGCAGAGCTATTCGACTTTCAACTTTCACTCTAAGGGTTATAATCCATACAATTTATTTGAAAAGCTAATGTTCTGTTGGAACAAAAACCCTTGAAATTTAAACAATCCATTTAGGAACCACTTTCCTTTCATGCACCAGGAAGTATAGATCTATCCCCTCTGCAGTATAAAGAGCTTTCCATGCATACTAAAAATTTTGCTATTAAGACTTACTATAAAGCTGAAATTAAATATTTCTAACCTGTAACTAGAAATTTATTTCCAAGTTCATTTTTATAATCTCTCCATATTGCAAAATATTAGATGGGGAAGGACTTCATGACTAAAACACCAAAAGCAGTGGCAACAAAAGCCAAAATAGACAAATGGGATCTAATTAAACTTAAGAGCTTCTGCACAGTGAAAGAAACTATCAATAGAGTGAACAGACAACCCACAGAATGGGGAAATATTTTTGCAATCTACCTATCTGACAAAAGGCTATTATCCAGAATCTATGGAGAAGTTAAACACATTTACAAAAAAAACAAACAACTCCATAAAAAAGCTGGCATAGAATATGAACAGACACTTTTCAAAAGAAGACATTTATGCAGCCACATACATATTTAAAAAAAGCTTATCATCACTGGTCATTAGAGAAACGCAAATCAAAACCAGGTTGAGATACTACCTCACACCAGTTAGAATGGCAATCATCAAAAAATCAGGAGACAACAGATGCTAGAGAGGATGTGGAGAAATATGAGCTCTTTTATACTGTTGGTGGGAGTGTAAATTAATTCAAATATTGTGGAAGACAGTGTGGTGATTCCTCAAGGATCTAGAAATAGAAATACCATTTGACACAGCAATCCCATTACTGGGTATATACCCAAAGGATTATACATAATTCTATATATTTTTTTTTAAGATGGAGTTTTGCTCTTGTTACCCAGGCTGGAGTGCAATGGCGCAATCTCAGCTCACTGCAACCTCCGCCTCTTGGGTTCAGGCAATTCTCCTGCCTCGGCCTCCTGAGTAGCTGGGATTACAGGCACATGCCACCATGCCCAGCTAATTTTTTGTATTTTTAGTAGAGACGGGGTTTCACCATGTTGACCAGGATGGTCTCGATCTCTTGACCTCGTCATCCACCCGCCTCGGCCTCCCAAAGTGCTGGGATTACCAGAGTGAGCCACTGTGCCCAGCCCCATAATTCTATTATAAAGACACATGCACATGTATGTTTATTGCAGCATTGTTCACAATAGCAAAGACTTGGAACCAACCCAAATGTCCATCAATGATAGACCGGATGAAGGAAACATGGCACATATACACCATGAAATACTATGCAGTCATAAAAATGGATGAGTTATGTAATTTGCAGGGACATGGATGTAACTGGAAACCATCATTCTCACTAAACTGACACAAGAACAGAAAATCAAACACCACATATCCTCACTCATAAGTGGGTGTTGAACAATGAAAACAGACAGACACAGGGAGGGAACATCACACACCAGGGCCTGGAGGTGGGGGTGCTGGGGAAGAATAGCTGTGGGGGGATTGGGAAGGGATAGTATTAGGAGAAATACCTAATGTAGATGATGGGTGATGGATGCAAGGATGCAACAAATCACCACCATGGCAAGTGTATAACAAACCTGCATGATCTGCACATGTACCCCAGAACTTAAAGTATAATAATAAAAAAAAGAAGGTAGAAAGTTGTTCCCTATAATAAAATTTGATAATGAAATGTAGATATCTGAAACCAATGTTATGTCTAATATATACATATTTGTATATTATATATATAATATACATTTACATATATGATAAAAACTGCATTTAGCATGATGATAGTATTAGAGTTTATTGAAGACATGAAATACTATAAGAGGAATAGTAAATTATTATTTTAGTATGATATACAACTGTTTACTGAATAAACAATGTATTTTCAAAAGTTTTTAAATATCTACTTTATTTAACATTATTGGCATACTTCTTCTCTTCCAAGATGGACATTCTCTTTTAGTTGCTTTTGGTGGTTCCATAATTTTCAGCTCCTGTGTCTCAAGAACTTTACAAGAAGACAAATAACAGAAATATGTCAAATTGGCCATAAATTTATAAACCATAATAACAATGTCCCTAAAAAGACATGTTATGAATCTTTTAAAATCTAAAGAAAAAAACTGATGTAATTTTATTCAAATAGTTTTAATAAGAAGTAATTCCTCTTGAATAACTTGGATATACTCATCATGAGAAAACTATTTCATCTTAATGAAATTTGATTATATGGTGAAGAACATTTTTTTTTTGACATTTAAGCTTCTGGTAAAATGAAAAATGTGGACCAATAAGTGATTCCAACCCAGCTCTTGAAAGCTGACTACATCATTTGCTAAATGTATGCATCCAGAGAAGAGGCACAAATGTGGAACAGCTCATGAATTCTCAATCATGTGCAAAACTCTACAAAAGTCCTGAAGCAGTCATATAGAATCTGCCATACGCTGATAACTGCATTCAGAGAGCTCACTCATCATAAGAAAGGATGATGAATAGTTATGCTGAGTCAGTGGTTACAAGTTGCCAATAAACTTGAAAATTGAGGTCGTTTGTTAGACTGTA
The DNA here is from genome assembly GCA_028533165.1 of Leontopithecus rosalia. Taxonomy (NCBI): domain Eukaryota; kingdom Metazoa; phylum Chordata; class Mammalia; order Primates; family Cebidae; genus Leontopithecus; species Leontopithecus rosalia. Next base: position 62,002,299 of record CM052663.1, on the reverse strand, counting down.
TATAGTACAAAGCTCTGCCATGAAACTCAAAATATTTTGTTGATAAAGTAAAATTGAATTGAAAGTTGTTATAAAAAACTGCTCCTGGAGCTGCATTCTTCCAAGTAATATCCAGAGCAAGGAGAGGAAGAAAGGGTAAAACCAGTCCTTTATGGCTATGTAATATGTATTATGTCAACAAGGTGATTTCAAATTTCAGAAATAAACCAGATACCCATAACACAAATTGTAACCTCTTTTCTGGAGTTTACTCAGAGATATGAATGCCACAATTTTGAATCTCAACATTATTTTATTTATATTGCCATGTTCTAAATCACATTAATCTGATTAAATTCAGCAAGCATATATTGAAAAACCATATAGCGAAAGTCTGTGCTAGAGATTACACAGTAAAGGATGTGATTTTTTGACCTTAACAAAGAAAGATGTGTACTTCTTCCCATCTCTAGGTGCTGATTCAAAATATTACTGATATTTAATTCCCTATTTCTCCCCCCTCGCTATATTATATAATTATAAAATAGTTCAGAAATCTGTTGGTATTTACTTCTGTTTTCTGTTTCTAAAACAAGACCTGATTATAAAACAGGTATGCTTTACTCTTAAGATGATTGATTCAAAATAACCATTTGCTGTTGTTTTGGTTATTATATTTACCTGTGGGAATACTTGGGAACATGGAATGTTATGATTCTGTATAATACAAGTTGATCACTTCACTAAGCTCCAACTATGTAGTCATGTTTTTGTTAAAGGAGTAATGACTCATGAATGGCTTCCTTCCTCTTCCTCTAATCTTTCAAAAATTATCTTCCTTCTTTATTTCCAGGCCTTTCTTTATTTCATATTTACTTACCTTCCTTTTTAAAAAAAAATGTTCACACTGAAGTTATTTTCTCTCATAATCAAACTGGCTTCAAAAATTCAGCAGCTACTTCTAGGTAAGTGAATTTCATAATACAAGTTTTAAACTTGCAGTGTGATCCTTAGTTTTATTTGGAAAAATTATTGTTACTGATTGGCATCTTTGCTTGGTTGTTAAAATTATATCAATCATTCAGTGTGTTAACAGAATTTGTAATTTCCTCTTTCTGGTTGTATTGCCGAAATGAGTTTATAAACTAATTTTTTATTGGTATACTTATTTAACAAATTTGAAAACAGAACAAGTTTTGAAACTATAATGTATATTGCAAACACAATACTATTCAATACCATATCTTACTATCTCTCACCAATTCTTTCTACCATATCGTATGCAGTAGTGATTTTATTTAAGGGTGCGATTTTGTGATAAGACAGACATGGATTCTTATCCCCATACTTTTCTTTTTTTTAGCATATTAAAGCCAACCCTACTAAATCTATATACCTACAATATGCCTATTTCTATACCTTCTTGAGTGTTCTTCTGCATTTCCTTTTTCTATATTTACTCATCATTAGCATCAATCCAAAATGAGTCATGCTAATGTCCAAAGTCATATCACTGTTAAAAAGGTCTTTAATGCTTCTTTTCCTCATAGAGAAAATAAGTCCTAAATCTCACAGTCTTTGCTTAGTGCTCAAGGTTCTCTATTATCCAATTTTGTATCAGTTTTTCAACTGAGTTTTTCACCATATAGATACCATGTTAAAGAAAAGATCTTCAAAACACTTGTCATTTTTTCAAAATATATAACATTCCTACTACTGGGATATTATCTATATATCTGGCTCTTAAATTCAGTCTCCCAGTTTGATTGGGCTTAAATTCCAGTTTTGACATTTATTAGTTATTTGATCTTCAGAATTAACTACTCTAAAAATGGTAAGAATGCTAATATTGATAATATGATAATGATAATGATACCAGCTAAAACTTAATACATATTCACTACACTCTAGAAAATGTTCTAAGCACTTTGTGTATTATCATGTTTAATAATCATAATGACTATATATGATGATAGTATATTATTGTTATTCTCATATACAAATTTTAAAAACCGAGGTATTGAAATAAGTAAAGCATGTCCAAAATTACTCAGCTATGAAATAGAAAAGGAATCAGAGTTACTTGAGCCATTAACCACTAATATTTATTTAATCACACATGGATTAAATTGGATTAATAATGGAACTGATCTCACATCATCATTATAAGAACACAATCAATAAGAAGCTTGGAGTATACAACATGCTCAATACAAATGGCTTTTATTGTTTTCCAGCTCTTCCACTCTTGGGCAAATTATTTAACTTTCCTTGTCTTACTTTTCTTATCTATAAAGTAGGAAAAGTTATAATACCTATATTTTCAGGTTGTTGTTAAGATTTAATTATTTAATACCTATGAAGACTGCCTAAAATATGACCTGGATGTACTGAGTCAGATTTTCTAAAACCGGAGTAAACAAGTGATTTAATGAAGAAATGCACTCAATGGAAACCTACAAAGAAGTGAAGGAAGCAAAATAGAGCAGGAAAAGAAGCTAACCAAAGACATAGTCTTAGATAGATTCAAGCTTCAGTCTGATTCAAGAAAAACAAGGGAGCATGAGTTGCACCACAGGGTAAGTACCACTTTGAGGCAATGGAACCAGTGATTTTGCCCAATATTTACACATACTATCCTGTTTTACAGTTACTTTTAAACTGTTAACTCCTTAAAGACCAGGTTGCTGCATGATTTATTCTGGTAATATACACAGTTTTTTCAAAAATTGTATTTTCATTACAAAAATTTTAAGAGATTGAACAATTCTCAAATATTAGAGTTATAAATGGCTGATGTTTAGTTGGTACTCAGTTGGCTGAATTAATTAGATAAATGAATGTAAACTAAAATAGATATAATTAAATAAAGCTACTAGAATTATGAGATGTGACATTGTAATATTCCAATAAATATATTATCAGTTCTTTCCCCTTGTGTATATTCATTTATATGCAAAAATGCATATTTTTATTTTTTTACAGACAGGATCTCATTCTGTCTCAGGCTAGATTGCAACAGCTCGATCACTGCTCACTGCAGCATCAAACTCCTGGGCACAAGCGATCTCCCTGCCTCAGCCTGCTGAGTAGCTAGGAATACAGGCCCCTCCCACCACATCTAGCTAATGTTAAATAATTTTTTTTTTTTAGTAATGGGGTCTCACTATGTTGCCCAGGTTGGTATAGAACTCTTGGCCTCAAGAGATTCTGATTACAGTTGTAAGCTACTGCATCTATCTTAGAAACTCATATTTAAATAAAAATCAATTTTATTTGTATATCCTGATGCCACACCTATGCAGATTAATATATTTCTCTTTGGCAAGTGTTGTTTTATTTCTACCTTCATAAGGCATATGTTCTCTTTGTATAATAATTTTTGTGCTACTAATTTGTATTTTAATAGTGCCATGTTAAGTACAAATTATTGACTGTCTTCTTAAATTTTAATAAAATATAATTGTTTATAATAAATTATTATACCAACATCTTTGCTTAGCTTCTATACGTTAGAAATTAGTTTCCTAATTATGATATTAGAGCAAAATGATAAACATCTATTTGAGATTGTTATGAGACGTTTGATCTTATCTCCCATGTAACATTTTTCTTCCTTTTAACTTGGAAACCTTCACCCTTATAATGAATAGGATAGATTAAGCATGATATTCACTGTTTTACCTGTAATTGTGTATTTATAATACAACTTTTATTAATGAAATTTCTCTAGTTCTTAGCTTACCCTATGAAGTACTGATTTCTTTGTTCAGCAAAACAACATTAATATATGTAAAATTGCCTGTCATTGTAACAACAAGGCACATCTAACTTCCTTTTAATTATCACAGTCCCCCAAACAGGCCATCCTACTATAAAAGGGTTTTGACATTGATAAAAACAATATAGTACATTTATTTGTATTCCATGCATTAACAAGGCTTTCCATTCACATTTTAGCTATGTTTTATTAGAGTATTCTAACCAAGGAATAGTTAAAAACAAGTGATATCAATTGATCCTTCCTCAATATATGAAAATATTCAAGTATTTTAAAGAATTTTGCTAATATGCTGAAAAGAGGTAAAAATAACTAAATGATAAAACACATTTAATATTGTGTCTTTTGAAATAAATTTCTCTACCCGATTATATTTTTAAAGTCTTTAATCTTTTTAAAGGAATTAAAACAAAAATCAATTATTTTTGTTCCAGATATTATTTTTTACAGGCAAGTTAGGAATATTCTGTAAATTTTGGCACTGCTTTAATTTTCCATGTTTGGTTTAATGATTCATAATATAATGTGATTAATTCTTAATGCATTGATGCAAATTTATATTCTTGCATCCATTTTTAATTAACTGGGCATGCAATATGGTAGCATTTCCTTTGGGCTTTAAAACAGAACTGAGAAAAATGTATTCAAAGATAGGCATTTCCCATGCAGTGTTGTGTGAGTGACTTACTGAATTACTGCCGATCATTTATTCTCATTTATTTTGCATCTGTGCTTATCAGACTATGATAGGCATTGGAAAAATATGCAAGAAAAAATATATGGCCAGGGATCTTTGTGAACTTACACCCTTGAGGTTTTCTGGTATTTTAACATGTTATTAAATCAACTATTGAAAGTTAGAGAAAAAAATTATCTATTTCTCAATTTTGCAAGTTTAATGCTTTAGAAACCTATATTCCATTATAACCAATTTTTATCAGTATATTTATTAATTTACTTAAATAACCATGTATTGTACACCATCAATCATACATTGAGTAAAATAATACATACAAGATATCCTAGTTTGAAGAAATTAAATAATAATACAATTCTTCAGTTACAGGAGTTTATAGTCTAGTAAACAATACTATCATTCTATATATCTGGTATTTATTACTGAACAAGGATGAAGTTAGATAAAATCATATTTTATAAGCAATATTAGATAAAAAGTATACATGCTAGGCTATATACTGAGGATTAGAGAAACACAGAGTCATAGCCACAATGAAATCAATAGAAACATTTATGGCAATAGTAATTGCTGACAATTATTAAATGCATGTACTCCACTAGGCAATAAGTTAAACACTTTACATACATTATTTATTTTAAATATTTTACCTTTTTTTATGCACTTGTATTTGGCTTGATAATCTATTGACCAGAAATTTTGCATCTATATTAAAATGGGATAGGGTCAGTAATTTTCTTGTGTTGTCTTTGTCTGGTTTTGGTATCAGGATAATACTGGACTCAGACAATGAAGCAGTTTTTCTTCTGTTTTTTGAGGAAGAGTTTAAGAACTACTACTGTTTATTTTTTAAATGTTTAGTGGAATTCATCAGTGAAGCCACTGATTGTCTTAATCAGGAGATTTTCTTATTACTGATTCAATCTTCAATTACAAAAATTTTATGGAGATTTTCTATTTTTTAGTCAATTTTGGTAATTTTGTGTTGTAGGAACTTCGTCAATTCAATCTAAGTTATCTAATTTTTGGTGTACAGTTTTTATGGAATTCCCTTCACTTTATTTTTAGTTTGTTATTTAGGTGACCACTTCATTTCTGATTTTAAAGTTTCTTTCCTCTGTTTTTCTTTGTTAGTATAGCTCATAAGTTCTCAGTTTTGCTGATCATTTTAAGGATTAAATTTGTTTTTGGTAACACTCTATTAATTTTCCTTTCTGTGTTTCATTCATACTCTAATCTTTATTCTTTCATTCCTTCTGCTAGCCTTTGGTTTACCTTAGTTTTATTTTTCTATTTCCTTAAAGCATATAGCTAGGTTATTACTTTGAGATGATTATTCTCTTTGATGTAGGCATTTTTATCTATAAATTACCCCCAGAAATCTATGTTCACTATATCTCACAAGTTTTTGTATATTGTGTTTTCCTTTTTATATATTTCAATGTATATTCAATTACTCTTTTGATTTTTTTCTTTGACTCATATTTAAGAAAGTGTGTTTTTAATTATATGCATTTCATATAGTTTGGATGTGTATTCTTGCACAAATTTCGTATTAAAATGTAATCTCCAGTGTTAGAAGTTGGGCATGGTGGGAGGTGGTTGGATCATATGGGTGGATATTTCATGAATGGTTTAGCACCATCCTTGATAGTGTCCTCATGATGTGAGTAAGTTCTCGTGAAATCTGATGGTTTAACAGTGTGTAGCACTTCCCCCATCACCTCTTGCTATTGTTTTTGCCATGTGACATGCCTGCTCCTTCTTCACTTTCCACTATGATTGTCAGCTTCCTAAAACCTCTCATGAAGCCAAGCAGATGTGAGTGCCATGCTGTTAAGCATGCAGGACCGTGATCTAATTAAACTTCTTTTCTTACAAATTACTCAGTCTCAAGTATTTTTTATAGCAATGCAAGAACAAACTAACACACAAAATTGATGCTGGGAGTGGGGTATTGTTATAAGAATAGCTAAAAGATGTGAAAGTAGCTTTGGAATTAGGTAACGAGTGGACGTTGAAAGAGTGTAAAGGGATCAGAATACAGGAAGGTGAGGAGAAGTTTGCAACATTTTAGAGACTAGTTAGAATTGCTTTTTCTAATTCTATGGAAAATGACCTTGGTAATTTGATAGGAGTTGCATTCAATCTTTAAATGGCTTTGGTCAGTTTAAACATTTGAATAATATTGGTTCTTCCAATCCATGAGCATGTGATATTTGTTTGTGTCATCTACAATATCATTCATAATTTTTTGTGGTTCTTTTTGTAGAGATTTTTTACCTTCTTGGTTAAATATATTCCTAGATATGTTTTCTTTTGTAGCTGTTATGAATCAAACTGAGCTCTCAATTTTGTTCTCAGCTTGAACATTATTGATGTATAGAAATGCCACTGAGTTTTGTACAATGATTTTGTATCCTGAGAATTTACTAAAATTGCTTATCAAGTCTAGGAATCTTTCCGGTTTTCTAGGTATACAATCATGTCGCTCACAAAGAAAGATAGTTTGACTTTTTCTTTCTCCAATTTAGATGCATTTTATTTCTTTGTCTTGCCAGATTGCTCTGGCTTGGACTTCTAGTACTCTGCTGAATAGGAGTGGTGACAGTGGGCATCCTTATCTTCTTCCAGCATTTAGAGAAAATGCTTTCTACTGTTCTGCATTCAGTATGAAGTTGACTGTGGGTTTGTCATACATGGCTCTTATTATTTTAAGGTATGTTCCATCTGTGTCTAGTTTAATGAGGGTTTTTATAATGAAGGAATGTTGGATTTTTATTAAATCCCGAATTTTATGGCATCTATTAATATGATTATATGGTTTTTGCTCTTAGTTCTGTTTCTGTGTGGATCAGATCATTGAATTTCATATGTTGAACCGTCCTCGAATCCCTGGAATGAAGCTCACTGAATCATGGTAACTTATCTTTTGATGTGCTGTTAGGTTAGATTTTCTAGTTTTTTGTTGAGAATTTTTCTATCTATGTTCTTCAGGAATATTGGGCCATAGGTTTTTGTTGTGTCCTCACCTGATTTTGGTATCTGTGTGATACTGGACTTGTAGGATGAGTTAGGGAGGAGTCTTTCCTCCTCAATTTTTTGGAGTAGTTTCAGGAAGATTGGTATCTCTTTGTATTCTGCTAAATTTCAATTGCTAGTCCATCCAGTTATGGATTTGTATTCTTTTATTCTCTGGAGAGTTGTTATTATTGATTAGATTTTATTACTCATTAGTAGTCTGCTTAGGGGTCTATTTCCTACTAGTTCAATCTTGGGAGGTTGCATGTTTCCAGGAATGTATTCATTTCCTCTAGGATTTCTATTTGATGTTTCTATCAGTATTTGATAACATTTTTTCTCTGTTATCAGTTGTGATGTCACTTTTATCATTTCTGATTGTGAAGTGGTATTGTTGTCTGTGCCAAGGTTTGTTGGCACAAATACCCAAGCTTTGTTGTCCCATGGTCATGGAAAACTAGGATGCGAACACACCAGAGTGAGATTAAGAGTAGAAGCTTAATAGGCGAAAGAAAGAGAAGTGCTCTCTGATTCGAGAGGGGTCCCAGAGAAAACTGGGTTGTCAGTTCCGTGATGAAATGCAGGGGATTTTATAGATGAGCTTGAGGAGGTGGTGTCTGATTTATATAGAACACAAAAGCTTAGTCTGACCAAGTATGCCATTTACATAGTTCATGAAGAAGCTGGCCACCACACCATAATGTTTTATTATGAAGATGGGTTCTGCATGTTGCCTGACTCTTTACTGTACACATATGATGAAGAAAAGGGAAGATGGAACCTCCATGTTGAACATACCTGGCTTCCAGGTAGCCCTTTTCTATTGGCACAGCTGCCAGAATTTGTCTGTGCCAGCTTCCTGCTTGCTTACCTATGTCTGCAGCTTGATTTTCAGGCTGTTCTGTTAGAAAAGAAATAAAAAATGGGGGCTGCTTTTTATTAAAAAGAAAATTCCACTGAGGACTCCCTTACCCTCACTATCTGCCTAAATAATTTTTTTTCAGTTCCTGTTATCAATTGTACTTATTCAAATCTTCTCTACTTATTTTTTATTTGTCTGGATGGTGCCCTGTCAATTTTACTTATCATTTCAAAGAACAAATGTTTTGTTTCATTGATCCTTTGTAAAATTTTTTGGTCAAAATTTCATTTTGCTCTTCTTCATTCTTTGGGTTATTTTTTTTCTTCCAGTAGCTTTGCACTTGCTTTATTCTCATTCTAGTTCCCAGAGGTTTAACCTCAGGTAGTTAATTTGAGGTCTTCTATCTTTTTGATGCAGGTATTTAATGCTATAAACTTTTCTTTTAATACTACTTTTTCCATTACTCAGTAATTTTGGTATTTTGTCTATTTTCATTTGTCTCAAAGAATTTTCTTTTGGTTTTTCCTTCAATTTCATTGTTTATTTAAAAGTTGTTGATAGGCACGCATGTACTTGTGCAGTTTTGAGGGTTTATTTGCAACTTTATTCCAACTTTGGTCTTGGAAGATACTTGATAGAATTCATTTGTTTTTAAAAAATTGAGATTTGCCTTATAGCCAAGCATAATATCAATTTTGGAGAATGTTCTCTGTACAAATGAGAAAAATGTTCTGTGGTTGTTGAACAGAATGTTCTGTGGATGTATATTAGATCCATTTGGTCTACAGTCACATTGCAGTCCAGAGTTTCTCTATTGATTTTCTGCCTCAACGAACTGTATAGTGATGTCAGAGAATGCTGAAGTCTCCCACTTTTATTGTGTTCCTCATAATCTATTTTCTTTTTCTTTTTCAGACGGAGTTTCGCTCTTGTTACCCAGGCTGGAGTGCAATGGCGTGATCTCGGCTCACTGCAACCTCCGCCTCCTGAGTTCAGGCAATTCTCCTGCCTCAGCCTCCCAAGTAGCTTGGATTACAGGCACGCGCCACCATGCCCAGTTAATTTTTGTATCTTTAGTAGAGACGGAGTTTCACCACTTCGATCAGGATGGTCTCGATTTCTTGACCTCGTGATCCACCCGCCTCGGCCTCCCAAAGTGCTGGGATTACAGGCGTGAGCCACCGCGCCTGGCCCATAATCTATTTTCTTAAGTCTGGTAGTTTTTGTTTTATGAATCCACATTCTCCATTCTGAGTTCATACATATTTACCACAGTTAATTTTTTTTTGTTTATTAAATCCTGTGTCATTATATACTGGTCTTCTTTGGCTTTTTAACTGTTGTTTGTTTAAAGTTTGTTTTATCTGATATGAGATTGGTTACCCTCACTAGCTTTCTTCTTCCATTTGCATGACATAACTTTATCTACTCTTTTACTTTGAGCATCAATGTGTCTTTAGCCAGCAGGTGGGTCTCTTATAGTCAGCATCCCAGATGCTGAGGTCTCTGCAAGGAATGATGAGGCTACACTGGCTCCATGTTTAGATAGGGAGGAGCATGATCTGTTTCATGACAATACAATGGCTCACTAGTTTTTAATTCTCAGTTTAGTTGCATGCTGTAGTCTGTTTCCAAATCAATGTGACTGAGAGTCTCAAAAAACATTTATCTTGTGACTCTTTCTAAGAGTGGTTTGGGAGCAGAACCTCTTCACTCAGCTTAAAACACATAGCTTTATGGCTTGCCTGTTCTCCAGCATGGTAATACTCTTGATTCATGTGTTTTCGGGGGCTCTGCCAATTGGATCATGCAGGCGGGTGTTGGTTGTTGTGATGTTGGCTTATGGTTGGGTTGGCCCAACCTCACATCCCAGGAGAAGCACTTAGGATCTAGTTGTGTTGAAAAGGACTAGGTAGCTCCCCAGTTCTCAGGCTCCAGAAGGCCCACTCAATGTCATACAGGATTCCTAAATGGGCTGGATCAGGGTTGAGTTGGCCCAGTTTTCAGGTGGGTGCTGGCTGTGATGGGGAGGGATGGGCTGATCTCCAGACCAGTGGTGGAACTCTCCAGCAGGATGAGGCAGGAAGCTCAGGTGGTGGGACTCAAAGGGAAAATCACAGGCTATGGGGCTTAGTTCTCAGAAGGGCTCTGGACTAAAGTGTTTAGGCAGGGGTTGAGTGGCTGTGCTGTGGGCCTTTTACTCTGGAAGGTAGGACCTTTTAGCTGGAGCAATGGAGACTGGCAGCTATTGGACTTGTGACTTTCACACTTCCCTCCCTCAGAAGTAGCACTGATTTTCACTGTTGGGGTATGCAAAGGTGTCAGGCCTCCCCCCACTCCCTCCCTCGCCTGAGGGTTGTAGGACCAGAGAGAGTGGTAGCAGCAACTACGAAAGGCTTGTCAGTGACCCACGGGAGAAGGGCTCCCAGAGGAATGCTGAACTGTCGTCAGTGTTCAGGTTGGGAATGGGCTGTGTTAGGGTTCCATTGCCAAACCCAGGAAACCCTATTTGGCAGGCTGTGGCAGAGGTGGGTAGTTTTGGGGTGTGTGGTGGCCTACCTCTTCTCCACACCTTAGTAGTAGTATCTGTGCTGGAGGTTGGCAAATGGGTTCAGCTTTTCTGTCCCCTCCCTAACCTCGGACAGCAGGGGTGAGGGCAACTAAGGTGATGATTGAAAAGGATTTATCAGCAACCTCTGGGAGTTATGGCCTCAGAGGAACATAGAAACAACACTGCAGTGTTCCGATGGGGTAAACTGATACCTCTGTTGGGTAATAGCAAGTTGCCACATCATGATTACGTGGCAATTTCTAAGGTATAACTTATAATATCAAAGCAGTTTCCTTTTGGGGGTTACTTGGCCTTCTCTTCATTCAAAAATATCTGAATGTTTGCACTGGATCAAATCTGGGACTCAGTTAAGGGACTAGGGATCTCCAGTGTAATTATTTAATTTTGACTTATTTATTTTTACAAAACTCAGAATTTTATCTTTTTTATAAGTTAAGTCTTCGCGAGGCTGCCCATCTATTTCAGTGCAAGGTAAAATATAATCAATTCACCAACATTAAAGATCTCTGATTAGAAGATTTAAATTTAAAAGATTAAAAATTTTGATTACTAGTTTAGTTTTCTTGCTCAGTGTAGTATCAATATCCACTAGGTCTCTAGCGATTAAGTGTTACCTTTTGCCACCCCAGGATCCAATCAAAGTAATTGAATCCAGGGAGCCTGGCATTATAGTAGCCATCTTTATGGTCATCCCTGGCCTGCAGAAGATATTCAACACAAAGTTCTTCAAGAGTGTTGAAACTCTCCTCGCCACTAGACTTCTCAAAACCTTGGTGAAGCCAATATTCATGGGAACATTACCGGAAAAATAAGGAGAAGGTGTGTGAATAAGTATCTCATAATAAATCCATTGTTCCACTCCAGTTTCCCTAGGCATTTTAATATATTCCTCTATGGTGCACAAAGGAAATTGTGACATTTTACTTAATACACTATAGGCTACTTTGGTGTGCAGGTTTCAGTTAACCAACTAAACAATGTTTTAGAGCCAATCATAGCTGCTTGAGTTAGCAAATTGAATCAAGTATATCCATCTAACCCGTTTAGGAAGAGCTATAACATGATCCAAATTTATATTCATCTTCTTCTTATTCAAACTCCATAGGATCAATTCCTATGCATTTTCCCCAGGTTTCAGTTCATATAAACTGGTAAACTCTTGCAATATTGAAATGCTTTCAGTGTATATACTAACAGTTTTCCACAATCTTTACACCAGATTCATTTCTGATACCAATAGGGAACCAAATCATTAGGAGTTTTATAAGAAAGGAATTTATTATAAGAATTAAACTTCAGACAATTATGTGAAAAAATATGGAAATAAATGTTTATAAAGAGGAATTGAGGCATCCAAGTCAGGTCATTCCTCAACCCTGGTATGGATAAATGACCCTGCTCTTACATGGTAATGTGGATGATATGGATGTGCAGCTGCTGCAATAGGACCATATTTATTTTTATTTACAATTTGAGAAGTGATTTCAAAGTCTAGGAAACATTGTTGGCTTTTTGGTTCTTATTTCTTTAAGTGTTAATTGTAGGCCTAGCTTTGCTGTTGATTAGCTGGGTTAGCAGTTGGAAAGAAACTCTAGACACTGAACTTGGAGAATAAGAACAAAATGGCATCACTTTGTCTGCCTTCCACCACTTCTAACCAATGGTCTCATTCAGAACTTTATGACTAACAATTTGCTTTCACCTTCCAAATAATGTACGACCCAAATAATATGATTGTAACTTAGTATCACATAAACAAGGGGGTTCTGGAAAACCAAACTGATGATACAACAATCTAACCTAATATATTCATCTACAGGAAATAAGATTGTTTACCCAATTCTCTCCATGAGGATAACCAGACCAAAAGAAAAGGCTTCCCACCATAATAAGTTGGACAAAAACGTGTATGAACGAAAGTAAAACTGAAAGTTGAAGGGATTTCTTGATCATATTCTTTAGCAGCTGCATCATTCTGGACTTTGTTTATGTCATAAAAATAAGGCTGTGTATGCTTAAGGCAGTGTAATTTGGTTGTCTAATGCCTGCAACCCAAGATAATCATAGTGGATTAATAATTTTGTACTGGAAGTGTGATACCAAAAAGGGGAGAAATTTCACCATCAATTTAGACCCTAGCTCCAAGATAATGCTGTCCCGAAAGGGATATGCTGAGGCAAATGCTTCCTGAGAGCCATCAGCATATCAACATCACAGTTCCAGGAAGAAGATCTAAATGGAACAAAACATTATAAAATAAGCAGAAGCAATAATTGGGAATATAAGTTAGGGTACAAGAGATAAATTTCTTTCTTACTGTAAGCAACATAAATATCCAGATACCCAAATGTCAACTCTGTATTATATGATCTTGGATGACTAAAACTGAAGATTATATTTGATAATATAGGAATATATGATGTAAGAGCTGACAATTTGCCAGCAGAGATAAAATATAAAAACAAGGTAGGAATGTGAAACGTACAGATCTAATTAATGAAGGAGTCTTACATACATCATTAGTCTCAAGGATGAAAATTGGAGTGTTGATTTAAGAAAGTGTATGTGTCTAGGGTTATGAAATCTACAGTTCCAAACATGCATCCTCAGGTACTTGCCCTAAGTTGAGCATAAGCGATCACAAACAATCAGACCAGCTCAATTATGACTCCACTGTTTCAATGTAGAATAATGGCTTTATTCTACAGAATTAAATAATTGCTGCCAACTTCAGAAGTCACATATCTGTCGATGAGTCACTGAGATGGTTGATGAATGGAAATAAGATGAAATAAAATGGTAATGTATAGGAACAATATTTAATTTTTAATTCTTAAATGATAGAAGGAAAAGCTATATTTAAAAGAAAAAAAGGAAAATGTATTTAAGCTTCCTATTCCTATTCAAATCAATACAAGTCTAATGATTTTAGTTTTAATGAAATCAATTCCTTAACGACTTGCTACTCTAGTGTATACTAGATCAGTTATACACACTCAAGTATAACTGATTATAGCTGCAAGGCAGAATAATATGGTAATAAATGCCTACACCTGCATCTGGTCCTTATCTCTAACATACATTGGCTATAAAATCTTGGGAAAAATTTTAATCTTTTTGAGTCTCAGTTTGCCATGCTATAAAATTGAACAGTAACATATATTAGCAAGTTTTTATGTGGACTTTATTGTATTACTTAATGTAACACAATAGGTTGTTTTTAAAAGTAGTTGGAGAGAGTTTGTTTCCATATTTTTTCTTGGAAATCTCAGAGTTTTATGAAACATGCTGGTGAAGAGATCTGGTGCCTGGAGAGATGTCACAGGGATAGAGATCTGCTACAGTTATCTCTTCTTTGATCTGTTTTTAATCTTGAGGTTTCAAGTAAGATTTTCTTTAAAATTTTGCTAGTATAGAACTGTAATGCACTTTTGGATTTGATCTTTACAGTTAAGAGTATTCAATCCCCACGTTTCCTTTTTAGTTCTCATAACTGTTTGAAAGAGGTGTTTTAATCACTGCGTTACAGAAAAAAAAATGAAATAAGGCTTTGAGTTTAAGAGTTTTAACTAAAATATGTGTCTTTGAACCCTAATACCAGAGCTTTTGATGCTTTTAATTTTTCAATACCTTTATGAGACAGAAAAGACAATACCAGTATATGATGAGAAATCTCAGAAAATGTGGTCTGAATTGAGTGTGTTGAGGGCTAGAACACAGTACTTTCACTACTGCTCCAGAACTGTCTTTTGCTCAGTCTTCTAAGTGTCAAATTAATTTATACCATGCTGTGTTATTAGATGGTTAAGGTATTAACTAACTTTTTATCCCAGACACTTAGTTTCTAATATTATCTAAGAATCAACATTTTAGGTGATAATTAAGTGTCATTGTGCTTCTGATTTGAAAATAAGTACATCTCCCAACCCCCAATTATCTGTTTCTTAGTAATATTAAATTTAACTTGGATTTACAATTTGAGAAGTGATTTATAAAATATCTTCTAATTTCTCCTTTGGTGAATTTTGAGTGCTGATGTTTGAATCAGTCTAATTTTTTGATAGAAAAATAATACTTCATAGTTAAACACTCTAACATATTTATATTATTGACTAATCTATTAAAGAATACTGTTTATCTTAGAAAACAAAATAAATTTCTATATGTCATGCTTGTGTATGTGTTATCATATATATGTGCTTGCTATATATTATATCTGTGTATCTGTATGATGCATGTATGTCTGTGTGTGCACATAGGATAGAATTTATTATTTTTGTGTTGTTTCAAGTTAATGTACGCAGGATGAAATTATTATTTATACATTATTTTCAGCCAAACACTTGGTTATTCATTTTGGATTCAAATGCAAAGCCAAGACTAAGATTATCTAAAATCTTCCACGCTGACTAGAATACAGATTAAACTAATTAGTTAGAAAGAGGGACATTTCTACCCTTCTCCAAACAAAGTATAAACATTTATAATTTTTTCTTACACATAACTTTGTTCTCTACATAATTTTGACATCTTAGGCTTTCTTTTTCTTGAGCTTTAGTGGCCAGGCTCCTAAATTTTCATGCCAATTGAACCTTTGTCCCTTGAATGCCTGGCATCATACTTTTAGTAAATTTATTATTTTCAAATGCATGTTCTAGAAGAGCCAGTTATTAGAAGTGAATATCTTCAATATTAACAAGTATTTTGTAAGAAAATATGTTTGGGAAATAATGGGAACAATTATATTAAATTTTTAAATTTACATCTTAGAGTGTTATTATTTTTCATAGAGTACCTCAAATTAATCGTTTCAAAGAACAAAATTTGAGTAATTCTAATCTATTTTATGCTGTATTTTCCTGTTCGTAAACTTGGAAGAATGTGCTTACTTAAGAAGGCAACTAGGATGAACAATGCAAACTTTGAAATTTTATTTACGATCCTATATCTTACTGTGAGAAAATAGCTTTTCTTCACAAAAAATAGTAATTTGGTCAGAATTCTTGTAAAGGATGATTCAGAGATGGAGGACACTATTGTTTCTCATTAATATATACTCATCCAAAGCAATTATAATGCGTTTTAGTTCTTAAATAAGAATTTAATTGAGAGTACAAATACAAAGGATATTCAAATAGTATCCGTTAGAGAGCTCTGGATAGGTCCTCCTCCCCCTCAGCTGTCTTCATTACCTCTGTGTTCCTTCTTCTTTACACATCTGACTCTTACAATGTCCTTTAGTTCCACCGACACGCAAAACTTTTTATTCTTTCTGTATGGACACTACCTGTCACTCAAAACACAGAAGAATTTCTTCTAGGGTTTTGTACTTTTATAGCTGCTTTCATCCAGGGATGTCATAAAACCTGGCAAACATCATCTCATTATTCCTCAGGTTAGTCCTGTGAAGTTGGTGGGTGGTCAGTATTATTATTCCAATTTTGTAGGGTGTTTTGTCCCATTTGCATAAAATTTTACTGTCCATATTATGCAGCTTTTATGAGTGAGAAATGTGACCAAAGACACAGAGAATACAATGTAGACCTATAAAAAAGAACTCGTGCTAACAAGAGCAACCTAGGACCTCATTTCTTTAGACATTGATTCTCTTCTGTGTTGTAACAGGCTGTTGCTCAATTCTGACACATTACTGTTACAATTTTAAAAAATGGCTGTAGACCTTCTGAGAATTATGTTATTCTTCAGTTATTTTTTCTTCTTGGTCCTAAAGATGAAAAGTCTCTATAAAATACAATCTAATGTGTTAGGTGTATCTTGAATGGTATTATAAACCCACTAAAATAATTTCATCTTTAAACAGTTTTATTTATATGAACTGTTCATTAGGAATCAATAAATTTTGAGCTTTATTAATTCAGAACAACCTATCAAGTAAGAAATATTCTTTAAGTTTTCATAATTTGTTTGGCAAAAAATTTGACAAAATTTGTTTGAGTGCTGAATTGGTTTTATATATTTACTACATGTTCTGGTGAAGATATATGAAATACCGATATCCTTCCCTCAATGATTTTAGCATACACTTGGGAAAATAATAAATGTGCTACTATTATGCATCATAATAAATTATATGAAAGAGGTACGTGTATCATGATATAGAACACCAAGAATAGATTTTTAACTCAAATTTGAGGAAAGTGATTTTAGGGTAAGTTAACTTAAACTAAATCCTTAAGGCAAGAAGAAGATAGGTGAAATGAAAAAATAAAAGCACTCAAATGAAGATTTATACATCATAGTTATATTTCAAGTAAAACACTACATGCATATGAAGCTAGGGATTATTGATAAAATAATTAAATATAGAACCCAAGACAAAAACGGTTATACAGCTTCTTTCACCTTATAACCATGTTTATAACAAAAGAAATTGCCTGATTGTTTTAGTGCAAAAGACATAGACTTAGATTAATAAAAAGGATTTGGTTGGAGAAGTCTTGGGAGAGAAAATAAATATTATGAAAGACTCATATATTCATAACAGATGGGGGAGGTTACTTTTTCTCTGTTGTTCCCTGGAAAGGGGTTTAAATGTCCTCTTGAAACTGAGTAATTTACACTGGCTTTAAAAAATATTCAATATTTATAGATCAATTATTTTGTAGTTTCTACAGTACAGATAACATATTTTAAGATTTTAAGTATTGATAAGTAACTGCCAAGCAAAAAGATTGCTAGATATAGAGAAATCATGAGGTATGTTGTACAAAAACATGTGTAATAAGTAAGACACGTACATGTTAAACATAAATAGAAAGAGAAGGGAAAACCACAGGATTAAGAGATACTTAAAATTCATGAGGCACATGAGTATTAGATTTTAATAATATGCTAAATATATATGAGACTATATGTGCAATCTGCACTAAATATTCGGGGTACACTAAATACATAGGAACACTTAGTATTTATGATATCTAGCCACACACTGGCAACCTCCATTCTGCTTCTATTTATTCTCTATCTCCCAAATACAAGAGCAATCCATGACTGTTTATCAGGCATGTTCCTATACCTCTCACACACCAGGAATGTGTGTCACCAGCTGAAGGCACATTTCATCTGCAATCCCCTTGCTGCAACCTCACTTCTCATATCATAACCTCACCTTTAATTAAAAGGCTGATGCAGGAAGTGGAGAGAGAGAGAGAGAGAGAGAGAGAGAGAGAGAGAGAGAGAGAGAGAGACAGAGAGAGAGAGACAGAGAATGAATATGAACATTGTAAACCTCAGGATTCAGGTAGCATGGTCCTGTATTCCTATCATACACATGTTAATCGTCCATCATGTTTCCTTTCACTTCTTGATATGCATGTTTTTTTAAAATGTATACTTTGTGTATTTAAAGTGCAGAGCTCTATAAATATTTATCGAGTTTACTTGTTCCGGATCTGAGTTCAAGTCCTGGATATCCTTATTAATATTCTGTCTCGTTAAGTCTAAATCTCTTTATGAGTCTTAAGCATCCCTGGTGTTAGGATCATTAGCTCTTATTGTTGCATTGATCCTTTTACCACTATATCTTTGTTGCTTTGAAAGCTATTTTATCAGATGCGAGAATTGCAACTCCTGCTTTTTATTTATTTATTTATTTTTGCTCTCCATTTGGTTGGTAAATCTTTCTCCATCCCTTTGATTTAAGTCTTTGTGTATCTTTGGATGTGAAATGGGTCTGGATGTACCATACCGTTAGGTTTTGACTGTATCTTTTGATTGGGGGATTTAGTCAACTTAAATTTAGGGTTACTGTCATTTGACGTTAACTGGCTATTTTATCCATTTGTTGATGTAA
>CM052663.1:61954394-61975203 GCA_028533165.1 Leontopithecus rosalia | reverse complement strand
GCTCATCATCACTGGTCATTAGAGAGATGCAAATCAAAACCACATTGAGATACCATCTTACGCCAGTTAGAATGGTGATCATTAAAAAATCTGGAGACAACAGATGCTGGAGAGGATGTGGAGAAATAGGAACACTTTTACACTGTTGGTGGGAGTGTAAATTAGTTCAACCATTGTGGAAGACAGTGTGGCAATTCCTCAAGGCCTTAGAAATCAAAATTCCATTTGACCCAGCAATCCCATTACTGGGTATATATCCAAAGGACTAGAAATCATTCTACTATAAGGACACATCCACACGAATGTTCGTTGCAGCACTGTTTACAATAGCATAGACCTGGAACCAACCCAAATGCCCATCCATGATAAACTGGACTGGGAAAATGTGGCACATATACACCATGGAATATTATGCAGCAATCAAAAATGATGAGTTCATGTCCTTTGTAGGGACATGGATGAATTTGGAGACCATCATTCTCAGCAAACTGACACAAGAACAGAAAATGAAATACCACATATTCTCACTCATAGGCGGGTGATGAACAATGAGAACACATGGACACAGGGAAGGGAGTACTACACACTGGGGTCTATTGGGGGGAATAGGGGAGGGACAGCGGGATGGGGGAGCTGGGGAGGGATAGCCTGGGGAGAAATGCTAAATGTTGGTGAAGGGGAGGAAGGCAGCAAAACACACTGCCATGTGTGTACCTATGCAACTGTCTTGCATGTTCTGCACATGTACCCCAAAACATAAAATGCAATAAAAAAAAGTAAGTGACATCCCATCTCTTCTGCCATTTTCTCTTAATGAAAAGCAAGACTTATCCAGCCCACCATGGAGGAGATTACACAGTCTCATGAACATCAGGATGTAAGGGCCACTGTGGGCCATTTTGAAGGCTGCTTGTAACACCAGATTTCTGACTTTGGAGTCCATACTTCCAATAGTTAGACATAATACTTCCCTATTGCACAAAATATTACTCCCTTGTGAGAATACATCATATTTTGTGAACAATTTCCCAAGTTTTGATTATTCAGATTGCTTTAGATTTTTATTCACTATTATACACCCTACCGTGACAAATAATGCTCATCCATTATCATTTTCTGAGTAACTTGTACAGTGATATCTACCTATCTTCTCTCTAATGTCATAGGGAAGTAGTTTTTCAAAAATGGACTGAATTTAAAGTAAGAACATCTGGTTGTACAATAAATGAAAATCTATTTTACTTCTTAAACTCAACTTGTTTACCTGTAAGCATAATTAGTGAAAGTCAGAAAATTCCACTTATTTGTGGATTCCAGGATCCTATCACAATGGCTGAATTTTGATAGACACCATTTTCAGTTTCTGTGTCATGTATGTGAGATATTGAATGAGAAAATATTTGATACATTGCAGAAAGCTATGAAAAATTTAAAATCTTAAAAAATATTTTTAAAAAATTAAAAAAAGAAAAAATATTTAAGAACTATTTTTATTTGTTAGAAGATGTATAATGACTAATTTGAAATACTTTCGATTTCTTAAATTCTATTAAGCTGTGCTCACACCCAGCTTAATAGAATTTAAGAAATCGAAAGTATTTCACTGAAGTCAGGAGTTCAAGACCAGCCTGCCAACATGGTGAAACACCATATCTATTAAAAAATGGAAAAATTAGCCGGGCTGGTGGTGCCGGGCTGGTGGTGCCGGGCTGTCGCCCTAGCTACTCAGGAGTCTGAAGCTGGAGAATAGCTTGAACCAAGGTGGGGAAGGTTGCAGTGAGCCAAGATCATGCCACTGTACTCCAGCCAGGGCAATGGAGCAAGACTCCATCTCAATAAATAAATAGTAAATAAGTAAATTCTACTTTAATTGAAATTCTGATTTCAGATAGTACTATTGCTTCTAGTATTTATTTATTTATATATTTCACTAATTTATTTATTTTGTAAATGCCATGCAGTTCCCATGGGTGGTTCTGCATTAGATACAAAAACCGCATTTTTTTTTTTTTTTTTGAGACAGAGTCTTGCTCTGACACCAGGCTGGAGTGCAATGGCACAATCTCGTCTCACTGCAACCTCTGCCTTTTGGGTTCAAGCAATTCTTCCGCCTCAGCCTCCCGAGTAGCTGGGACCACAGGCACATGCCACCATGCCTGGCTAATTTTTTTTGTATGTTTAGTAGAGATGAGGTTTCACCATGTTGGCCAGGATGGTCTCGATCTCTTGATCTCATTATCCACCCGTCTCAGCCTCCCAAAGTGCTGGGATTACAGATGTGAACCACCGTGACCGGCCTACAATATTTTAAAAAATGCATTTCTTTATTTTTATTACTCAGTCACATGATAATTAGATTACCTCTGTTTTGCTCATTCAGTACTGGTAACTCAAGAGTCAGAAACACCTTTCTACCTTCAAGTTTACTGTGCATCCTTTTCTTTTCAGAATTTTTAAAAAATTATTAACTCCTTAAATGTTTTCTTAATTTACTGGACTTCAGGCTCACAAAGCCACACCTTAATGGCTACATTGAGTCTATACACAAGTCTGTATATTGGCATTAATTTGATTTATTTCAACATGTTAGTTTTAAAATACGTTCATTGCAGTAGTCATTTGTCAAGTCTACATGCAAATATTTTCTTTTGTTGACAAACACTTATCTGTGAAAAAGCTATTGTGGTCAAACAAGGCAATGTTAGAGTTCTAAATTAATGACATAAACTTACATTAATTATCTCACTAAAATGTATCGAATTTCAGATATTTTATCAATGCAACAAATATTTATTGAGTTTTCATCATGTGCTAGGCACCGTCCTTGGGAATAAGGCTACAATAGTGAGCAGAGCAAAGGCCATATTCTTTTAAGGCATTCTAATTTCTAGAGGTGGATGAAAAATAAAGCTTTGTTTTTTGTTTTGCTGGTAAATATCTTCGATCCAAGTTAAGTTATCTTTCCATTAGCTATTCAAAGAACTGGATATGTAGGGATAAAACACATGTTCTTATTAAAAATCTTTTAATCTTGTAAGCTATTAGATTTAGAAATATAAATAAATTCACTTCTTTACTATTTATAAGAGTTTATGATTATTATTAATTTATTTATTCTTGAAGCATAATCCCTTTATATTCCTCATACTGGACCAATCTACTGGGCTGAAGGGATTCTTCTGCCTCAGCCTCCCTTGTAGCTGAGACTGTAGGTACATACCAGCACACCCAGCTATTGATAGACTTAGTAACTAGTCTCAGAGGTGATGATGACATGAACCTACATGAACACAGTTCTTGATTTTGGACCCAAAGACAACTGTAAACATGATCAAAGCATCAGGGTGTCATCACTACTGAGGAAGAGAGAGACACATCAGTCCACTAATGGCTTAGTTTAAAAAGTCAATCCCAGGTATCTTCCTCTGAAGTTTCCACTTTGAACTATCTGCACATACTCCTTGGGGAAATTTTCCAGTGCTTCTTCAGCTTCTTGGCTTGTCCTTTGCTCAGTTTTTTGTCTTCCACATCGTCAAGCCTGGCACGTTTGTCACTTTCTGACAAGAGCATCTCACTGGGAAAAATCTTCACCTTAGCCAAATTGTGGCTTCTTATTCTTGTTTTCTGGCTGCCTTCTCTTCCTTCTGCATTTTCAAACTTTTTTTTCCTCTCCTTTTTTAAATAAGATTTCCTTATCTACAGTTCTGATCACATTTGGAATTTTTGGCCTGTCAGTCTGACGGCTACATGGTGGCCCCAAAGAGGCCCAATCAAGAGGCCGAACTTGGCTCTGCTGTAGAACATTGGTCTGGACCTCACCCAGATGTGGAAGATCTTTGGGGCCATAGAAGAAGAAACCTCCTTGGGTTTCACTATCAAAGGACCAGCAATGAGTCTAAATCTCCAGTCCATAGTCATGTCTTAGCTTTGGGTATTAGAATTCAGAGGAGTGAGAAAGGTTCTCAGAAGAATAATCACAGATGAGGCTCCATCACTGCAGCTCAGTGATGCTTTGCAGCCATGGTCCTGCCTGAGTTTGAGGTATGGTTTGAAGATAAAATTCACTTTTTAACATACCCATTTCCAAAAAGAGTAGTTCTTAGACATTCTATTTATATAACACTGATAAATAACAGTAAGACAAAATAGTAAATATGGATTTTTCATTGTAGTTCAGAAACCATAAGGTCTTGGGTTCACCTATTCAGATAATGAAGCATGCAGTACTTAGTTACTAAATTGTTAGAAATAATGTCCTATTTTACATATCCAATTTACAAAGATCCACATAGTTGTCCAGATCAAAATAATGGTTGAAACATGTTCTTTTTAGAATTCATTCAGTGCCCAATAAATAACAAAAGGGTAATTTTTTCTTTCTTTTCTATCAAGCGTAGCCACAGATTTTATATCCAACTGAAGACAATTTTGTGGACAAAATTAACAGTTTTAAAAGTTATATTCGACATAGACATAACAGTGGGCACTACTGTTGGACTCTCTTTGACAATTGCGTGATGAACCATGTTTTGACAAGAAACTGTCCCTCTATACCACTGAATGCTTGATTTTTGTAAGATAATGCTTCCTACATGGATTTACTACTTGTCAAAACATCTGTTTGCCATTATAGAAACAAAAGTGAAGTGCTTTTTTCATCAGGTAAAAACTAAAGATCTTATGATAAACAATAAGCATTTTTATATTTTCATCTTTTGTGTTTTTGTGAAACTTTTTGTTAGAGACATATAGCTACTCATAAACTGTAAATTTGGCAGACAGGACATCTAGCACCTTGTCTGGCAGTATAAGCAAATCATTATTTTATTTTAATTCATTTTTAATCTGCAAAAGGAAAAGAAGCCACACATCAATAAATTAAACATAAAAACATAGACTCAAAGGCTAGCAAGTGACAAGAGATGGCACTTTTTAATGTTGTATTTCAAATGAATAAATAAAAATAACAGTCAGGGCAGGCATGTGTGTTTGAACTTGAGACAAATTAAATTTCTTCTTTCAACTAAGCAAATCATTATAACTCATGGTTTACAAAGTTATGGAAGGTATTTTATGTTCTTAATATATGTTCCCGATGATAATGTAATAAAATGTTATTTCTAGAGGACTTTGAGATCACTTGCATTTGTCCAATAGCCTTAATAAGAAGAAATTTCTGTTACATATGTTTACATACTTATAGAATAATTTAAAAGGAATACTGAGCCATCTCGCAAAGTCAAAAGCAGCATCATGATCAAGGTGAACTTAGGGTGGATGCCATCATTAATAAGGTTATACTTTCCATCTTGAATGTTAGTATTCACTCAAAAATTTATTTGTTCAGTTAGCTGTCCACACTCAGAGAATCTTAGAATAAAATTAAAAGGCTCAATTAAAGTCTTTGTCTGCTATTTTTGGCAGTTGGCCAAACCACTGGCTAGTTGTGGTTTTCTTATTAATAAAATGTAATTTTGCAACAATTTAATTTGTGAGAAAACATTTTGAAAAATATAAATTTATATAAAATTATAAAAATTTGTGGTCACTTGTTCAGAAATTATGAATATATTTTAAATACATTTAAGTATATGTAAGTTATAAATAAATAAATATATTTAGTTAGATACATTTAGTTATTTTATTAATAAATAATTGTGTTAGAAATAAAATCATAAATTGATATTTCTACACTTGTGAGTCTGGAGGATAACCAGAATCTCCATCCATATATCTTCTGAAAGAAACAGAAATAAAAAGAGCTAGATGAAGTGGGAGAGAGAAACAGAAAGACAGAGAGAAAGAGAGACTGAGAGAGAGAGAAGGAGAGTGAGAGAGAGAGAGAGAGAGAGAGAGAGAGAGAGAGAGAGAGAGAGAGAGAGTAGCTGTGAGACAAACACACATGACTTTCTTTTTAAAATGGCTACAGTGAGAGAATACTACAAACACCAAACTACAACAGAGCTCTTACCAAGCAAGATTCACACCTATCAAGAGAAAGGGAGCTAAAGAGGAGAGGGAGGTGGATGATAGAATATAAATGAAATTGCTACTACTAAGACTAAGTTAACACTTTGTGTTCAATTGTCACAGACCTAGGTCTAGGAATTCACACATCACAATACTCAGGACAAGGTGGGGGTTTGAGAGTATGTGGGAAAACGGTAAGTCTCAAGGAAACATTGCTGCTAGGGAAAGCTGTTTAAAGAGAGAAGTGGTAATACCCCATGCATAGGTGGCAATGAAGAAAAAGAACAAGGTAACAGAGGAAAATTAAAATGCTTACTGAGCTGAAAGAAACAAGATATCCCACGTCACTCACAAACCAAATTATTATATTTCATTATGTACTTCATTGTACTGACAGAAGAGGGTGCACTTGAACTAACCAGTGTCGACAAACTTCTAGAAATAGAAAAAAATAAAATCATTGAAATTTTTTGAATAAGAAAGTCCTTAAGTTTCAAATAAAAATGTTTTAGCTGATGAAGCTTCCCCACAAAGAAAACAACCAAGAATCAAAAGAAAACTGAGTATCACAAAACACTCAAAACTGAATGAAATATATTCAAACATATAGTGATATAAAAATAAGATAAGAAATTCAAAAACACAGGGGAAAAAGACCAAAAAAAAAATCAGGAAGAATTGCAAACAAACAGAGACAAGAAACTTAAAATACCAAACCATATCAGAAATAAAGAATAAATTATGAATTTCCCAAGGCAGAATAGAGTAACAGACTTAAATGAACACCTCGTTGCAACGTTAAATAACTGTAAGAAAGTAACATATAAAACAAAACTGAAGTAAGATAAAAGTAAAAAAATGGGTAAGGTGGTGGGAAAGCAGACAAAAAAAGAAGTTCTATGATGACTAGAGAAGAAAACAACAATGCGCATAACTAACAAATATATGTCATTCCAAGAAAATAGGCCAGAAATAAGAGACTATATGAGTAATCTCTTATATGTATGTGTATATACATATATACATGTATATATGTATAAAATTATTATATTTTATATATATATTTTTTTTCCCAGGAATAGTGGTCTGAAAGATCAGCTTCAAGACATGTCACAATAACACCATTAAAATATAAGATAAAGAAAATTTTAACAGGGCTTCACAAAACCAACGTAAAATTACATATAATTGTGAGAAAATTAGGTTAGCTTTAGATTTTTTTCAAGAGCAATATACATAGGAAGACAAAAGTCAAACAGCATGCTCAGGAAAGTCAAGTGAAAAAAATGCAGGGGAAAAACTACATCCAACCAAGCTGTCCTTCAAGTATCATACCTATAGGAAAACAGTTTTCAATATATAACATTTTAGAAAAAACCATAACATGAGTTCTCCCCGAGGAATCTACCAGAGGCTAAGCTTTATACAAATAGCATATAACCTTAGAAATTTTGGCAAAAAGACTTATGATAAGTGTTTCTTATGGTTAATTGTATACATAAAGTTAAAAGAAGAATTAATGCCTGGATGGAAAAGTAATTGGATCTGTTACATATTCTGACAAAGTACAGTAGATGAAAGGAAAAAATAGAAGAAAACAAAGAAGATATGGGAAAAGTAAAATAAAACAATTGTCTGTAGTAGAGGTAACTGGCAACAGAGTCAAAGTTTAGCATTTAAAATTGACAAACCAGAGAGAAATATTTAAATGAGCTCTGTAAAGAGTATGACCAATAGGTAATATTAGAACAATAACTGCAAATCTTTCTAAATTCCCAAAGAAATTAACAATAAACAGAACATACCAAATAGAGAAGGAAACCTAGTAAACACAATATAACACACATAATAATTATAAAAGAGCATTAAAAAGTTGAGACCAAGTCTATTTATGGTATCAATATACATGAATGTAATTAACTATTATAATTTTTAAAATTACAAACTGGCTGATTAATGCAATATTCAACTTTATATTACATACAAGAGGCAACTAAAGCAGGAATTTCAATAGCTACAAAATAAATGGTTTGGCAAAGTTATATCAGGCAAACAAAAAGTAATAAGAAAACATGGTTGTGATACTGATAATAGATAAAACAGAATTTGGGCCAAAAGACATCAACCAATACACATAACATTTTATAATGCTTAATAATTTATAATAAAATGTAACAGTTTTGAATATCTATGTTGCAAATAACAGAGCAGTCACATACACAAAACAAGTTGCAGAATATGCAAGAAGGAATAAACACATTTAAAAATAGTAGATATTGACAAACCAATACAATTCAGTACAAATGCTCAGTCTACCAGCAAAAAACGAATCAGGTGTACAAAAATACAAAACAGTATGTAAGATCTAAGCAGCATAAAGAATCAAGTAATTCTTATAGTTTTTAATTGAACACTACATCTTAATAATATAAAATATAACTTTTATCAAGAACAAACAGAACATAGATTATATAAGAGGACCCAAGTTCTGTAAGGTAGAAAGTTTTCAGCAAAAAATTATGACTGCAAAAAAATTATATATCAAAAAATTTTAAACATAATTTCCATCTGGAAATAAAGAGAAAAATATTGTATTATACATTACTTGGCTTAATAGAAGAACACACACACAAATTGAAGAGTTCCTTAAAACTTATGAAAATATAAACACCACATATAAGAATCTACAAGATACATTTAACAATGTTGATTGAGGGAAAAAAAACCATAATCTTAAACTCCTATGTGAATCAAGATCAATAAATAAAGCCAGGCAGAGTGGCTTATGCTTGTAATCACAGCACATTGGGAGACTGAGATGAGTGGATCACCTGAGATCCGGAGTTTGAGACCAGCCTGACCCACATGGTGAAACCCCATCTCTACTAAAAATACAAAAGTTAGCCAGATGCGTTGGCATGTGCCTGTACTCTCAGCTATTCAGGAATTTGAGGGAGGAGACTTGCTTAAATATGGAAGGTGGACGTAGCAGCAAGCCAAGATCCTGCCATTGCACACTACAGCGAGACTTCATCCCAAAAGAGAAAAAAAATAAGACTGATAAATAAGCACATCGCAATATAAATTTTCAACACAAAAATGTAGAAAATTATCAACAAATTAAAAGAGTAAGGAAGAAGATAATAAAGTAAAAAGTAGTAAGAACAGATCAGGCAGAAAATCAATAGAAAAAAATCAGTAAATCAATCCATGGTTCTTAAAAAAGTTTAAGAAAGTGGACACACTTCAGTTATTGGAATTGGAAAAAAATAAGAAAACACAACTATACAAATATAAAATAAGAAAAAGGGGAATAATTCATGACAAAACAATTTTAAAATCATATTAGTTTAAACTTTTCTATGCAAATAAATTAGAAAAGTAGATGAAATAAATGCCTAGAAAAATGCAATTTATTAAAACTAAGCTCAATAGAAATAGAAAGCTTAAAAACATCCAGTTTTCATTTAGGATATACAGAAAATTATTTAAAAATTGCTCCCCAAAAAGATCCAAGTCCAAAGAGTTACAGGGATTTCTACTAAGTTTTAGACAGTACATTATCTCCACAATCCCCATGTGAAATAAATTGTTTTAGACTATTCCCTAGGTATGAAATGATTGTTTTGTAACTAATTTGATATGTTGTACAACTGCACAAAAAGATATTACAAACTAATATGATTTATTAATATTAATGCATATATTTTGAATAAAGCATTAATAAAAAGACTTAAATGCTAGTTAAAAATAATGTACTAAGACTAACTGGGTATATACCAATAATGCAAGGATGACTCAAGACTAGGAAATAAATTAATGTAAATCAATAAAAAAGGGCAAGGAGAAATATCACATGATTGTCTCAATAGATGCAGAAGAAAACTTTGACCAAGATGAATACAATTCTTGATTAAATAGGAATAAATGTATACTTCCTTCGGATGATTCTCTCTGTGTGTGTCTCCTAAAGTCAGCATCATACTTAATAGGGATACATTGAAAGCATTTACACTCAGATTATGAACAAAGCAAAGATGCCCACTGTCTTCACTAATATTTAACAATGCTAAAAGCAATTAGACAAAAGAATAATACAGATTGAAAATAAACTTTAAAATTATCTCTATTTGCACATGATATGATAACATACTTTTAGAAACCACAAAAGGTCTCAGATTTTACCGTTACTTGCAAACTAACAAGTAAGCTTGCCACAGCCTTATGGAAACTGATAGGAAACATGAGACTTCTGGGTTAGAGACAACTTTATTAACTCATGATACAGTAAACACCATGAGCGTCAGCTTACTTACATCAATCTTTCTTGTCCACAAAACCCACAGCAGTGATACAACTGAGCCCAGATGAAAGTCTGCATACCCAGGAAGTTGTATTACAGAGTGGATCCTTGAGGTTGGAGAATCAAATGTTTCCTAAGAGGCAGTAACTACATCTGTTTTATGCTGCAGAGATAGTTCAGGAAAAACAAACAAACAAACAAATAGTGCCATGCATTGCAGGATATGCGAAAATGAAACAGATCCATAGAGAATTGTCTCCTAGCCTAGAAAATTCTAGATAACTTCGATACACGGAATCCTAAAATGCCCCCTGTACTCATTTTCTAAGACTGTTGTTACAAATTACCATAAACCTGGTGGTCTAAGATAAAAGAAATATATGCCCTCATAGTTCTGGATGCTAGAAGAACAAGCTCAAGGTGTTTGTAGGTGACTTCCTCAGGCCCTGATGAAGCATTGGGTCCATGACTCATTCCTGGCTTCTGGTGAATGAAGACGTTTATTCCAAATAAAGTCCTATTCTGAGATTGCAAGAGAACACATATTTTGGGGGCCATTATTCAACCTACTACAGCCACCAAATGCCTGACCCCTGCTGTTCACACAACTTCTCCCAGTTATTCAATTAAACACTAATCTAAGTGCTGCTGGATAGGATTATGCAGATTTAATTAAGCTACCAAATCAGTTGACCTTAAAATAAGATTATCTGAATGGGCTTGGTCTAATCATACCAGGCCTCTAAATCTATGTCTGGAGATTAGAAGCAAAGAAAGTCAGAGATTTTAAGCATGAGGGTGATTTGACAGGTGAGAATTTCTCACCTGGAGACAGCCATGTGAGAAGGCACATGAGTATCCTGTAGATGCTGAAAGAAGCACCTAGTTAAAAGCTAGCCAGTAGAAGGGGACCTCAGTTGTAAAACCACAAGAGACTGAGTTCTGCCAACAACTTAAATAGTCAGGGAAGAAGAAATTGAACCTCGTATCAGAGTAGGTCTTATAGCATCTTGATTTCAGCTGCTGAGACCCTGAACAGAGAGCCTAGTTATGCCATGTCTCAATACCTGGCATTTGACATTACAGAACTGTCAGAAAAGATATGTGCATTCTTTTTAAAGCTATAATGTTCGTGGTAATTTTTTAGGAGCAATTGAAAATGATACAATAATCACTGAAAAAAATTTCAGATATTAAAAGAAATCAGCCACTTATTAGGATACAAATTTACATGCAAAATTCACGAGGCTTTGTATACATAAATATAGATTATTAGAAGAATTAATAGCAGCCTCAAATCTCATTTATAATACCAAAAACTAAAAGGTGCTAGATTAAATTTAAAAAATTTAAACTAAAAAAATTATAAAATGTTTGTAAAATATAAACAAATACACTTGGACAAAAGGAAAAATATGCCCTTGTAATTGTTAGACTGACACTACATCAAGATGTTAGTTTTCTTGTGTTGATTTGTAAATTTAATATTTCCTTGTTTCACTCTCAAATTTTTCTGTAGGTAGAAAATATGATATTAGAGTTAATATGGCAAAATATACAAACAATAATACCCAGGAAACTACTGATAAAGAACTGAAGGTGTACATATTCAGAAATATTTGCAACATATATTACAGACAAAGTGCTAACCCCCCTTTCTTTATTCTTTATACGTAAATGGATATTTAATTGAAAGGAACAAATGAAAACCTCTGGAAAAATGAACAGAAGATGACTCATAAATGAAGATGCAAAATATCTTTTCCATATGAGAAGATATTAAGCTAAACTCTTAATTTAAAACGTGAAGCAAAGGAAAAGTAGCCTGCCTATATTTTTTTCACTCAACAAAACTCTACACTCAACTAATGCATTTGGTTGTTGGGAATACCCCTGGGTATTGCTGGTGGGAATTAAAAAAAAAGAAACATTCATTACAACATGGTGGGGAAATTGGCAATAGCTAACAGAAATGCTTATTTATTTGCATTTACATCTAACTTCAGAATCACTTATTCAGGATTTCACCCTAAAAGTATCCCATACAGGAAGAACAAATTAGAAAACAATGAAATTTGTTCTCTTTAGGATTGTTGAGGATAAGGAAATGAAAGGAATAAAAAACAAAGTGACAAGAAACTCTCTGCTTCTCACTCTCAAAATGAATGCCACCTACTTAAACTGGTTAGTTTCTCTGACTCAGATAATTTTCCTGATCATGGCTTGTCCTAGTTCAAAAACAAAGCAAAACAAACACAAAGTTTAATAGCTTCTTATTATGGAAAGTACAGACTGCCAAATCTGCCCTCCAAATTTCTTAAAAAGCGGATGACAACACACTGCACAATCCTATGTCCCATGATATCTCTTTCCCCCAATAAATATCTGAGATCGACTACTAAAAATTGTGTGTTCTTCTAATCTTTTCTTTCTCAGTTCTCCCCATCTTGTTGTCTCTTCTCACTTGAAAACTTAAATCTTCATTCTTCTGTCTTTCACTGACTCTTTAGAATTTAAATACAATCTTCAAGTGGTGAGATTGCTTGTATCAAAATTTCAGAATTTTATTTTCCACACCCAGGATATACACAAATGCAAATTGCACGCCAAATATCTAGTGTGTCCTTAGTGAATTTCTTAACAAACTGAATTTTCTCAGAGATTAATTTTAATATTCTATACTAGTTGCAACCTAAATGAAGAACATTAAAATAAAGTTGAAAATGATATTTAAATATTTACAGAAAATTATAATTGTATCGAATTTTACCATATCCATAGTCATTTATAGGTATTTATTAAAATAATCACATATTTTAATGTGATTAGGGCAATGAAAGAACTACAATTTTTTTTTCTTCTGAACTCTGCAGATACTATATTAGGATGTGGGGCATTAATACTCAGGATAGCAAATATGCTTCTCATCACATTATGGTATCGTTCCCAGACCAGTTCAAGTACTACCTGTGGTATAAACTCTTCACAGTTCTGTTCATGGAAAATTATTTCTTTCTTATTTGTTTATTAACATTGGCTTTAAAACTATATTCTGTATTGAACTGAACACTTTATTTTTGCCGTTATTTACTCTGATTTCTTCTATTAATAAAATGTGCTTTAAAGAAAATTTTTTTGACAGATTTTCTCAAATTCCCTAGTGTTCAGATGTCTTGCACATACTTATATAATTTCATCTATTAATTCATTTGATTAATTTATTTATTCAGAAGGCTTAGCTTGCTCATTTAATAAGAGCTCCCCCCTTGTATTGTATGTCCTTTCAAATAAATGAATACAAGCATACCTAAGAGATATTTCAAGTTTCCTTCCAGACTACAATGAAGTGAACATCAAAATAAAGCAAGTACGCACAATTTTGTTACCCAGTGCATATAAGTTATGTTTATACTATACTACAGCCTATTAAGTGTGCAATAGCATTTTGTAAAAAAAAGTACATACCTAAATTTAGAAATACTTTATTGATGATAAAATGCCATTATATGAACCTCTAGCAAGTCTTCACCTTTTTGCTGATGAAGGGTCTGGTCTTAGCTTCGATGGCTGCAGACAGATCAGAGTAGTCATTGCTGAATGCTGGGGTGGACGAGGCAATTTCTGAAAAGAAAACAGCAATACAGTTTGCTGCATCTATGGACATTTCATTTTATGAAAGGTTTCTATAGCATGTGATATTGTTTGATAGCATTTTACCCACAAAACTTTTTTCAAAACTGGAGTCAATCCACTAAAACTCTGCTGCTGTTTTGTATGAACTAAGGCAACACAATAGTCTAACTTTTCTGTTGTTATTTCAACAATGTTCACAGCATCTTCACCAGGAAGTAAATTCCACCTCAAAAATTCACTTTCTTTGTTCATCTATACAAAGCAACTCCTCACCCATTAAAGTTGTATCATAAGATTGCAGCAGTTCAGTCATATCTTGAGGCTCCACTTGTAAATCTAATTCTCTTGCTCTTTCTACCACATCTGCAGTTCCCTCCTGCACTGAAGTCTTGAATTCATGAGGGTTGGAATCAACATCTTCCAGATGCCTGCTAGTGCTGATATTCTGACATTCTCTCATGAATCACAAAATGTTCTTAATGGAATCTGGAATTATGAATACTTTCTAAAAGGTTTTCAATCTGTCAGATTAATCAGAGGAATCACTGTCTATGGCAGCTTTAGCCTTATAAAATTTATTTTTCTTTTTTTTCAGTGTAAATATTTCTGCTTTTCTTAAAGAAAGTATAAAACATTGAATTCTACATTTTCAAACACTCTTATTTTGAGAATCAGTCGAATCAATCTGGTCTCTTCATACTGCCTATATGTTTAATATATCTGTCTTATATTTCTAAAAAATCTTGAATTCTTTCCCACACTAGTACAGAAAACATTAATGAAATTTCTTGGGCCTTCCTTGAGGTCTTTCCATTTCTCTTTTCCGTTGATGTGAACAAAATGTATTTTTCAAAAACCAAGATTTAAAGTTGAAATTAATTCTTGATCCATGGACTGCAGAATAGATGTTTGTGTTAGAAGGCATGAAAATCCTTAATCTCCTTGTACTTCCATCAGAACTCTTGGGTGAGCAGGTGCATTGTCAATGAGCGGTCATCTTTCTAAAGGAATCTTTTTATTGTTTTTTGAGCAGTAAGTCTCAATGGGGGGCTTCAGATGTTCAATACATCATGCTATAAACAGATGTGCTGTCATCCAGGCTTTGCTATTCCTTTTATAGAGCTAAGACAGAGTAGACTTACCTTAATTCTTAAGGGTCCTGGAAATTTCAGAGTGATAAATAAACATTGGCTTCAACTTAAGGTCACCAGCCACATCAGCCTTAAGATGTGAGTCTGCTTTTCCTTTGAAGCTTTGAAGCTAGACATTTACCTCTCATTTCTAGCTATGTGAAAGTCCTGGATGTCATCTTCTTTCAGTATAAGGTTATTTTCTCTACACGGAAAATCTGTCATTTAGCCATCCATGATCTTAGCTAGAAATTCTTGATAACTTGCGGCAACTTCTCCATTGATGCTTTCTGCTTCACCTTGCACTTCTATGTTATGAAGATGAGATTTCCTTAAATCTCATGAACCAATCTTTGCTAGCTTCAAACTTTTCTTCTGCAGGTTTCTAGGCTCTCTAGGCCATCATAGAGTTGAAGACTTAAGGGTTTGCTCTGAATCAGTCTTTGGTTTAAGGCTGGTTTGATCTTCTATCTAGATCACTGCAACTTTCCCCACATCAACCATAAGGTTGTTTCACCTTATCATATTCTGTATATTCACTGGAGTAACACTCAAGGTCTTTCCCTTTGCCTTCACAATGGCTATTTTGCACAAGAGGCCTAATATTCAGCCTGCCTTGACTTTTGATAGGTCTTCCTTACTCAGCTTAATCATTTCTGGATTTTGATTTTAAAGTGAGAGACATGCAACTCATCTTTTCACTTGAAGACTTAGAGGTCATTGTATGGCTATTAACTGGCCTAATTTTAACATTGTTTTGTCTCAGAGAATAGGGAGGCCAAGGATAAAGAGAGAGACAAAAAGCATCTGATTTGTGGAGCCGTTCAAATACAGACAACATTTGTTGATTAAGTGACCCATCTTTTATGAGCACAGTCTGAGGTGCCCTCAAATAATTACAATAGTAACATCAAAGATCACTGATCACAGATCACCATAAGAAATATATTAATAATAATAAATACAAGTTTGAAATATTTCAAGAATAGCCAAAATATGACATGATGTGAGAAGGTGCTGTTGGAGAAGAGAGATGTTACTGATAGACTTGCTTGAGGCAGGGTTGCCACGAACCTTCAGCTGGAAAGGAACATAATATTTGCAAAGTACCGTAAAGCAAAGTGCACATAAACAAAGTATGCCTATGGATGGAATGTCTTACTTTTATTGTCTCATTAAGTAATAAAGTAAATGGTAGTGGTTGATTGTCCCCTTCCCTCATCTTGTCATTAATCCATCAAATTCTATTAATACTTTCCTCTTTAAAAACACTCCCAGAGTTCTACTACTTTTTCTTCTCCCACTCAAATTCTCCTTTTTATTTGATTTGTTTTTCTTTTTCAACTTCTATTTTAGAATTAAGTGATACATATGCAGGTTTGTTACAAAGTTATACTGTGTGATGCTGAAGTTTGGGGTGTGAATGAACCTGTCACACAGGTAGTGGACATACTATCCAATAGTTTTTCAACCTTTGTCTCATCCTTCCTTCTCCCCTCTAGTAGTCTCTAGCGTCTCTTTTTACCATTTTATGTTCATGTTTACCCAATGTTTAGCTCCCACTTGTAAGTGAGAACGTGTTGTATTCAATTTTCTATTACTGTATTAGTTTACCTATGATAATGGTCTCCAGCTGCATTTATGTTGCTGTAAAAGACATGATTTAATTCGTTATTATAGCTTGATAGTATTCCATGGTGTATATGTATCACATTTTAAAAATTCAACCCACTCTTGAAGGGCACCTGGGTTGATTCCACGTCTTTGCTGTTGTAAATAGTACTTTGATGAACATACAGGTGAATGTGTTCTTTTGGTAAAAAGATTTGTGTTTATTTGGGTATATACCCAGTAATGAGATGCTTGGGTTGAATAGTGGTTCTGTCTAAAGCTCTTTGAGAAATTGCCAAACTGCTTTCCACAGTGGCTAGACTAATTATCATTCCCACTAGCAGTGTTTAAATCTCTGCTTTTCTCCACATCCTCACCATATAATTTTTGACTTTTAAACTAGAGCATTCTGACAGGTGTGACATGGTATTTTATTATGGTTTTGATTTGTATTTATCTGATAATAGTGATGTTGAGCATTTTTTCAACATCGCAAACAAATGTTTGTTGTTTGTTGGCTGCTTGTATATCTTCTTTTAAGAAGTGTCTGTTCATGTTTTTTGCCCATTTGGAACTGTAAATCTTTCGAACCCTGCTTTTCTGTATAAAGTACCCAGTCTCAGATACGTCTTTATCAGCAGTGTGAAAATGGACTAATACAGTCGCTGAGGTGCTATTTTTCCCAGTGCTTTTTTCTTTGTGCCTTCCCTCAATTAATTTCTTCCACTGTGTTCAAATCTATCAATTTGTTATTTTATGTAAGTTATATATAAAATATATTTCCATCCAGCTAATTTTGCCTTTTAGATAATATATTTCTCATCTCTAGAAGTTCTTTCAGGCTTTATTTTATATTTCCACTTCTCTGCAAATTACATTAAATAATGTAATTTTCATTACATTAAAAATTAATGGCACATGTTATAAGAGCTGTTTTAATACCTCTGGCTGTTATTTCTGGGTCTCTCTGTTGACTGATTTTTCTTCTGAGCGTGCATTATATTTTATGGATTTCTGGATTTTGGATATTTTAAATGTTATATTGTTGTGTTTAGGTTTTGTTGTCTTCCTTTAAAGAGAACTGAAGCTTGTTTTGGCCAACAGTTAATTTACTTTGGTTCAATTTTATCCTTGTAGACTTACTTTTAAGCTCCGTTAAGTTGTCCTTTAATATAAGTATAGTTGAATCCATATATTAAGTATGGCCCTTTTGAGGACTCAATACCCTAAGTAATCATTTAGGACTGTCAACCCTAAATGATTGAAATTCAAACAGTTCCCAGCCCTACTATCGCTCTGAGATAAATTCAGATCCCAGCTCTCTGATTCCTCCTGCTCAGACTCATGGAATTTCACCCTGTGTATGTACTTCTTAGTAATCAACAAAGCTTTAAGGGGATCTCCTAGAGTTCTTTTATTGCATACTCCCTCCCTTCTAACACTGCCATATAATTTCTATCCGCCTCAGTGTACTTAATTCATCATGGAAACTTTGCCTTGTTTGGTTATCTGGCTCTTCTTACACATTTCAGAAATTGGATCCATGGAGAAGGCTAGAGCAATTTTATGGCTCCCTTTATTTATTTCTCTTTTCTCAGGGATCACAATTCTGTGGTATCTTTTATTCAATGTTTGAAAAATATTGTTTTCTATCTCTGCCCAGTTTTTCAGTTTTTTATGGTGAGAGGGAACATCTAGCCCTTGATATCTTACCGTGCTTAGTATCAGAATTATATCTACCTATCAACCTTTTTGTCAGTCTACTTATTAATTTTGCTGTTATACACAAACATTTCACACACATGGTCATTCGTATTAATTGAATGTTGGGTTTTTTTCCCCTCGCTAATTAGGAAAATTTGAAAAATATAGGCCTCCAATGTAATCCTAGGGCCCTTACCTTTTCTGAGCTGTTTTGCTGTTTCCCTTATTTGTCACTTAGTTTAAGATATTTGTTTTCAAGAAATTTTCTAGCTCTGTTTTAAGGATTAAATTTTTGAGCCCTGTTTTTGGGAAAAAATGATTCCTTTATCCTGATGATTTTTCTCTCATTTCCAGATTTAACACTCTACATGTAGACTAAGTTAATACAGTGTTATTTGATAAAAGTATTTTTTAAAGATTCTATCAGTAAAACTTTTTTGTAAAAGGGAATTAAGGATATAAATGAGTCTATGGTTCATGACAATGATCACTATATCAGTGTGATTCAGCGTGAAAGGTTTTAACATTTAATGTTATTTTGAAAAAAAAGTCATTTTTCTAATGCTTCTGTGAATGAAATAAAAGTTACCGTCTTCTTATAGTCTGCCTACCAATGCATGATTGTTAAATCATATTAAGAAATGATAAAAATAAATTAAGGAGTTTTTTTTTCTGGCAGTGAAACATATGATTGCCTGGTTTGATTGATAAAATGAGAATAAATTGCTTTCTCTTGTACTATTCAGAAATCGGTACTCACTGCATGATTAGCTGACAACTTTGCACTTGAAATGTGCTGATTAGCTTATTTTACCTTAATAACCCCGTGATAGTGGGCACCTTATCTTGTCCTTTAATTTTAAAATTAATGAAGTAATCATTTATTGTGGTCTCTTCCAGTGTTCTGCCCAATTACTTCAGTGCTGAAAGGTACTTTGCATTCTTGTTGGACCATTAGTTCCATATCATGCTCTTTCTTAACTTCTCTATTCAACTACAAGATAATTAAATGCCATATTTTAGCATCTTATAACCTTGACATATAAATTCTCTTTTCTCAGTGGTTCAAATTAATGGACAAATAACATCCTACTAGAAGATGTAGTGAGACATTACTGTTTATAAAATGTTAATGTGCATTAAATGCTAAAGAAGAATCAATACATGGCTATTACTTCATATTACTTATTATTAAGTTAATGTTAAACTTGTAAACTATCATTTGTTTATATGTATAGGTATGTATATATATAAAATAAGTCTTTTTCAAATTAAAACTTTGTTAATTTTCCTACTTTGTTTCTAAATCACTGTAAGATTATATATATAATAGGCATATCTATCAGTACATCAGTGAATGATAGTTATGTTAAGATTATATTCATAAAACATAAAAATAAATTAAGAAGTTTTTTCTTTAGTGAAACATTTGATTGCATGATTTGATTGTTAAAGTGAAAATAAATTGCATTCTCTCATACTATTTAAATATATATACAATACATAGAATACATATTTGATATATAACACACATATATGCTATGTAACACATGAGAAGGAGAATCTTATTAATGTTGGAGGGGTGCATTAGGATAAGTGTTTTGGAAGAAGTAAAATATGAATTATGATTTGAATTATTAATAGTCAGGGGAAAATATTCAAGGAAGAATTAAAGAACATTTGTGGAGATGTTGAGGTGAGCAATATGTAAATGCATTTGAGGACATGAAAGAAAGTTGGTGCAGCTTGAGTAAATATGCAAGATGGTGTTGGAGAGCTCACTGTAAAGATTTTTTTTTTTTTTGAGACAGATTTTCGCTCTTGTTATCCAGGCTGGAGTGCAATGGCACGATCTCAGCTCACCACAACCTCGGCCTCCTGGGTTCAGGGAATTCTCCTGCCTCAGCCTCCTGAGTAGCTGGGATCACAGGCACGCGCCACCATGCCCAGCTAATTTTTTGTATTTTTAGTACAGATGGGGTTTCACCATGTTGACCAAGATGGTCTCCATCTCTTGACCTCGTAATCCACCCACCTCGGACTCCCAAAGTGCTGGGATTGCAGGCTTGAGCCACCGCTCCCAGCCCTGTAAAGATTTTATAAATATAGAATGACAAAAATAAAGGGAATGTGAAATTTTAAGCTTCACAATTGAAGGAAAAATAAAATCTTTTATGAACAAGCAAGTACTCAGAGATTTTATTACCACCAGACCTGCTTTACAAGAGCTTCTGAAAGAAGCATTACACATAGAAAGAAACAACCAGTATTAGCCTTCTAAAAATATACCAAAAAGTAAAGAGCACCAACATAAAGAAGAATTTACATCAACGAATGGATAAAACAGCCAGTTAACATCAAATGGCAGTAATCCTAAATTTAAATCGACTAAATCCCCCAATCAAAAGACACAGCCAAAACCCAATGGCATGTTACATCCAGACCCATTTCACATGCA
>CM052663.1:61871947-61945095 GCA_028533165.1 Leontopithecus rosalia | reverse complement strand
ATTCTCCTGCCTCAGCCTCCCGAGTAGCTGGGATTACAGGCACGCGCCACCGGGCCCAGCTAATTTTTTGTATCTTTAGTAGAGACGGGGTTTCACCATGTTGACCAGGATGGTCTCGATCTGTTGACCTTGTGATCCACCCGCCTCGGCCTCCCAAAGTGCTGGGATTACAGGCTTGAGCCACCGCGCCCGGCCAAATATAGCTTGTTTAAACTATGCTTATATTAAAAGAATTGCTTGCTTTAGGTACTGCAGTGTGTAAAAAATGTGCAAATTTTAAAATATGGTCTTCTAGAAATGATAACGGATTTACAGCATATTTTCTATTAGTGTAAAATGTATTTTAAATTATCACAAACTCATGTATGGTGTACTGGCTGTGATACTACAGCAGATGCTATTTCATAATTATATAGGTATGTAGATGCTATACATGTTAGAAATATAGCAAGTGTCAATCAGAGGAAACCAAAACTCTGTTGGGCCTCTAGGGACCTGAAATAACTCACTGAAGTAGCAAACAAAATTTTATTAAAACAACAAACATATGTTAGAACTATGTAATGTAAATCATCTGAGTAAGTGCTAGAATTTGTTGTTGCATATACATATTTTTAGATTATATCGATCAGTTTGAAAAGTTATTTAGATTTCCTCCTATCTCAAATGTTAGACAAGATGTTTCATAAAAGCCCCATAGTAACAACATCCTTAGACAACATCATGGCATGAACCTTATTTTAAATAATATTTAGAATAGATGGAGAAAGGTATAGGATGTTAGAG
Source organism: Leontopithecus rosalia (assembly GCA_028533165.1). Taxonomy (NCBI): domain Eukaryota; kingdom Metazoa; phylum Chordata; class Mammalia; order Primates; family Cebidae; genus Leontopithecus; species Leontopithecus rosalia. Next base: position 61,944,309 of record CM052663.1, on the reverse strand, counting down.
AAAGTAGGAAAATGTGCAAAAGAAGTGTAGGTCCTACAAATTCAGAGAACCATTCTAATATGTTACCACAGGGAAATTATTGAGATGCTAACTGATCGTTCCTTGAGTCACACATCTATGACCAAACCAAAAATATAGGGATAAACTCAATAATCTTTCACTACTCTCTTACAACTACAAGATTCTGTTTCTTCTCAGTTATTACCACCCAATATCTCTTTTCTTCTAAAAAAAAAAAGGTATGTTAAAAAAAACATATCCAGTGTGGTATGCAGGTGTCTGTCTTCTGCAGCATCTATATTGTCTTTTGTCTAAATTAAGGAAGAGCTGTTAAAGGCTTTAATTAACCCTGTCAGAAGAAATCAATTATAAAATTGCTCAACATTTTGAGGGCATTAAAATAGCCACAGAGACTTTTCTAAAAGTCAGAAATCATAGTAAAACCGACAGTTGCAATTTTGCCACCAAGTTAAATCTCAAGCCTATTATTGTTTCAAAATAAAAATTTACATTCTTAATTTTTAAAAGCAAATGTATTACAACTCGAATACATTTTGCTTATGAACACTGTCATGAAATTACTTTTTAAAAACCAATAATGTGAAAAAATATAAATCTTTAACCTCAAAAATTTTATAAATATTTAATTTTGGCCACGTTTGGAACATTTTATAGTGAAATTATTTACCTATACAAATTTCTTTATTTTTTTTCCATGACATGTACCAGGAATTTAATATACTGATTAAGGACTTGCATTCTTTGCAGCTAAAATCAAACAAAATTTATTTTATTTTTTTTTTATTGTTTTTAGGTTCTGGGGCACATGTGTAGATCATGCAGGATGGTTGCATAGGTACACACATGGCAATGTGGTTTGTTGCCTCCATCCCCTGTCACCTACATCTGGCATTTCTCACCATGTTATCCCTCCCCAACCTCCCCATCCCCATGCTGTGACTCCCCTGGGCCCCCACAGCAGACCCCAGTTTGTGATGCTCCCCTCCCTATGTCCATGTGTTCTCCTTGTTCAACACCCACCTATGAGTGAGAACATGCGGTGTTTGATTTTCTGTTCTTTTGTCAGTTTGCTGAGAATGATGGTTGCCACATTCATTCACGTCCTTACAAAGGATATGAACTCATCCTTTTTTATGGCTGCGTAGTATTCCATGGTGTATATGTGTCACATTTTTCTTGTCCAGTCTATCATCGATGGGCATTTGGGTTGGTTCCAAGTCTTTGCTATTGTAAACAGTGCTGCAATGAACATACCTGTGCATATGTCTTTATAATAGAACGATTTATAATCCTTTGGATATATAACCAGTAATGGAATTGCTGGGTCAAATGGAATGTCTATTTCTAGGTCCTTGAGGAATTGCCACACTGTCTTCCACAATGGTTGATATTAAAGGGACATTTATTGTTGTAGCTGATCAAACAAAAAAAAATTTTTTTTTTTTGAGAGAGAGTTTCACTCTTGTTACCCAGGCTGGAGTGCAATGGCACAATCTCGGCTCACTGCAACCTCCGCCTCCTGGGTTCAGGCAATTCTCCTGCCTCAGCCTCCTGAGTAGCTGGGATTACCAGCACGTGCCACCATGCCCAGCTAATTTTTTGTATCTTTAGTAGAGACGGGGTTTCACCATGTTGGTGACCAGGATGGTCTCGATCTCTTGACCTCGTGATCCACCCACCTCTGCCTCCCAAAGTGCTGGGATTACAGGCATGAGCCACCGCGCCTGTCTACAAATTTTTTTTTTCTTCAACTTTTGACAATGTTGTGTAATTAGACGTAGTAGCAAATGGTATAAGCAATGATACCAAATTTTGCCTCAAGAGTAAAATCAGGCCGGGCGCGGTGGCTCACGCCTGTAATCCCAGCACTTTGGGAGGCCGAGGCTGGTGGATCACGAGGTCAAGAGATCGAGACCATCCTGGTCAAAATGGTGAAACCCCGTCTCTACTAAAGATACAAAAACTTAGCTGGGCATGGTGACGCATGCCTGCAATCCCAGCTACTCAGGAGGCTGAGGCAGGAGAATTGCCTGAACCCAGGAGGTGGAGGTTGCGGTGAGCCGAGATGGCGCCATTGCACTCCAGCCTGGGTAACGAGCGAAACTCCGTCTCAAAAAAAAAAAAAAAAAAAAAAAGAGTAAAATCAGTGTCTGGAAAATGCCTTCCAAGCAGGCTAAAGATCCTTCCCTTGACCCGTCGCTTTGAATTTTTACTCTAGAGTGCCATGCAGTAGCCTCTCATACTTGAGTCCTTTACATTCATGTGTGTGTGTCTGTGTCATGGGCAACCCCCCTTATGGTGTGCCTAGTTCCTCCAGTGACCTGCTTTCCCACTGGTAATTCTGATGTGTCTCCGTATCAGAAACAAAGGCACTGGTCAAAAATCATTCCTCCCACAAGCAAAATTAGAAAGAAACTTATTGAGAAAGTATTTCTTAGAGAATAGTTTTGGCATAAAGCAAATGCCATTCAAAAATGAGTGTAAATGATATTGTGGAATGATTAAAAGTGCCAAACTCATTTTTCAAGATAATGATTCTTTGAAAGAGGGTGGAAGGAAATGGCATCTTAGCTATAAAATGAAAGGCTAAACAAAATTGTGCCTACTGTTGTGACTAGCTTTAAGGGAGCAGTTAAAATAAACGCATGAAGACACTTTTAATAAACGATTTCCTCTAGACGCACCTTTTCTAAGACGTTGCAAAATTTGCTACACGAAGATTGTAAAAGAGAAAAAAGGCTAAAGAATATTAGTTAATTTTGGAAAGTTAAGCACTGAAGCTTGTAAATACGTATTACTTTTATTTTTGACTTTATTACACTATGTGAAATTCTGACATTTAATAATTTGAGATTATCCGTACTTCATAATGCTATGGATACTACTAACCCTTCAATAGTTATTATTGGGGTTTTAATTAATGAATGATGATTATAAATTTTTCAATTCTGTACAATGCCTACTATCTTTTCACCTTGATAGCACATTAAGTTTTCAAGTGATTTTATTTGTGTATTTTTTAATATGCTTTTTATGCTGGGTGTGGTGTTTCATGCCTATAATCCCCACGCTTTGGGAGGCCGAAGAAGGAGGATGCTTGAGATCAGCCTGGGCTACATAGCCAAATGATGTCTCTATTAAAAATATAAATATTAGTTGGGCATGGTGGTGAGCACCTGTGGTCCCAGCTACTCAGGAGGCCCAAGTGGGAGGATCCCTTGAGCCCTGGAGGTGGAAGCTGCAGTGAGTCATCACTGCACTCTAGCCTGGGTGACAAAGTGAGACTGTATCTCATGGAAAAAAAAAAGGCTTTTAAAGCAGATTTTCTATATGACTCTAAAATGTTGATTATGTGAATGAATTTTGAGATTGGAATTTATGTTGTGGCCCTTTTATGGATTAACCAGATTAATAACCCTTCTGGTCTTCTGTTTCATCATCTTTCAAATAAAAGCTAGGAGAAGATGGATTAAGAAGAAGGTAAAAAAATCACATAGATTGACACAGATGATTTTGAAAAACACAAATGAATTTTATTTTCTTATTTCCAGGAAAACAAAAACTAAAATAGTTAACTTCAGATTGTTATTATTACAAGAAAACCCAACAAGCCTGTAACTAATCCCTTTTACTGCAGTCTAATTCATATTAATAGTAACAATAGATAATATTTATTGAAGGATTAGAGGTATTAAGTGCTGCATGGATTTTATCCTTACATTACTCCTGAAGCCATATTGATTGAATTTAAATCCCAGCTCTGCCACTTTTCACTTATATGACCTTGGGCATATTGTATAACCTCTATTAGTTTCTGAAGGTGTAAAATGGGAATCTTATTAGTGACAACTTGATTCAGAAGTTGTAAAGACTGAAATAATATTAAGAGAGAGAGAAAGAGCCCTTCACACTTGATCAATTTTCAATAAGTTTGGCCATTACTAGTACCATTAGTATCATATCATTTGATTTTACAATTTTGGTTAGGCTAATTTGACAGATTTTTTTTCACTTTGCAATCACAATGCAAGAAAAGATAGACTATCCCTCAGTAAACCAGTCAGTGGCTCCTTCATGGTGTATATTTCATTGGATATAGACGTTTTTACTGAACTGCATCTGCTCTTTGATTTGAGATACATTTATGCAGAGGCTATTATGTCATATGCACAGTGCTAGAATCTTGTTTTGTTGTTACAAAGTCAAATGTTACATGGTTTTACTTCTTTTAAGTACAACTTTTTTTTTTTTTTTTTGAGACAGAGTCCTGTTCTGTAACCCAGGCTGGAGTGCAATGGTGCGATCTCAACTTACCGCACCCTCCACCTCACAGGTTCAAATGATTCTTCTGCCTCAGCATCCTGAGTAGCCGGGACTACAGGTGCACCTGGCTAGTTTTTGTATTTTTAGTAAAGGTGGGGTTTCACCATGTTGGTCAGGCTGGTCTCAAATTCCTGACCTCAAATGATCCACCCATCTTGGCCTCCCAAAATGTTGGGATTGCAGGAGTGAGCCAATGTGCCATGCCCTGAATGATTTCAGCATTCTGCATAGAGCTGAAATATTGGATAGGCATACCTCTTAATGATCTCTCTAACATGTTTCCCCTAAAATCATGGTAATAGAAATTTAATTACCAGAAACTTAAACTAATAGGAGGAAAATCACAGCTGACCTTTTACTTTCACCAATGATACACATTGCTGTTCCACTGCATGCATGCTGACGTGCTAAGGGGCCCTCAACAATTCCACTTTAACATGTTATTATTTTCAGCAGCTTCCTAAGCCCTTCCTGAACCGAAAGGAGAACTACATATACCATCTTAAATTTTCAAATAGCTACATTAAAAAGCAAGAGAAGCAGGTATATTTACATTTAATAACACATTTTAATTCAATATATAGAAAGCATCATTTCAATACCTAATCAATATACTTTTAAAATGAAATCTTTTACATTTATTCATTTTAAGTCTTCAAAGATGTGTTTGTATTGCACCACATCCCAATTCAGATTAACCACATTTCACGTGCTTAGTAGACATAGAGAGCTAATGGCGCTGTATCCATCATCACAGATCTACAACACATATTTGTCTATGTGTTGTCTCAGTAAGATGATTTGAAATCTGTGGCCACACCTCATAGACTAAAGAAGGGTATAGAAAAGAAAAAAAAACAATGTAAGTCTATGCATGGCACTATTTCATTTCTCTATATATTTCACCATGTTTTGCTCCCTTTTCTTCTATTTTGGTGTAGAAAATAATATCCATTTATCATGGGAATTGGATCCCAAATTTGTTTGTGTATTCCTTTCTGTGATATTTCCTGTATTGCTCCATGTTTCTTTCTAATGACAATCTGTTTCACCATGTCTGTAGTCACATTACAAATTTAGTTGAATTCTATTTTATTCACATTGTGGTCCCCAAATGTTGAAGAGTTGGAATTAACATTTACATTCCTCAGATAGTCTCAGAACCAACCTCACATTGCAATTTGATGTGAAGTAAAGAAGTTAGGAACAAAAGTGTTCCTGAAAGCAAAATTGTTGGGCGCTGTTGTCTTGTATTTTTCTTCTGGCTTGAAATTGGATCTTTTTTTAGAACTACATTATGTGCTAGCCTGGCAATTCACCCTGTGGGCGCATTTAATGGATGAAAGGGCTAAGGCAAACAGGAAAGATTAATTAGCTTGTCTGAGGTCACCTGACAGGACAGTGGCAAAGATGCTGGCAGAGATATACCCCAGAGCATGAATTTGTAATATAATTTATAAAAAGTACTTGGGAATTTCATTTTATTTGACAAGAAATATAACTATAGTATAAAGAACAGCAACTCCTGGATGCCAATCCTTTAAATTCATTTGAACAACTCAGTTATATTAGTGTCATGTAGTGCTTTTCTATTAATTTTGTATCGCTGTCAATATTTCTCCCATGAAAATTGATCTGTATCTTTGTATTATAGTAGAGTTGTAAAAACTAAGGACTGTTATTTGTTATGTAACCTAATGAAAACATGTGTTTGTTGATTAGCTGCCCAAATGAGGCTTGCATTTTGTTTACATAAAAATAATATTGACTTTGAATTCCTACAAAAAAAAGAAAGAGTTCATAAAATCTACCCATTAGTTACTAGTTAGACACAGATCTTTTAAAATTTAAATCATATATTTTAACACAGAAGACTGCAGCTATATAAGTAAATAAGTAAATAAGACATTAGTGCAGATTATGTATCTTATAAATAATTCTTGCATAAGAGGATAAATATATAATATCTCAAATTATAATACTGTAATTCTCAAAGTTAGGGTTGGAAGTAGAAGAAAATAATCTAGGCTAGTGATGATGGTGACACTATACATGAAAATATTTAATATTAAATAAATACAAGCTGGGCAATGTGGCTCAGGCCTGTAAACCCAGCACTTCAGGAGGCAAAGGTGGGTGGATCACTTAAGGCCAGGAGTTCAAGACCAGCCTCGGCAAAATAGCAATACCCTATCTCTACAATAATAAAAAATTAGCCAGGAATAGTGGCATGAACCTGTAATTCTAGCTACCAGGGAGGCTGAGGTGGGAGGATTACTTGAGCCAAGGAGGTTGAGGCTACAGTGAGCTATATGACCACATCACTGCATTTCAGCCTGGTTGACAGAAAAAGACCCAGTCTCAAAATAAAACAAAACAAACAAAACAAAAAATATGTATGTATATACATGTACATGTACATAATGTAAAAGGACAATCAGGATAGATACATAAGATATAGACATATGTGACAATAGCTATGTGTATACATAATAAAGCTGACCTCAGCTTGACTAAACTTTAGCCATAATTCTTCCAGATTATAGGACCTTGATCTTCCTTTTCTTGAAGGATTTGCGTTAGAAAACTTGCCATTGTAAATAAAACCTGTGCTTTTTTGAGATGTAAATCTTCTCCCAGACTCTTGCCAGTTTTATAACCCAGGAATGTCTTTCTTAAAGATTTGAAATCCATGTCTTAGAAATGTAATCATGAAAGTATATAACAACCCCATATTCAAGAATTTGTGGAGGGGTAGTAATCTAACTCAGATAAGTGCTAATTAACAAGCAGATTGTCTAATCACATTGACCAAGTTTCTCCATAATGTTCTTTAGTACATTTCTATTAGCTTACCTGAGGCCTTAAAAATTCTTCCACCATTTGCATCAGCAGAGTTGAGTTCAGGTTCTTTGTCCTACTGCAGCAATCTTGAACACTATTACAACAGTCTTTGCCATCCCTGCCTGTTTAACCATGTTCATTGTCAATTTTATTTGAATATATATACATAAATATATACATTTTGAATACCTATACATACATATATACACTTTGAATATATATACACACATATACACACTTTGAATATATACATATACATTCTTTGAAATTCATATATCTATATTCCTTGAATATGTATATGTATGCGTATACATATATATAAAACTATATACAGTAAGTTCTCACGATCATCAATAGGTTTTTGGAAAGTGTAACTTTAAGCAAAACACCACATAGCAGGTTCTTAAGTAGTGTTGTTTCCTTCAAAGCCTTTTTGTTACAATGTTGATGAGAAAGAAAATAGGTTTTTATCATATGTCATTCACTTAAAATTACAATTTCCAAGAACCCATAGACAATGTTAGGTGAATACTTACTGTATATTTTCTCTCTCTCTCTCTCTCTCTCTCTATATATATATATATATATACACATATATATATTTATATATGTGTATATATATGATGTATATATATCATGTATATATATACATCATATATATAATATACATTATATAGATAATATACATTATATAGATAATATACATTATATATGGATTTAGGTATATAAATATAGAAATGCATTAAAATAATCATATGTTTGTGAATAAAGATGTTCTAAATACAGAATACCAGTTGGAAAAATAAAACCTTAATAACAATTTAAATTTTCAATAATAAGGGGCTATAATACTGAATATTATACAAACTTTAAATTCATGCTTTGAGCCTTTTTAAAATATGGAAATAGGCTGTTTGCAGTTTAAAGAGTTATAAAATAGCACACATACTATTATTTCCATTTTAATTTGAATGCATTTGTATAACATAAAGGCATAATTTTGAATATATTTGTACAGAATAAAATCCAAAATTCAAGATAGGAATGGTTGGGTTTGGTCGATATTGGGCAACTTTATTTTCTTAAAACTACTTTAGTTTGGTAGATATTGGGTAGCTTTACTTTCAACTTCTGGGAAATGAAAAAAATACAGTGTAATGAGGAAATGTTGGTATTTTCTTTTTAAAAAAAAGCATTCAAATTTCCTTGTGTGAATTTATGACATTTTATAAATTCAGGCCAAAATTTTCTAAATATATGTTGGCAGGGAAAATTGACTTTTGCATGTTTCATTATCTACACAGCTGTCTTAATTACTAGTAAATCTGAAACAGTGAATTTTTTTCTGCCATATACCTTTTAGCATTTTTCAACTTCATGTTTTATGCTTTATGATCAATTGATATTAAAATAACGTTGTTTTAATTTGAAACACAAGTTAATTGTTCAGCCCATTCTAAGACCAATTAGTCTGGTCTTAAGCCTGTAAGTAATTTGCCTGAAGCAATACCACTGCAGTTAGTCAAAATGTATAGCATTTGGAGGATATATGTGTTTTAAGACTCTTTTTGTACAGGCTAGCCACAGAGTTACCTTCTGTTGTCAGTGTGTAATGATAATTTCACTGAGCTAAGTATTATATTGAGCACAGTTAGTCTTCCATAGCCTGTAGCAATGTAGATTGAAAAAAAAAAGACTAACCCCAGCCTTCCTTTTCATGTATACACACACACACACACACACACACGCACACACACACATATGTGTATGTATGTGACATCTACTTTATGAAGGCCGATAGGAAAAGAAGATACCTCTTCAATATTCTGATACGCAAAACAATTGCCATGCCATCATTCAGAATTGATTTGCAAGGTTTGGAGTATGACTAAAAATAAATCAATTTGGGATGTAATTGTTTTCTTACATATTTAAGCCAACTAAATTTTGTTTAACCTTGAATAAAGTATTTCTAATTTTTATATTCTTCAGACTTCATAATCTGTGCTCTAAAATGATTATTTCTTGCATATTTGGGGTCTTATTCTTTCACTTTTATTTTTCTTAGAGATAGAGTCTCACTTGTTCATCCAGGCTAGAGTGCAATGGTGCAATGGTAGCTCACTATAGCCTCAAACTCCTGGACACAAGTGATCCTCCTGCCTCAGCCCCTGAGTAGCTGGAAGTACAGGTGTGTGTCACCATGCCTGGCTTTGTATCCCATTCTTATGTTTACAGGTAAGCTCACAGTGCCCTATACATTTCCCTTCCCTTTTGTCACTGTAACACACATGTGCCTCATTTCTCAAGGTGGTTATACTTGTTAAATCAAGTTTAGCTTAAAGCTACCTTCTTACACATTTTTTTTCTTAAGTTCTGGGATACATGTGCAGAACATGCAAAGTTGCTACATAGGTATACATGTTCCATGGTAGTTTGCTGCACCTAAGAACCCATCATCTATGTTTTAAGATCCACACTCATTAGGTGTTTGTTCTAATGCTCTCCCTCCTGTTGCCCTCCATCCCGCAACGGTGTGTGATATTCCCCTCCCTGTGTCCATGTATCCTCATTGTTTAACTTCCACTTATAAGTGAGAACGTTCAGTGTTTGGCTTTCAGTTCCTGTGTTAATTTGCTGAGAATGATGAGTTCCAGCGTTAACCATGTCCCTAAAAAGGACATGAACTCATTTTTTATGGATGTGTAGTATTCCATGGTGTATATGTGCCACAGTTTCTTTATCCAGTCTATCACTGATGGGCATGTGAGTTGGTTCCAAGTCTTTGCTATTGAAAATAGTGCTGCAATAAATATACATGTGCATGCCTGTGTCTCTATAGTAGAATGATTTATAATCCTTTGGGTGTATATCCAGTAATGCGATTGCTGAGCCAAATATTATTTCTGGTTCTAGATGCTTGAGGAACCTCCACACTGTCTTCCACAATGGTTAAACTAAATATACTCCCATCTTACATATTTAAAGTTCAGCCTGAACTATAGCTTAAATGGGATTGTAAACAGACTGCAGTCTACTCGTGTGCCAATCACTGAGTTTTGGCCAATGTAATGTGGCCAACTGTTTAAGCTGTGTTCAAATAAGACAGATGCCAAGCCATAAACAATCCAGCTGTTTCTGTACCTCGCTTCTATTTTTTTATACACACTTTCCTTTTTCTGCCCATAAATGCTCTTCCACAATGCTGCTGCACTGGAATGTCTGAGCCTACTCTAGCTCAGGACATTGCCCAATTTGCAATTGTTCTTTGCTTAATTTAAGTCTTTGAAATTTAATTTTGCTTAAGCTTTTCTTTTAACATCCTTTAATGAGCAAATTTTCCAATAAATAAAAAATAGTTCTGAAACAAATTAATAGTAACTGGAAAAAAAACCTTCCATATATTTAAATTAATTTTCCAGTTTTAACCAATTTAGTTTTTCTCCCTAAAACATTTTATGTCCTTTGCATATGGAAAGAGAATTTTTTTTTCCTCTAGTGTTCTTTTAATGTTTTATTCCATGTGGAGAGATTTCAACTCACCTAAAATGTGGTCCTTCTCCATGTCTTCACATCACTCCTGTTCAGCAAAGGAGGTGTGATTTGTTTTTCAATTGTATGAGTTTTAAAGGAGCCATTCATATGTGAAAAAAGGAATTCTCTGCCATTGGATAGCACTGCCTGTTGGAAGCAGATGTGAATTAAAGGCTTCATTAACTTGTCTATCTCAAGTCATTCCAAACTTTGGTGAAGAAAATCAGCAATGTTTAATTGATTTCCTTAAACTCCAACGAACATTTCAGTCCTAGTAATAATAATGTCCTCCTACCTAGGATAAGATCATTCTCTTTCTTGTCTAGAGCCATGCTATACACACTGGTGCAGAGCTTTTATTTATGTATGTATTTTTAAATCCTTAAAATGTCTATTGGAATGGAATTGTCAATATTTTTCTTGACACAGTCTCAAGTGAGACTTTTTAACAAAATGTTCCTATCAACTTTCTCAGATTTTGGATATACTCCTAATAAATAAACATTCCACAAAATTACATATCAATCTAAAGTAATTTTTAAATTTGAATTCATATTTTACTTTAACAATGTTATAAAAAACAATAATTAAGTTTAATGACTTTTTATAACATACTTTTTGTAAACTAAAATGTGACTGAAGTAGGTCTCAATTGATTAGAGCAAGCTTTTCCAACCCATGGCCCATGGGTCACATGTGTCCCAAGATGGTTCTGAATGTGTCCCAAAACAAATTTGTAAACTTTCTTAAAATATTATGAGTTTTTATAGCCCATCAGCTAGCATTACTGTTAGTGTATCTTATGTGTGGCCCAAGACAATTCTTCCAGTGTGGCCTAAGGAAGTCAAAAGATTGGAAACCCCTGAATTAGAGGTCTATTTTGCCAAGGTTGAGGACACTTCCAGGAGAAATAAACACAAGTCACAGTAGGATCTGTGGCCTGTACTTTTTCCAAAAATGGTTTTGGGAACTTCAATACATAAAACGCAAGGTATAAGCAGGAGAAGAAGAAAAAAAATTAAGAGGGTGGGTAGGCAATGGGGCAAATGGTTACATTTTTGTGAGGCTCTACATTTTACATGTGTAAAGAAGGGCATAGAGGAAAAGGTCAATTATGCATTTGTTTTATGTTCTGTAACTCCATATTTTTCATAACATAAAGTAAGTATGTGAAGTTATGGCTGTTTGGAGACAAAAGAAAGGCCATTTTTGTGTGACTTAGTTCCCCAGCTTAACTTCCCTCTGGCATAGTCAATGTGGGGTTCTGAGATTCTATTTTTCTCTCACATTTTATAACAAAACAGACTGCCTAGTGAGAAGTCTTAAATAAAATAGCACCATGGTTCAGAACTATAAGCTCAGAGGAATTTTCAGGAAAGATTACTTTCATATGTGCCCCACAAACAAAATTTCTGCTTTGCTCTGATTCAGAGATGAGGAATCATGCCCAACTCAGTTCCTACCTCCCTTAAGGTTTTCTGTAAGACACAACTTTGTTTTGGAAACCAAATAAATAGGTGTTAGAAGCTAGGTCATATCCAGGAGTTAGCCTTGCTAAGACTCAGTCATAGTATTTCTTCTGTTCTATAGGGAATTCATTGAGTGTGGGTTTCAATGCAACCAATGTGAAGAGAAAACTGTTTGATATTATTTGGCTAACAGACAATATTTCCTCCAGGAAAGTTTAGATAATTAAATTTATTAAAATCATAAAGTTTCATCATTTCACTAAGTGTTGAATCTCTGGTGGATGTTCTAGGCAAATGACTTTAGGTGATGATAATGTAGTGAGAATAACCCAGTATGGTCCTTACATTCACTTAGGCATGGGCTGCTGTGGATTACAAGAAATTAAATGAAAGTTTGCTAGCTTCAGGGACTTCTGTTAGCTAAGGGGCTTCTGTTAGCTCATACTCTTAAGAACTGAAGATTCTTTTTTTCTGTTCTTTAGGGGTAATAAAGTTTATTTTAAAAAATGAATTTTACCTTATAAATGTTAAATTTTCTGGTAAATATAATCATTTGTATGCAATTTAAATGCATATTTGCATGACCCAGTCAGTACTAGATCAACTAACATGGTCATTGCACTTTTTTAGGTATTACATTGGAAGATTGATCATCAATCCTCAACCACATAAACTGATTTGATTATGGAGATGGTCATATATTAAAGGTTGGTTGTTTCTAACATTTAGAAAATGAAAGTGTTCTAGCAACTGGTAAAGGGAATCAGATTTTGATAGATCACACAGATAAATATAAATTTCAGTAAGCTACCCATTTTTATGATAAGTACAAGTGAATTATCTTCTTTCTTTATTAGTGTCATGATGTTTGTGCTAAATTCTCATTTCTATGAATCTATCTCCCTTTCTACGTATCTACAAAGCATCTATCTACCTACCTACCTGTGCATTCATCTATATCACTTATAATTCTGGTCAGGGAAAGTAACACGAGATTAAAATTAAAATCAACTAAATAATAAAAGGACTTTATTGGCTCACAAGCTGAAAATTCTAGAGCTAGTGAGGTTTTGCTTGATCAAGAGATTCACAATACTCTCAAGGCTGGATATGCATTTGTTTGTGATTCTTTAACAATATCTTCCTTGCTGTGTTGTTTCTACCTTAGCCTATCTGTTCTCTTGGTAGATAAATTGTTGTCTGCAGTTTTTTGATCAACTTTTTTTTTTTTTAACTTCTAAGAGCAGAGCATTGCATTAAGCCTGAAATTATCCAAGAGAAATGTTGAGATTTCCCCAAATGGGATTTCCTTAGTTTCCCAGAATCTATCACTGGGGAATAGGAGAGTATCAACTTTTAGTCTGGCTTACTTTTAGATCACTGCCTAACTTGGAGAAATCAACTTGATAAACATCAAGAGCAACAGCAATAACAGAATTACAATGATTAGCTTAACCTGATTAGGGCCTTCCATTGGTGCCTGGGAGGGTCAAATCCAAATAGCTGTCTGAAACAGAGAGTGTGTGGCTTGCTTCTCCAAAGTAAAATCAAGGTACTGTTGTAAAGACAATGGAATGGGATATGGATATGAATCAACAACTGTATGTATATATATATATACATATATATACATATATATATATATATATCCTTTTATTTCTTTATTCATCAATCCAATTTATCCATCTATCGATAATCTCTGTCAATCTGTCTCTCTCTTTGTCTTTTACATATGCAGCATGCTTTCCATGTAAGCAGTATATACATACAAAAACAAGAAATTTAGACAATCACAAGCAAAACAAATGACTCAAAAGTATGCAACCTATTATGACCTATGTTATTACTAGTTCCGAATTCTAATAAAAAAAACCTGAAATGGGCAATACTTAAATATACCTACATTTTATTTATTTATTGACATTTTTTGCTTATATTTTTTATTACCTATACATAAGAAATAAAGATAGAAACTTCTCATTATGTTTAATAAATTACTCTTGAATAAAAATAATGAATAATATTTAAATTATAATTGCTCTATTGGCATATAACATACTTAGGTTATACTATTACTATTATATATTCTTGTTGGACAAGGAAAGCTCTTAATGTAGAGTCTCTACTGAAACATAAACGAGACACAAAGTGTGTTAATTATTAAAAACAATTTTTAAAAGATTATCCAAAATTTTAAAAGATAATTTTTTAATTAATTACGATGTATTAAATTTTACATAAGGAAGATAAGGAAATTAATGTCCTACTCTAGAGTTAAAAATGGCTAGAGATTGCAGTAAAGCCATTTAATTATTGTTGTTAAATTTCAGTTTTTGTTTACTATCTTTGACAACTGGAAAAAAAAAAAAACTTACCTAGTTGGTGAGAGAACCAAGTACATAAATGGGTATTTCTGATATGGAGAAGGTATAGTTTGCTTTCACAATATGGAGGGTAAGAGAGAGGTTTAGTGGTAAGAGATGCAAAGTTTGAGAAGTCACGGTTTGCTTGTTATTTAAGTGGAGAAATGTGTGTGTGTGTGTCTGTGTCTGTCTGTCTGTCTGTAGATCAAAGAACAGACAATAGAAAATTAAAGATAGAAAATAGGGAGAATAATTGGTTGAACTGGGAAGTTGAGGAGGAAAAATTGTCGATTCTATTGATCAGGTGAAGGAATTATTTTTTCAAAGCAAAGGAATGTGTCTTTGGCACAACAGGCAGTTTCTAGTGCAGAGAAGATTAAAAAAAAAAAAAAACCACCTGAGGAAACGCAATGGAATCACTGCAGTACTTAAGATGAAGAATTATCTGCCAATTGTATTAATGTTAAAGAGAGATAGAGGGCTACATATCGTGGAGAAATATTGGAATAACTTGTTTTTGATAATGTGGTAAGCTATCAATTAATTATAAAACTGATACCAACCAGGTACAAGTTATATGGAGAGGTCAATATAGCAGAAAAATGCTAATAATATTGGAGAGTTAGAAAGATTCAAAGAGCTGATGATGGCATTCACAGACAAAATTTGTTGCAAAATCAGAGACATTTGACTCCACAGTCAATACTTTTAAATAGTATGTTACACTACCTATCAAAAAGTGGGGAGGGGAAGAGAAAGAAAAAAAAAGACTTTATTAGTCCTCCAAGAGAGGCGGGTGTTGAACAATGAGAACACCTGGACACAGAAAGGGGAGCATCACACACTGGAGTCCACTGGTGGGGGCTCAGGGAGAGACAGTGGGAGGGTGGGTGGAGGATGGGGAGGGATAATGTGGGGAGAAATGTCAGGTATAGGTGAGGCGGGATAGAGGCAGCAAACCACCTTGCCATGAATGTACCTATGCAACAATCTTGCATGATCTGCACATGGACACTAGACTCTAAAGTACAACAACAAATAAAATTAAAAACCAAATCCTCATAGGGTGTTTGGTTTTCTGTTCTTGTGTCAGTTTGCTGAGAATGATGGTTTTCAAACTCATCCATGTCCCTAGGAAGGACACGAAAACCAAACACCATATGTTATCACTCATAGGCGGGTGTTGAACAATCAGAACACGTGGGCACAGGGAGGGGAGCATCACACACTGTGGTCAGTAGCGAGGGCTAGGGGAGGGACAGCAGGGGTGGAAAGGGTGGGGAGGGATAATGAGGGGAGAAATACCAGATATAGGTGATGGGGGGATAAAGGCAGCAAACCACGTTGCCATGTATGTACCTGTGCAACAATCCTGCATAATCTGCACATGTACCCCAGAATCTAAGTTACAACAACAAAAAATGAACTACATAATAAAAACACAATTCTCCTCTGTTTATACAAGATACATATTTTCAGATAATTATATGCTTGACCCTTTAATAATAGGTAAGTAAATTATTGACTGCACAAGATTGACTTTTTCCTTAAATGGATTCAATGATATATTAAAAGTATATTACATCTCTTCCTATTACCTCCCTCCCTTCTTTTCTTTTTCTTCCTTCCCTTCCCTTCCTTCTTTTCTTCTGTTTTTCCACACACAAATATTTTGAATGCCAAATATATGCCAGTTATTGGAATAGTCACTACTAATTTATAATAATCTTTTGGCTAGTAGAAAAAAAACAGACACAGATGTTTCCATTACAGAGTCATAGGACATGATAGAGGCAAGCATGCAGTATTATTGTTTTAAACTTGAAGAACAAAATATATGATAGATTGCAATATTGTTCATAAATATCCCTTGCCTCCCCTACTGGCCATTTCCAGAGACCCCTCCTAAATCCAATAACCTGGCTATGCGATTTGCTTTTGCAATGAAATGTGGATGAAAGTGACAAGGAAAAATTACATAAGCCATTGTGTAATTTCATTTTTCTTGTCTGGCACAGAACACACAATGTTCTAGAGAAAAGTTGTTTTTTAAATCTATTTCTCAGACTCTCGTGGGTATGGAGCAGAACGACTACCTACTCACAGTGGACTGCACATAAGCAAGGAATAAATATTTGCAAACTATTAAGATCCAGTTGTTGGCCGGGCGCGGTGGCTCAAGCCGGTAATCCCAGCACTTTGGGAGGCCGCGCGGGTGGATCACGAGGTCCAGAGATCGACACCATCCTGGTCAACATGGTGAAACCCCGTCTCTACTAAAAATACAAAAAATTAGCTGGGCATGGTGGTGTCTGTAATCTCAGCTACTCGGGAGGCTGAGGCAGGAGAATTGCCTGAACCCGGGAGGCGGTGGTTGCGGTGAGCCGTGATTGCGCCATTGCACTCCAGCCTGGGTAACAAGAGAGAAACTCTGTCTTAACAACAACAACAACAACAAAGATCCAGTTGTTAACAAGGGCATAGCATATTTTGAAGTTGAAGTATTATAGTTTAATCAGTTTCAATGCAAAGGTGGAAGTGGAAGATAAGGTGAAAATAGGTGTGGGTGTACGTGTGTGTTTATGGTGGGGGAAACTGGTGGTGTTTTGGGGGTTAGATTTAAGGAGAAATGAAACTGGAGGCTTAGAAACTAAGAGTATATTCAATAATATTTTTCTATAAGAGTTTTCCAGGTAGAGTCTCTTTGACCACCCCTCTACAGGCAGCTATCAGCAATCGGGAAATTTAATTTGCGTTGTTGCCTGAGTGATCCACAGAATCTGGAAGCTGCTGGTGTTCATTCGTACCTGGGACTCTTGATCTTGTTTTGATTATAACCTGCATGAGGTAGAGAACATGTGCCTTATGTTACCCTTCTAAGAACTTGTATATTAAAGTATTTCCTTTTAAAAGAGCGAGCACAGGAAAGAAATGGAGATTTGTCTTGTCTATATTTGCTCACATTTCAAAGATCTTCCAGAACAGTGTTTCTTAAAATGTTAATGATAAAAGATTCATCAATCAATCATGGACCAAACCAATACTTTTATAAAATACAGCAAAATAAATTGCTAAAGAAATAATAAATAAGACACAAAAAATATAAATTTATTTTTGTAGATTCAGTAGGCATATTCTGTTAAATTTCTACAATAATTTCTAAAAATTTAAATTTAAGTTTTATGCTAATATTGTTATGAATTAAAAAAAATGTACAGACCAAACCTGCTTTGGGGCAGGTTTTAAATAGCACTATTCAAGAAGACTCATAATATTTTATCTATTTTCTAACACAGAAAATATACAGACAAAAATATCAGATAAATTTGTAAAGTTCACCATTCATAGAAAGTGATCCTGACAGCTTTGTTATTTCCTAACAGAATAAAACTCACCACCCTGAAGCCTCTATGCCAAATGGACATATAATTTAAAATAAATAATTGTTCATATTTTATCAAAATAATATTTTGAAAATCATTCTTCAAATTATGCTCTTTAATTGCTGCAAGTCTTTCTTCTGTTTATAATTTTTTAAAATATATAGAATATATAACAAAATAAACAAACATTAAAATGATTAAAATAAGACAGAAATTCCCATCTACGAAATAGAATCAGTAAACTAAATGCTTTCTTTCTCTATTACTATTTATTTATTTATTTTCTGAGACGGAGTTTCGGTCTTGTTACCCAGGCTGGAGTGCAATGATGTGATCTCGGCTCACCGCAACTTCCGCCTCCTGGGTTGAGGCAATTCTCCTGACTGAGCCTCCTGAGTAGCTGGGATTACAGGCACGCGCCACCATGCCCAGCTCATTTTTTTTTTTTTGTATTTTTAGTAGAGACGGGGTTTCACTATGTTGACCAGGATGGCCTCGATCTCTTGACCTCGTGATCCACCCGCCTCAGCCTCCCAAAGTGCTGGGATTACACACGTGAGCCACTGTATTACTATTTTTTTTAATGTGCCAGATTTCCTAAAATCAAAGTGCTAATAACTAACTAGTTTTATCACATAAATCAGTTTTGTTTGTCAACATTTAAGCTCTTGGCAAAATTTGATATTTAGTCTATTTGGATAGGCCACTGTGTTTGAGGAATGACCTTGGATTTTTAGAAAAATATATTGTATCAGGTGTTGCTCCTGTGTGTTTGTAAAGAAAATTCAGAACTCATGGTAATTACTGGCATTTCAGTTGATAGCATATAAAGTGCATTTTGAAATTTACCAATATATCATAATAATTTGTCCAAAATGTTGTGTTTATTTTCCTCCAGTATGCCAGCACCATCACTAGCAGCAGCAAAGTCATTAAAATAAATTCAATAATTTCTCCACTGACAAAACCTCAAACGTATTCCAAACATTTCACAAGAATGATAATAATGTATTTCAACGCGTTATGTATCCTACTTTATAATTCTTCATAAAGTTTAATAATGGCTAAGTTTGTAGATAACATCTGGTAAATATATTTTTAAGATATAAATAGGGTTATGAAACTGATGGATTAGAAAAGGCCTTAAGAATGTTAACATACACTTCAACATTTTAGTTTAAAAAAGATATACTTCGTGTGGTCATAGAATAAGAATAAGATAAGTAGTGGTTCTCCATGTTGTGCTAGGAAGATAATATACAAACTTTTATCTCGTAATAAACAGCATCATGGCAGGAGAGCATTTGATATTTAGGACTGCAGAAAACTTTTCTTTTCAATACAAGAGCTACTACTGAGCAAGGGGACCCTTAGTCCTCTCCATTTTATCATAAGGAAATAAATTAAACATATGTAAGAAAATAACAGCAACATGAACAAGAGAAAACCCATGGAGTGAAAATTTGTTAACTCCCTAGGAGGAATTCAATAACAGCCAAGTGAGTCCTTTTGTAAAAAGGTTGTTTCACACTGGGCCTCCAGGGGCCGTTTGTTCATGTGCCAGAGCACCTGCTATTAATTTCTTACATCCCATTTCAGGAAAAACAATTCCTCTTTATGTCTTTCTCACCTCTTACATCACGTTCTTTTAGGAACATCTAAAAATAAACCAAGACAGATAGCTAAGGGACATGGGGTTTTGAACAATATTTCTGCATTATTAGCCCCCAAATATTTTATTTGAAAGAATTAAATATAACTTGGTTAAATAACATCAACCTCTAATTTTTGTTATTGGAAAAAGATAAAAACATCTGCAGGAAATTAAGTATATATGGAGAAAGGGGACTTCTATAATACATATATCATGTCTTCTTAAATTTGGTGTATAATATCTCAGCTTCACTGTAGACATAAAGACTGCTCACAAAAATGGTTTTTAACTCATGTTTTAAAAAATTTCTTCTCTTGTTACAAGATTTAGTAAAATTAGTATCAGTTTATACTGGTCATCTTGAAAGACTACAGGGGTTTTCTTTTCCATATTGGACTCTCTGTCTACACTAACCAAAAGACTTGGAAAAGGAAATTGATTGGATGCCTAGGAAGAGGTTGCTATTCATGGAGGCCTCATGCTAGTACACTCTGAATGAAATTTCTAGTGCCATTACTGAATCCACATCTTAATATTTTCATAGTTGTTCACTCCAAATATTTACAAATAAAATACAATGTATGAATAAAATGCATTTATGGGCATTACCACTGAATGCAGCAATCCCATTACTGGGCATATACCCAAAGGATTATAAATCATTCTGTTATAAAGACACATGCACACTAATGTTTACTGCAGTACTGTTCAAAATAGCAAGGACTTGGAGCCAATCCAAATGTCCATCAATGATAGTCTGGATAAAGAAAATTTGGCATACATAGACCACAGAATACTATGCAGCCATAAAAAAGGATGAGTTCATGTCCTTTGCAAGCACATGTATGAAACTGGAAATCATCATTCTCAGCAAACTGACACAAGAACAGAAATCAAACATTGCATGTTCTCACTCATAAGTGGGTATGGAAAAACGAGAACACACTAACACAGAGAGGGGAACAAAACACATCGGGGCCTGAAGGGTAGTGGCTTGCGAGGAATGGCAGAGGGTTGGGGGATAGGAGAAGGACAGAATTAGCAAAAATACCTACTGTAGATGATGGGGCAATGGATGCAGCAAATCACCACCATGGCATGTGTATAACTATGTAACAAACCTGCACAATCTACACATGTACCCAGGACATAAAGAATAATAAATAAATAAATAAATAAAGTACATGTACATACCTTGCATTCAAATAATTCTACAGATTCTGCTGGTTTTTTTTAAGGTAGTAATTAAGTTGTGTTTTTATTTTAGGTTCTGGAGTACATGTGCAGATTATGCAGGATTTTTGCATAGGTACGCACATGGCAATATGGTTTGCTATCTCCATCCCCCCGTCACCTACATCTGGCAATTCTCCCCACGTTATCTCTCCCACACCTTAC
The DNA here is from genome assembly GCA_028533165.1 of Leontopithecus rosalia. Classification (NCBI taxonomy): domain Eukaryota; kingdom Metazoa; phylum Chordata; class Mammalia; order Primates; family Cebidae; genus Leontopithecus; species Leontopithecus rosalia. The sequence continues at coordinate 61,923,320 of CM052663.1, read as the reverse complement.
CACCCACCCCACTGTCCCTTTCTTGGACCCACCCAAAAGACCCCAGTGTGTGATGCTCCCCTCCCTGTGTCCATGTGTTCTCATTGTTCAACACCCGTCTATGAGTAAGGACATGTGGTGTTTGATTTTCTATTCCTGTGTCAGTTTGCTGAGAATTATGGTTTCCAGATTCATCCAAGTCCCTACAAAGGACACAAACTCATCACTTTTTGTGGGTGCATATTATTCCATGGTGTATATGTGCCACATTTTCCATGTCCAGTCTATTGTCAATGGGCATTTGGGTTGGTTCCAGGTCTTTGGTATTGTAAACAGTGCCACTATGAACATATATGTGTATGTGTATTAATAGAATGATTTATAATCCTTTGGGTATATAGCCAGTAATGGGATTGCTGGGTCAAATGGAATTTCTATTTCTAGCTCCTTGAGGAATCATCACACTGTCTTCCACAACGGCTGAACTAGTTTACACTCCCACCAACAGTATAAAACTGTTTCTATTTCTCCACATCCTCTCCAACATCTGTTGTCTTCAGATTTTTTAACGATCGCCATTCTAACTGTCATGACGTGGTATCTTAATGTGGTTTTGCTTTTCATTTCTCTAATAATCAGTGATGATGAGCATTTTTTCATATGTTGTTGGCCTCATATATGTCTTCTTTTGAAAAGGGTCTGTTCATATCCCTCACCCACTTTTGAATGGATTTGTTTGTTTTTCCCTTGTAAACCTGTTTTAGTTCTTTGTAGATTCTGGATATTAGCCCTTTGTCAGATGGGTAGATTGCAAACATTTTTTCCCATTCTGTTAGTTGCTGGTCCACTCTAATGATTGTTTCTTTTGCTGTGCCAAAGCTCTTGAGTTTAATTAGGTCCCATTTGTCTATTTTGGCTTTTGTTGCCAATGCTTTTGGTGTTTTAATCATGATGTCCTTGCCTATGCCTATGTCCTGAATGGTGTTGCCTAGGTTTTCTAGGGTTTTTATGGTGTTAGGTCTTATGTTTAAATATTTAACCCATCTGTAGTTAATTTTAGTGTAAGGTGTCAGGAAAGGGTCCATTTTCTGCTTTCTGCACACTGCTAGCCAGTTTTCCCAACACCATTTATTAAACAGGGAATCCTTTCCCCATTGCTTGATTTTGTCAGGTTTGTCAAAGGTCAGATGGTTGTAGATGTGTAGCATTGCCTCTGAGGCCTCTGTTCTGTTCCATTGGTCTACATCTCTGTTTTGGTACAAGTGCCATGCTGTTTTGATTACTGTAGCCTTTTAGTATAGTTTGAAATCAGGTAGTGTGATGCCTCTGGCTTTGTCCTTTTTTGCTTAGGATTGTCTTGGGATGGGCTGATTGTCTTGGGATGGGCTGTCTTTTGGTTCCATGTGAAGTTTAAGGTGTTTTTTTTCCAGTTCTGTGAAGAAGGTCATTGGTAGCTTGATGGAGATGGCATTGAATCTATAAATTACTTTGGGCAGTATTGCCATTTTCACAATATTGATTCTTCCTAACATGAGCACGGAATGTTTCTCCATCTGGTTGTGTCCTCTCTTATTTCCTTGAGCAGTGGTTTGTAGCTCTCCTTGAAGAGGTCCTTTACATCCTTTGTAAGTTGTATTCCTAGGTATTTTATTCTGTCTGTAGCAATTATGAATGGGATTTCACTCTTGATTTGGCTCTTTTTTAGTCTGTTATTCGTGTATAGAAATGCTTGTGATTTCTGCACATTGATTCTGTATCCTGAGACTTTGCTGAAGTTTCAGTTTAAGGAGATTTTTTATTTATAGTAATGAACCCGAGCCCAGTAAGGGCTTGAAATTAAAACATTGTGTTTTGAAATACACTTCTAATTTTTATAGACATTCTATCTAAAGTGTGATTTGTTGAAACAATTCTTTCTTTAAGAAAAAACTATAATTTAGGTGAAGTATCTTTTGTATGATTGTAAAGGAATGATGTAGGCTGTGGGTTTTCTTTTAATAATATGCTGTCACATTTTTGCAAAACTGAATAAATAAGACTTATAAAATGTGTTTGTAGAGAGAATAATTGTCAAAAGGATATTGATGGCAATATAATCATATAGTATATCAAACAACCTCCTAACAAATAGTTATTTCCATAATGGCTGATTTTTGCCCTGAGAAGATGACACAAAATGAAAATAAAAGTGATTCTCATCTCCTTTTAAAAGTAAATGTCAGTAGAGTTGAATGTAGTTTATTTAACTGTAGATTATATAATTTAACAAGGTTTCATTATGGAAAGTGGAAACTACCATTCTCCATTAATATAATTTATTCCTTTTTCTCCCTCAGAAAATGGTCTTGATCTCACTCTTAAAGTGAATGCACCTTCTCAAAAAGTTCTGCAGAATTCCTCCACTTCAGGAAATTACATGTTATTCAAGAGAAAAATGGTGTTAGAATGAGAATGTAGAAATCAAATGATCAATTATTTTATCTCTATTCCATTAATATATTTTATTATTTGTCATAAATTAGAGTTCTTTTTGAAATTTTTACTTTATTTTATTTTTTGATTTTGTTTCTTAACTTTTAAGTTCTGGGGTACATATGCAGGTTTGTTACCTAGGCAAAGTTGTGTCATTGTTTTACAGATTATTTTGTCACCCAGGTGTTAAGTCTAGTACCCATTAATTATTTTTCTTGATTTTCTCTCTCCTCTAATCCTCCATCCTCTGATAGATCCTAATGTGTGTTGTTCCCCTCTGTGTGTCCATATGTTCTAATTTAGCTCTCATTTATAAGTGACAACATGCTGTGTTTGGTTTTTCTTTCTTGTGTTCGTTTGCTAGGTATAACAGTCTCCAGATTCCAGCTCCATCTATGTCCTTGCAAATGATATAGTCTTGCTCCTTTTATGGCTGCATAGCATTCCATGGTGTACAAGCACCACATTTTCTTTATTCAGTCTATCATTGATTGACATTTAGGTTGATGCATGTCTTTGTATTGTAAATAGTGCTGCGCTAAACATATGCCTGCATGTGTTTTTGTAATAGAAGGATATATCCTTTTGAGTATATACCCAGTAATTGGATTCCTGGCTCAAATGGTATTCCTGTGTTATTTGAGGAAGTAGCAACACTTGGAGGAATAGCCACGCTGTCTTCCACAATGGTTTAACTAATTTACATTCCCACCAACAGTGTACAACTGTTCTTTTTTCTTCAAAACCTCTCTGGCATCTGCTATTTTTTGACTTTTTAAACTGGCCATTCTGACTAGTGTGAGGTGGTATCTCACTTTGGTTGTGATTCACATTTCTCTAATAATCAGTGTTGCTGAGGTTTTTTTTTTTTTTTTTGCATTCACTTGCTGACCACATGTATGTCTTCCTTTGAAAGGTTTCTGTTCACTTCCTTTTCTTACTTTTTAACGGGGTTGTTTGATTTTTCTGTAAATCTAAATTCCTTAAAAATGCTGGATATTAGACATTTGCCAGATGCATCATTTGTAAACATTTTCTCTCATTCTATGGGTTTTCTGTTTGCTCTGTTGATGCTTTCCTTTGCTACGCAGCAATTTTTTGGTTTGATTATATCCCACTCATCAATTTTTTATTTTGTTGTAATTGCTTTTGGCAACTTTGTCATAAAATCTTTGTTGTGCTTATGTCCTGAACATTGTTGCCTCGGTTGTCCGAGGGTTTTTATAGTTTTGAGTTTACAATTAAGTCTTTAATCCATTTTGATTTTTAAAATATGTATGGTGTAAGGGAGGGGCCCAGTTTTGGTATTCTGCATATGGCCAGCCAGTTATCCCAGCACCATTTTCTCAATAGGGAATCCTTTCCCCATTGCTTGTTTTTTTTCAAGTTTGTTGAAGATCAGATACTTGCAGGAGTGCATCTTATTTCTAGATTCTCCATTCTATTTTATTGGTCTATGTTTCTGTTTGTGTGCCAGTACTGTGCTATTATTGTAATGGTACAAAACAGAAATACTACCATACTACTGTAGCCATAGTATAGTTAGAAGTCGGGTAGTGTAATGCTTCCAGTTTTGTCCTTTTCACTTAGGATTGCCTTGGCTACATGGGCTGTCTTGTGATTCCATATGAAGTCAAAAGTGTTTTTTTTATTTTTACAGTTCTGTGAAGAAGGTCATTGTACCTTGATGGTGATAGCATTGAATCTATAAATTACCATGGGCAGTATGGCCCTTTTCACAATATTGATTCTTCCTAACCAAGAGCATAGAATGTTTTTCCATCTGTTTGTGTCCTCTCTTATTGCCTTGAGCAGTGGTTTGTAGTTCTCCTTGAGATCTTTTACATCCTTTTTTAGTTGTATTCCTAGGTATTTTATTCTCTTTGTAGCAACTGTGAATGGGAGTTCGCTCTTGATTTGGCTCTCTGTTTGTCTGTTATTGGCATATAGGAATGCTTGTGGTTTCTGCACATTGATGTTGTATCCTGAGACTTTGCTGAATTGCCTATAAGTTTGAGAAGACTTTGGGCTGAGATGAAGGGGTCTTCTAAATATACAATCATGTCTTCTGCAAATAGAAACAGTTTGACTTCCTCCTTTCCTAACTGAATACCTTTTATTTCTTTTTCTTGCCTGATTGCTTTGGCTAGAACTTCCAATACCATGTTGAATAGGAGTGGTGAGAGAGGGCATCCTTGCCTAGTGCTTGATTTCAAAGGGAATTCTTCCAGCTTTTGCCCATTCAGTATGATATTGGTTGTACATTTATCATAAACAGCTTTATTATTTTATGATATGTTCCATCAATACCTAGTGTTTTGAGACTTTTTAGTGTGAATGGCTGTTGAATATTGTCAAAGGCCTTCTCTGCATCTATTGAGATAATAATGTGGTTTTTGTCTTTGGTTCCTTTTATGTGATGGATTATGTTTATGGACTTAGGTATCCCCAGGTTGAAGCCTACTTGATTGTGATGAATAAGCTTTTTGATGTGCTATTGCTTTCAGTTTGCCAGTATTTTATTGAAGAGTTTTGCATTGATGTTCATCATGGATATTGGCCTGAAGTTTTCTTTTTTAGTTGAGTCTTTGCCTGGTTTTGGTATCAGGATGATGTTGGCCTCAGGATTCCCTCTTTTTGAATTGTTTGATATAGTTTCAGAAGAAATGGTACCAGCACCTCTTTGTATGTCTGGTAGAATTCTGCTGTGAACCCTTCTGGACCTGGACTTCTTTTGGTTGGTAGGCTATTGATTGCTGCCTCAACTTCAGCCCTTGTTATTGGTCTGTTCAGGGTTTCAACTTCCTCCTGGTTTAGTCTTGGTAGAGTACAGGTGTCTAAGAATTTATCCATTTCTTCCTGGTTTACTGGTTTATGTGAATAGAGCTATTTGTAGTAACTTCTGATGGTAGTTTGCATTTCTGTTGGATCAGTGATGATATCCCCTTTATCTTTTTTGTTGCATCTATTTGATTCTTATCTCTTTTTTGTTTAATTTAAAAATTAATTAACTAATAATTTAATATTAGTTATTAATATTTACCTTGGCTGTATATAACTTTAATACATTTTATATTCCTTTTGGTGAATTGATAAGATATTACTTTCTAAAAAGTAGATAATTGATGTGATTAGAATTAGTTTTAATTTTTAAGGAGGACCATTGTCACTGTGTGGAGCCCACATGATAGAGAAGCAAGGGTGGGAACATAGGGACAAGTGGTAAGCCTACTAGCATAATCCAGGTGGGAAAGGATGGTGGCTTTGACCAGTGTGATTGCAGTGGTAATGTTGAAAATTAGTCAGATTTTAAATATGCTTTAAGGGTGTAAGTATTGGTTATCCGGACACAGGCAAAGGTGATAATTAGCCAGCTACCTGGGATCCTACTTTTTTTTTTCATGTGAGCACAACAATAAAGAGTTAAGGGTGTATCCAATGAAAATATTATACTATTTTTTTTATTTGGGTAAGGACAGGAAAAAAGGCATCAAAGAGGTAAGTAACATTGTAATATGAAAGCAAGGTGTAGTAAGATCCTCAAGGGTCTATGGATTATTCAAGTTGTTTTAACAAGTGGTGGGAGTAAGCCAGAAAATGAGGGGTTCTTTTTAGAGAATGAGAAAGAAAAGTTGAAGAGTTGCTATTATTAGTGATGACAATATCTAGGAAAGCATGGCACTGGGAGTTAATGGCTGAAAGAGAGTTACAAAAGAGAAGCCAAGGAACTGACAGTCTAGAATTATGACAGCATAATCTCTGCCCATATTGAAATAAGCAATATTTAAGACAAGAATAGTATTGGAGAAAATGACAAACAGCAGGATGCAAAACTACTTTGGAAGTAAGAAGAATGACCTAAAAACTAGTGAATGACTAAACAAGTGAGTTGTAATTAAGTAAGATATGTGATCACATGGCATCAATGCTGGACTTTCTTAGGTACAAGGGAATACAAGTGGTTTGGAATCAACAATGATGCCAGGTTTTCAGAAGAATGTGACACTAAAACCAGCCAGTACTAGATATGGCAACACAGAGTGTGTGACCTCAAAGAGACAGGTTTCTGTAGAGTGGACATGTAAAGGGAAAATTCATGAACGAGGTTGCAGGCATAAAGGATCTTGCTAATAAGGAAGTCTGCATTACTGACAACAGTGTGGAATGGCTTTAAGAGTTAGTGAAAAGTAAGAAAAATGGAGAATAGGCGTATTCTCCATTGACCAGTGTGATTGCAGTGGTGCTTTAAGTGTGTAAGTATACCCTTAAAACTGAGAGGTGACTTGGAAATGAGTCATCTGGTGATAACTAATCTGAGTAAAGTTTAAGGATGCAAAGAAAACTGTCTTGATGGATAAGGATAGCAAGGGTGGTCACATAGGAGTTTTGGGATAAGAGTGGAGTGGGTTCTGGGGCTTTCTTATGACCCCTCTTTATGGAGGTAGTAATTGAGGTCTGGAGAGAGTTCTTAGTCCCAGTGATTAGTGACACTCTTTGCCTCTATCAGGGTAGGAAAATGTTACTTCAGTATGCAAGACTTCCCTCTGACTACCACTGACTCTTCTGTGAAAGCTGTATATTACTTCCAGTGTTAAATACCCTTTTAATCTATACCAACAGCACTCAAAGGACTTGGAGTGACATGTTTTTAGTCCTTGTGCCCTGGCTTTAACTCTTGGCCCGTTTTATGGAAGGGATGGTCTTTGTGGCAGTATATAGGTTCCCCTTGGCCGCTGGAGGACAACATCTAGTGATACTATCTTCACATGGAAAGAAACTGGAAAAGAAAAAAAGCAGCCTAGTCTCTTGATGATAGAGAAACTGTTCTAACACAATTTAACCTCTGCACTGTTATGAACGGGACTAGACACAAGTAGGTCTTGGTTTTCTCCTATTAAACATAATCTCAAAAGACACCAATATCAAAAAAGGCCACCCTGAGACCACGAGGAAGTGAAAATAAATTAAATAAATAAAACCACTCCATAAACTCGTCTAAGCACAGTTAAACCACAAAAACACTAAATATTTCTCTATCCTGGCCTATATGAGTGACTGTTACTTCTTTATCAATTTCAGTTTTAGCCTTTCTCTAGTCTTCGTTTTTTCATAATGCTTATTAAGATGCCCGATCAAAGCTATACCCCTGCCTCTTGACAGCATCCAACCAACAGCAAAGCCCCATTTAATTGAACTTTCCCCAAATCACCTAACACAAGACCAAATCTACAATAAGTCCACTCTATTATTATTACTCCATAGTTCACCATGGTGTTTGGTGTTTCTCTTTGCAAAATGTTATAGAAAATTCTTGTTAAACAATGAATGCATTTATGGTTATCTTTGGCTGGAGGATACTGATGAAGTAAAAGATGAAAAATCAACTCCAAGAAAAATAGGGAATGCATTCAGAAAAGTAATGATTGTTTATCATACCAATCCATTCTCTACTAAGTTTTTAGTATTAAAATGTCACACTGGGGTATTATAATTCTAAAGCACTGAATTTTTCATATATTATTGAGTCCTAATAAACATATTTCATATTGATATCAAGGAGTTTCATCTGGTTATATTCTGTAAGACACCCTTACAGAATATGAAGTGTTGTTTATTTTAATCAATATTTTCATTTATCTTCAATTTTAGAAATATATCAGAAGATGATTCATTTTAAATGTCAAGCTTTATCATCTTCTCCTCATTGGACTTCATATCATCCCTGCACTCCTAACTGTACTAAATGGAAAATACCTAGAAAACACCAAGCACTGGTCACATGCAATTCCTTCAAAGATATTTCAGATCCACTAGTAATAACTGAGATCAGATATAGAAATTTAGAACTGAGTATCCATTCATGGCATCTGCCGAAAGACCTGCAAGCTGCTTTGCATCATTTAAAATCCAGAGTGGACACCTAAAAAAATCTTAATGTTATATTTAACAATTCTACTCTCTGCTGAATGGAAACAAAATAATTCAGGTAGAATCAATAAAAATAATCTATGACTATTAATATGGGGAAAATCTACGTAATAATTAATGAAATAGAAAAAAGTATATTCTTAAGAGAGGATAATATGATTGACCTTAAAAGAGGATCATTATGAAACTAGGGATAAGAGAACGAAATGCTTTAAATGTATTAAGATATTAAGATGTCATTTATTAAGACTAGGGGGAACTATGGACATATAAATACTATATAAAACAATGGCAGAGAATAGCATTAATAAAGAATAGCACACTAAAATAATGTTATAAGAACACGTTATCTTTACTACAATTACCACTCTTTAAATATACATGTATCTTAATACAGTATGAGAATGAACACTGGGGAATGACAAAATTTACTATTTTGAGATTATAAGTGACATGATTCACGAATTGGCTTAAAAATGAAACTGAATCAAAACATATCTTACCATATCCGCAGTTTTATTTGCTCAGTAGTAGTGTACAAATCTACATACCCTAAGTAAATGGCCCAGAGTTATTAAATTAATATCTGATGGATCAAACCTACCCTTAATCTAGTTATGCATCACTACTTTTTCAACCCATTTCACAAATAATGTATACAAATTTGGTTAGTTATAAGAACACGTTATCTTTACTATAATTACCACTCTTTAAATATATGTGTTAACATTATGCAGGGAAGAAACATCCTTAAGAACATAGAAATAAAATAATAAAAAGTAAGTCAGTTTTGCATATATTCATCTTACCAACTACATATATTGTATATATTTTATGTACATGGGATTTTTAATATCAAAAACATGTTCAATTATAATTAGATTGATTTTTTGATTGTACAAATATGTATTTCTGCTTCCTCAGAAAGGGCTCAAATCTGATTAGCTCCTGGAAAAGAATAAAAAAAGAAATATTTTATATAGTGTAATCAATCCAGAAACAAACTAAAGAGAGTCTACAGAATGTATCTCTGTCCTCAAATATTTCAAGCACTCTCTCAAGCAATGAATTCCATAGCCATCATAGTCTGCATAGATGGTAAATTCACTATAAACCATGTATTGTGCTAATGAATATACAGAAAATATCTTCTATACTCTGAATACTTGTGTCCCCTCAGAATTAATATACTGAAATCTATAATTTCCAATACAATATTATTAAGAGGTAGGGCCCGTAGGAGGTGATTAGCCCCCATGAATAGGATTAGTTCTCTTATTTAAAAGGCCCCAGAGAACTCAGGTATGCAGCAAGAAGTTGCCGTCTATAAGGGAGAGAAAGTCCTCACCAGACACCAAATCTGCTGGTGTCTTGACGTTGGAATTCAGAGACTCCAGAACTGTCAGCAATAAATTTCTGTTACTTATAAAGTTCTCAGTCTAAGGTATCTTGTTAAAGCATCCCAGATGGACTATACAGTATTTACAAAAGTGCATGTTTTATAAAAGAGAAAACCTAGCTCAGATGCTCAAAGTGGCAGAGGTGAGAATTAAATCTAAATTTTTAGACACTGAAGTTTATTTCCTTCTAACATTGTATGCTGCTTTAATCCATGGAAAATTTTAAACGCTATTTTAGGTTTATACTATAGTCATATATAGTTAGAATAGTGTCAACACTTTAAACCTGTTGCTTGGGGTAAACTGAAAATATAAGAATTTCTTTTCTTTTTTACAAGTATATAACCTTTTAAGTTTAAAAAGAAGAGCTTCTTTCTTGAATATGTCCTCAGAGATGGTGTTCTACGAAAGGATATAATGTACATATTATTCATAGAAGTCCTATTAAACATAAGATTGAGTGCAGATATGTAGCTTACTCATGTTAAATTTTAAGTTCATAATTTTTAAATTTCATTGAAGTTTTCTTGATATTTGTTTCAAACTAGAGGAATTTTTTACTTTTTAGACTTTTAATTTAGGTTTAGGGATACATATGAAGGTTTGTTAGTTAGGTAAACTCATATCATGGAGGTTTTTTATATAAGTTATTTCATCAACCAGTTATCAAGCCCAATACCTAATAGTTATCTTTTCTGACCACCTCCCTTCTCCCTCAAGTAGGCTTGTGTCTGTTTCCCACTTTCTGCAAATATGTTCTCAACATTTAACTCCCATTTATAAGTGAGAACTTGCATTATTTGGCTTTTTGTTCCTGCATTAGTTTGGTAAGGACAATAGTCTCTAGCTCCATTCATGTTCCCTCAAAAGACATAATCCTCTTCTTTTACATGGCTGCATGGAAATGAAATTGCTGGATCAAATGGTAGTTCTGCTTTAAGCTCTTCGAGAAATTGCCATACTACTTTCCACAATCGTTGAACTAATTTACACTCCCAAAAACAGGGCATAAGGGATCCCCTTTCTCCATAATGCCTCCAGCATCTGGCATTTTTTGACTTTTTAATAATAGCCATTTTCACTGGTGTGAAATGGTATCTCATTGTGGTTTTGATTTGCATTTCTCTAGTGATCAATGATATTGAGCTTTTTTTCCATAAGTTTTTTGGCCACATGTTATGTCTTTTTTTGAAAAGTGTCTGTTCATGCCCTTTGCCCACTTTTTAATTGTGTTGTTTGTTTTTCTCTTGTAAATTTAAGTTCTTTATAGATGTTGGATATTAGACCTTTGACAGATGCATAGTTTGCAAATGTTTTCTCCCATTTGATAGGTTGTCCTTTTACTCTGTTGATAGTTTCTTTTGCTGTGCAGAAGTTCTTAAACTTAGTTAGGTCCTACTTGTCCATTTCCTAAATATTATGAGTTTAATAGCTATTCATAGTTAGTGATGCTTACATAGAACCTTTATAGAAATAACTTCTAAATATTTTTAAAAATATCTGACAAAACAAATAATTCTATGTGATAGAGAAAATGTCATGTTGTACGTTCTTTTAAATTTATAACTGAATGAAAATAAGCTTAATACATTTATACTATCTTCCCCAAATCTTAGACACAAAATTTCTTCAATAACCTGATAAAACATGAGGCATGAAGAAACTTTTTGTGTGTTTGTGCAGAGTTGGGGCTTTATGAAAGCATTTTGTTGATAAGTGGGAGCTGGGCTAAGAGCATATGTATAAAAGTTCATTTACAACTGTACAGATAGTTGTACAGTTGGAATTCAGTGAAGTCCAAAAAGATTTACATAATATAAATGTATGCATTTACATTTTACAGGAATGTAAGGCCTGGGATATTAGAGACATCTCTAGGCTTTAGAAATCAGAGACACTTGGGCTTATCTGGCCTTTGATAGCATGTATTTACTCTCCAATAAGTTAGGAAAATCCAGGATCCTTCCATCTTTTCTCCAGAGAAAAAGAGGTTTTCCCTTTTTATTGAAGAGAGGAGCAGATGTAACTAACTCTTTCTGCTAAACATAAGAAAAAAAACAATTTTTATCTTTCTTTCAACCTTGAAGTATCTAGACACTCACATAAGAGTTTTTTCATCTAGCTTTCATTATGTTGCTCAAGTGGTAATGACTGAGACAAAGAGAGACAGACATAGTTATTACTATGTAAATATCTATCTGTAAAGATGGCTAAATTATTATGTGACTAAAAACCAATTTATCTCTAATTCAGAATACCTCATGTGTATATTCAGAATAAAATTAATAAATATGGCTATCACAAACCCAAGAAATATTTTTGTTACTACAAATTTGCAATGGTAATAAGAGTAAATTTACTTTGCAACATAATACTGCTTAAAGGTATAACTTGCACTTCCAGTTGTAAGAAACAAGACTAACTATACTTAAATACTAATTCCACAGATTTTATAGTGAGCTCTCTCTTTTTAACACATAGTAAGCAAAGAATCTGTACTTATACTCCTGTTTTAGGAAAACATATAAAATATTAATTTTTAAAATATTATTCCTTGAGCATATGGAAGTAAGAAAATTTTAGGCCAAAATCTAAATAACAGGTGAGAGAAAATTGTGAAATTGCACAGTGATGAAGCAAAGAATGCAGCTTTTGCTCTGAGGAAATTTACCAAACTCAATGAATGTTAAGTATCACTGATGATGGCCTTGTGGAGCTTGCGAAAGCAAAAATAAAGCAGGGACGGACTCTTGAAGGATAGTCTAATAGGTGGATCTACATAAAGCTAGGCCTCATGGTATTCTTCTGAAAGAATAAAGGTGAGCTAGAAATAAACTCATACACCCATCACAATCCTTATATGCACATTATTCTGCTCCCCCTTTGCTATTGCTGAACAAGGTAGAAAAAGGTCTCCCCTAACAATTAGTAGGCTTCTCGAACAGATTTCCAGACAAAATTTATAACACTTACATGTTTTTAAAAACTATAAACCAAAAATTTTGTTACAGCATTTCCTGTATGATAGTTAAGTTAGTCTTTTCACCAAAGCAAAAGTAAAATTTTTTTTGAAGGATTCAATATTATCCCACGTCTCTATTTTCTATACAAGATATTCATGGAAAATTTGCCAATGAAAAATCCACATTTACTGAAGCCACATAAAAACAAATTGACATGATTGAAAGCCAAAAATGATGATAAAGCTTTATACATTGAAAAAAGAAAAGTAAGATTTATTACTATGTTTCAAGTAATAATAGAGATATTTGAAAATTTAAATGAAAACCACTTAGATTGACATTAAAGAAAAATATAGGCCTAGTAGAGTGGCTCACACCCGTAATCCCAGCACCTGGTGAGGCTGAGGTGGGGGATTGAGTCCAGGATTTCAAGACCAGCCTGAGCAATATAGCAAGAACCCCATCTCTATAAAATATAAAAATAATAAAAATTAAAAAAACTATGATTTTGTAAACTCATATTTTGTAGTTTAAAAAAATGAATTATCTGGAAGAGAACACAGAAGAAGAGAAGAGGGCTATATGACTAAGATTACAGAAAAGGTAACCAGCAAATCAATCTCACCTTCTTTAATGCTTCTATTTTTTTTCAGTATACAACTTTATTTTAGAATTTCTGTAATCAATTCTTTTCAAAAATTCAATCTTATATTGCACATAGATTATTTGTTCTGTAACTTACAGGGTGCCCTTTTATGCAAAATAAAGGACTGAATGAATTTCTTATCAAAATAGGAATTACAAGCCCATGTAACACACCACAGATACTTCTCAAATTACAATTGCGTTACAGCCTAACAAACCTATATTAAGTTGAAAATATTGCTGGATAAAAACGTGTTTAATACGTCGAACACACTGAACATCATAGGATAGCCTATTCTACCTCACACATGTGCTCAGAATACTTCCATGAATCTACTACTACTGGGCAAAATCATCTGGCACACTGTTTAGTGTAGAGTATCAGATGTTTATGCTGGTGATCATGTGGTTGACTGGTAGTGTGGCTTGCTGCTGCTGCCCCACATCACATATTTTCTGTGCTTTACTAGCACAGGAAAATATCAAAATTCAAAACTCAAAGTAAAGTTTCTACTGAATGCCCATCACTTACACACCATCATAAGTTGAAAAACTGTGACATCAAACCATTAAATAGTTAAGTTGGGGACCACTGGAATATTGAAACTTCAGTAGTTTTGGTTTAGAGTGTATTCTTTCACCCTCCAATAAAGCCTATTTATTTAAAAAATAGATACTTTTAAGATTGTTATTTCTACATAGTGTTAAAAGGCTTCTCATTAACCCATATACCCGCACCATTCATATATTCACCCTATTCTGCTCCCCTTACACTATTAAGAGTGAAGTAAATTAAGCTGAAGAGGAGTCATGGTGCATTGAAGTTTTTAAAGTCATTAGAAATAATTAGTCTAATAAAACAGAGTATTAATGAGAAATTTAGTGAAGAATAGGAAAGGTTGCTTATGTAATTTTGCGTTGCCAATAACTTAATTCTAGAGAATAGTGTTTAGGCTTAATATTCTTAACCACAATAAGAAGCAGAATTTTGAATTAAAACTATATCAGTTCCATTTCTAACATATGTTTTTCACTTGCTTTGTGACCTTATCCAAGTTGATTGACATCTCTGAATATATTTTCTGCATGTGAAAAATGAGAATACTACCAACTAAAATTTTAAGTAGGATAAAATAAGGTAATATGTGAAAGTTTTATTCTAAGGTATTAAATATTATTTTTGCCATCAGTATTATTAATAATGAGTAAAATTAAAGTGAGATATTATTACTTTACAAGAAATCCATACAATGAGTTTACTTAAAGCATTGAACCACTGTGTATTTGGAAATGAATGTCAGCGTTTTTTTTTTTAATTTTGTTCTGAGAAGTCTATCTTTGAAACACAGCTATGAACTCTAGGAGTTAATTTTCCAAAGTCAGCATAGACAAATTAAGTACACATGATATAATTGAAAAGGAAAGCACCATGCTGCTATATCAGAAGTAGAATACGGAAAAAAAAGTGAGAATGTCATCTCATAATGGGAAGCAGGAGGAAGCAACTAAAAAAAAATAAGAAAAAAATAAAAACATGTTAAATAGCCTGCATTGCAGCCTCCCCAGCCTGCAATATCAGAAAAGTTTTAAAAACATTTATGTTATTGCTGAGCCAGCAGAGAGAAAAAGTTATCACAAAGTATCTGCAGGCTGTGATGGCAGTATTTTCTACAGTTCACACTTGAAAAATGTACATTTTCTAATTTCTAAAATTTAAATTGCTTTGTGCAATAATTAGAAAAACAGATAACTGGAGTTATTTTCATGACACTTACCTAAGATGTTTACCTCTACCTTTGTAAGCTGGAGGATCAGTAGTAAATACCCAAACAAACGGCATTTATGTTGTTATATGTGCTAATGCAGATAAGTACATAAATGCATTTGTGAGCTTTTGCTGCATGACAAATTATCCCCAAATGTAGTGGTTTAAAACAATCTATTAACTCACAGTTTCTGTTGCTCAGAAATCTGGCCACATCTGGTGTAGGATTCCTTACAAAACTACAGTCAAGATAGTGGTCAAGGCTGCAGTTTCATTTGAAGTCTCAATAAGCTTGGTAAGCTTGGAAACAAGGAAACAAAGATCCACTTCCAAACTCACTCAAGTGGTGGTTGGCAGGATTAATTTCCTGGCAGTTGTCGAACTCTTTCACATTGGGTATTGGTCAAATGCCTACCTCAGTTCCTTGCTGCAGGGACTTCTCCACAGGTTAGGACACAATATGGAAGTCACCTTTCATTCTAGCAAGCGAGAGAGCAAAAGAGAAGGCAAACTTTTTTTTGTTGCCTAATCTGTGAAGTAAAAGATCATTGCTTTTACAATAATCTGTTCATTAGAAGTAAGTCACTGTGTCCAGCCCATATTAAGTATAGATTATGTATAATACTAAAACACTAAAAGATGTGGGTCATTGGGAGCCATCTTAGAAGCTGACTACCACAATAGACCATACACAAACATAGACAGATATGTTTGTAAATACACAAACATGGGCACATATAAACAAATATATGTTGATGTCAAATATTTAGCAAACTATACATGCATTTATCTTAAATTAGTATTTTTATTGTGTTCATGGCATTCAGAGTATAGATAACTTCAAATACCACAAAAGAATGTTTTTGAAAAACTGTAAATCAAATATGTCACCTTTAACCAAAAATATTATGCCTAGGATTTGTAGGCCAAGTGCAAAATAGTACCTGTTTCAAGAACAGTGGCTAGATAATCTTCAAATCAATTTTGTTTGACCACAGATAATCTTATTTTTCATATATTTATTTGTAATTATTTATGTTTTTGAAAAGATTATCTTGATTCTTTGAGATAATTTTGACAAACTATTTTAAAATATAAAATGCTCACTTATTTTCTCAAACATTTCCAAGTTATGAGTGTCTAGTGACACACTAAGTAACAACTAATGACAACTAATTAATTTCTAAATAGGTATGCACAGTACTCCTTTGTTTTGTATTACTGTTATTTATTTTGTAAAATTTCTAGAACTGAAAATCATCATCACAGTAAGTCTAGAATTTAACAGCCTTATTTATTTAGCCCTTGATTTAACATCTATGATCAGATCATGTCTTTGTACATTACAAAGACACAGAGGAACTAATACCGGATTCAAAAAGTGTAAACATGTAGAAAATAAATGTGTGCATATAATAATTTATTTAAAAATCTGCAATTTTCTGTCATTCTCAATCCTTACAGCCCCAAATGCAATATGAGGCAAAATATTTTCACCTTATATCCACAACCAATGGCTCCACCTCTGTAAACTGTCAATACTATTCTGCTTGGTCATTCTGTCATATTTCACTCTCCTACTTTTTAATATATTTTTTCCTTCTCTCATTATATTAGGTTCTTACTGTCAACTCAATTATCTCCCTATTTAAAACAGATACACTAACTAATTAGCAGACTGACCAGCTAACCAACCAAATTACAATCCTTGGCCTTCCATGACAGCTTCCTCAATATTACCTATTTTTTCACAGACAAGGTTTTTGACATGATAGTCTATACACATTGTATTTACTGTCCTCTGATCTCTCATTTATTTGTTTTACCTACTAAAAGTTGATGTCAGTTCCTCCCACTCCTTCACTGGGAATTATCTCCACGCCTCTCTCATGGAATTGCTACTCAAAGAGATTACCTACTTCACAGGGTAATGTTCTACTATCTATTCCCCTTTCCCTCTGAATATATTGATTTATTACAGGCCTCGTCCCTTGATAACTAAAGTGAGAAAGATGGTGATGAGTGTTGGGAAAGTGGGTCAATAAAGCAAATTTCCTCAAGAAACTTCTCTTGTGCATTTGGAATGTAAATATGGTGGTAGCTATTCCGTTTTCAGATTAGAATGGCTTGTATTACCTGAAAACAGAGAAATGTGCACTACTTCTTCCTAACATACTATCTGCTATAGATTGAATTGTGTATCTCAAAAAAATGCTGAGGTCCTACTCCCCAATAACCCAGTACCCTATAACATGACCTTATTTAGAAATATAATCTTTACATATGATCAAGTTAAGATGAAGTTACTAAGGTGGGCCATACTCCTTAATATGAATGTGCCCTTATCGAAAGGGGAAATTTGGACATGTACACACAGAAACAACAGCATGTGAAAATGAAGGCAGGCCAGAGAGATGCAAACGTTGACCAAAATTATGCCAGAAGTATTCTACAAACAACCAGATGCTGAGAAATAATCATGGAACAGATGATCACTCCCAATCTTCAGAGGGAGTCAACTGTACTGACAGCTTGATCTCTCTTGTGGAGACATTTTTTTAGCCTACCACATGTGATTATGGCATTAAGTAAATAAATTGAAACTAAGATGTTTACAGCTCATTTGAAATCAGTTCCGTAAGTGTACTGCATAAGGCAAATTTTATAAATTTTTAACTATGTGCAGATCCACTCGATGCTATGTCTAAACACTACTCTGAAATTCTGTATATGCATTTCATAAATTATAGAGCTTAAAAGTGCCTCCAGAGGTCAGTTACAATCTTTCCTTGCTTCTAGACACAGCTATATAAAACTAAAACAGAAAGAGAGGTATCTATTCCATTCCTAAAGATCTCCATCAAAAGAGATTATATAACCTCCCTCCAGCTACACATTTTGGCGTTTTAAGCCATAAATATTTAAAATCCCACTCTTACAATGCAGAGACTTGAGAACTTGTAAAATCTTTACACCTTACACACTTACTGAGAAGTTCTAACAATTTTTGTGTTCTGAAAATAGAAAGCAGATAAGAAAAAACACAACAATTTACAGATTTCATTTTTACATTATCACTGATAACATAAAACTCAAATACAGTCTGGCATAGGAATAAATTTTTGATCTTGTTATTTTTTAAGTCTGATAAAAGAAAAAAATTACCTTTAGAAAGCAATTTTAGCCTGAAGTAATTGAAAAATAATATGTGAAGAAAATCTTTCAAGTTCTTTTCACTCCCATAAAATTTTCTCTCTATACCAAGTCATGTTGAGACAAGAAAGGGAAAAATTTCTAGGATAAAAAAAATTAAAAAGGAAATATGGCAAACATTAAGCAATACATAATTTTGTCATTTTAACTCAAATAATGTAGAAAGTTTGACATTGTTATCTGTTAAAGTATAAATAATAAATGAGATAGATATCTTACAATATTGGTTATTTTACAAAAGAGATTTAATCCAGATTAAAGTAGTAAAGCATGCTTTGCTTGAAAAATACGTTCTTTTCTTCATACTCTTAGGTCATTTTTACCAACATTAATTCCACAGATACATATCTCTAACATTTTTCTTTGTTGTAATAAGGAAAGGTTATCTTTTGATCCCTTGTCCTTGGAAATCAGTAATATTGTTTATTTATTTATCAATTTATTTTGAGAAAGGTTCTCACTCTGTGCCCAGGCTGGAGTGCAGGGGTGTGACCACTGCTCACTAAAGCCTGGACGTCTCAGGCTCAAGCAATCTTCCCACCTCACCCTCTGGAGTAGCTGCAACTACATGTGTGCACCACCACACCTTACTAATTAAAAAGAATAAAGAATTGTAGAGATGGTGGCTTGCTATGCTATTTGTGCTGGTCTTGAACCCCTGGGCTCAAGTGATTCTCGTGCCACAGTCTCCCGAAGTACTAGGATTACAGACGTGAGCCACCATGTCCTGCATCAGAAATTTTGAAAGTAACTGCTTTGCCACAGCATTCTAGAAATTATGTATGCTGTGGAATGGGTATTTTACCCTCAGAGTAAATTAGAAAAGGAATGGATCTAGGTGGGTCTGGGCCAGCATGTAAGTGTGAAAAGGCAAGAAAACAGGTTTTTCTCTATTTCCATACTCATGATATTTAAATATAGCCTAAATAAGATAAGGCAGACTATTTGTGGGTAAAGCAAATCCTAAGTGATACTTTTAAAATTTTTTTCCAAGATTATCTTTTGGGAGATAATTGCCTTAATCCCAATGGATGTTAAATATTTGTATAAATTGCTTAGTATTTATTATAGACATTCTTCTTACAATCACTGAATCTAATGCAACACAATTCAGATTATTTACTTAATTTTTTTTAATGACGGTAGTTTGGAAATATGTCTGATTTTTGGTGGTACTTTAAAGAGTGGTTTAAAGATAGCCTGGGGAGAAATGCCAAATGTGGGTGAAGGGGAGGAAGCCAGCAAAACACACTGCCTGCCTGTGTGTACCTATGCAACTATCTTGCATGTTCTGCACATGTACCCCAAAACCTAAAATGCAATAAAAAATAAAATAAAATATTGAGGTATTTATATACAAATCATACCTCTAAACTAAAAAAAAAAAAAGATGACAGGCATAGTATCCCCCAGGAATTGTTTAGCATCTAATAAATTTAGGATTTAGCCAAATATAAGTGTAAGTTTTTTTTTTAACAATTTGGAAACTTTTATTGTATTCAGGAAAAAAAAGAAAAAGTATTATAGTTTATAAATGTGAATCAAGATGGACAGTACTTCAAATGCTAAGTTTTTAAGATAAGAAGTTACCACTTGGAAAAAATGATGTCAAACCAAGGAACTGCTGCTATCTACAGGTTTTAAGAAAAGGCCGACCCATAGGAAATGAATCAGAAATGGAGTGACCGTCTTAAAATGTGAGCATTCTGGTAAAGGTCACACTGTATTCTGATCTCCTTGAATCTATTTGAAGATGCAGAGTAATGACTCCAGAGGGTGAAATGGTATGTGACTGTCAGTCAGTTATGGCACTGCCCTGAACATAGTGAAAATTTTGCCAGAACTTCGAGAGATCACTGTTTATTGCAGTATGCAATTTGCTGAAGAAATAAACTACTCAGACGGAGACACAGTGTTTTAAGCAGATACTTCCAATATTTCAGCTCACAGAAATAGCAACAGGAGGTCACTATAAATTTATTACAGTTGGGCAGTATGTACTATAGTTAATTTTATGCAGTTTTTCTGTAACACTGCATCATTATCTTTATTTCCATTTCTCTCAACTACAAATGGCACCATGTACAGCCTCTGTGTGTGTATATGTGCACATAAGATTTGACAAATGTTAACTTTTTATAATAGATACGTGTATACTTCATGGTAGTAAAGGATAATAGACTATTATCTCCATATATTTTAGGTAATTGTGACTTACCTAACTTTTTCTTTTTTTAAAATATATTTCTAGGCTACGCAGTCAATCTGCAAATTTTCTCAACTTGTCACAAATCTAAAATTTTTCCAATATATTTATTGAAAAAATAAACTGTGTGTAAGTAGACCTTCACAGTTGAAATCCATGTTGTTCAAGGCCAACAGCATGCACACACACATACACACACATGCATACACACACACACACACATACAGAGAGAGAGAGAGAGAGAGAGAGAGAGAGATTTTAAAGAATTGGCTCTCATTGTTGTGGAGGTTGGCAGATCTGAAATTTGTAGGGAAAGCCAGCAGGCTGGAAACTCAGGCAGTGTTTGATGCATCTCAGGTCAAATCTCTTCTCTGAAAAATCTCAGTTTTACCTCCTGAGACCTTCAACTGAGTAGGAGCATCCTATCCACATTATGGAGGGCAATCTCCTTTACTTACAGTCAACTGACTGTAGGTGTTAAACACACCTGCAAAATACTTTCATGACAACAATTAGATGATTATTTAATTAAATAACTAGATACTAGAGCCTATTCAAGACGTTACATACAGCTAAGCATCATAACACCTCATGAATGGAGTTCATATTAGGAGTTGAATATAAATTGAGACTGATCAAAGGGTACAACATCACAGAACATAGGAGAAAGAAGTTCTGCTCTCTCTTACACAGTGGGGTGATTATAGTTAACCATATTGTCATTGCATATTTCAGAATAAGTAAAAGAGAGTATTTTAAATGTCTTCACTACAAAGAAATGACAAATGAAGTGATAAACAAGCTAAATGCCTTGACTTGATTATTATATAATGTACACATGACAGGTAGCAAAATGTTATACTGTAGCCCATGAATATGTATAATCATTATGCACCAATTAAAAATAAAATAAAACTTAAAAATACTAATATGGAAAGTAATTTATGATATCAGCAACAATTTGGACTGGTCTTCCATAGATTCCAGCAAAGTCAATGAATTTTGAATGACAGTCAATAAAGACAGAAATGAACAAAATTAAAAATAAATAAAAACTTCTAAAACCTCTGTTTCAGGTTAGACTATGGAGACCATTCTAAAAATTAAGTCTTACCTTTTTGTCCTCACAATCCTTCTGCAGGTGAGATACAGTTATAATGAATCCCTCAGAGTATCAAAATACCTTCATCAAATGAATGCTTTATTTTAACAAATAGAGCAATGTAGAAAGACTTCTTGATGGAGAGAGTGAGGAGCTAAGCAAAATAAAGCAGCAAAGAAATTTGTGTTGTCTGCTAATAATGGTCCATTTATCCTTTCTTTTTTTGTCTTTTTTGCCCTTGCATAAATTATCTAGCTAATTTTCTTTTATTCATAATCCCAGAAACTGTTCGTTTCAGCCAGACATCTTTTTTTTTTCTTACTCTGAAAAACAAAGTACTTCTTCAGGAACTGCTCAGAACTCTCATGCATGTTTTCTTTGCTAGCCTTGGCTTTGAGTTTTCCACCAAGCCCTCTGCACCGATGCTCAAACCTCACAAAGATTACAGCCGCTATTTTGGAGTCACAAAGGGTTGAGGACATTGTTTTCATTATTAGAAAGTGAGGGGTTTATAGTTTGCAATTTTAAAATATTATTTTTCGTTACCAGGGTAACAGAAAAAACAGCATTAATCACCCAATACAAATTTTATGTTAATTTGAACAAACCACACAGAAGTCACAAATTAGCATTTTGAACACAGTAATTATAGAAAAGAATGTCTGTACAAAAATAGTTTTTAATTGTATAAATTATTAAGTAACATACATTAAATATACTGTACTTGTAAAAGGTATTAAATTTTTATGTAATACTTGCTAAATTGTGTTTTTCTAAAAGCAGTAATTGTGCTTCAAGGCCTTTAGGTATAATAATTTAAACAAATAGCAGTCCAGGCAACTAGTCTACATAATATAAAAATAAGAGAATATTAGTCACTCAAAATGTGCAATACCTTGGTGTTTTGAATTTGTAGGTTGATACCAAACGTCATGATTTCATGTCTTCCAATTAAATGATTTTATTTATTTAAAATTCCAAAGTTTTCTCAACTCATACTGATGACTTCAAGGATTCTTTTACTTAGTATGTTAACAGCCTTGACTTGGCAAGGCAATTCTGTTTTTATCAGTGAAACAGGTACAACTCAGCTGTGACATTTAATATGAATGTTAGCACCACAGTTTCACACAATATCTACTAACTATGGATCTCTGTCTGAACATGTGAATTAGTATTTTTATCCACGATGACACATAGACAAACACTGTGCCTGAATTTGAGACCCATAATCATCTCCTAAAGTTCATTAAGTGTAATTTAGTCTGTGGCAACAAATGATGTTTATTGCTTGTTCGATTAGGTGGCCGGCTGGTTAGGCTACCATACGCAACCACCACATGCTTTAATCACATTCTTCAACATCTTTTTTTAATTTTATTGAATTATATTTTACATTAAAACAATATATTTTTCAAATCAATGTATACATACAAATTTGATTATTTAAAGAAAATTTAAGACAAATAAATCAGCTAAAATAAACATTGTGACTACTTTTTCTTCTGGTTCTTAAGTATTTTTCCATTCTTGAACATAAGTATATTATACTACACATGAGTCACAAAGGATATCTCCTGTCCTGGAATCTAGAAATCTATTGAAAATTTCACATCTTCTTTATAACTTATTTCCTGTTTACAAGTTTGAAGAGCCTTCAATTTCATGGTTAGCACTTTTAAAATCAGGAGCAGATTTTACTGTTTTAAAACGTTTAAAAACAATTTTGTTCACATTTACTAATAATACTTGTTATAGAGTTTTTTTTCAAGAAATATTTTAAGTGCATTGCACACACCATTTTTCTTAATTGTTACACTAGAGTTACGAGATCAAAATGACAATTTGATCTCAAATAAATTTGATTCTGTAAAACACTAAGGAGATTTTAGAGAGTGCTTCTATTTCAGTTATTTGTGCTTTACTTTGTAAAACAAAAGAAGTTTCTAGAACTTCTTTGAGTTCCAGAAGTAAATACTGAGATAAGCATTTGTGTGCATGTGATTTACTAAAGAAGTATTTTCTGGGAGAATCTCTGATTGAATGCAGCAGACAGATAAAAGAGAGGAAGGAAGTTGAATAAGAAATTTATTTCAGGCAAAGTTCTAACCTGATATTAATCCCGCCAAGGTGCTCTGGAGTAAAATTATGCTTCAGTGTTATCAAAGGGGAGTCTGGCTTTTATTTTATTTTATTTTATTTGTTTGAGGTATTTGCTAAAAATCTAGGATCCTTCTTTTAGTAGAATGCATTCATGATTCATTCAAGTAGAATGAATACACATTCTTTTTATCACTGAGCAGTGTACCATCATATGCATGTGCAAAGTTGTTTATGCATTCCCCTGTTAAGATTACCTTGGCTGTTCCTAGTTATTGGCTATAATAAATAGCAGGTACGACCATTTCCTACAGGCTTCTGTGTGAACATAAAAGTTCAGTTCATTTGAATAAATACAAGAAACAAGATGGCTGGGTAATATGGCAACTGTATGTTTAATTTTAACTTTATAATAAATTGCCATACTGTTACCAAAGTGGTTTTACCATTTTGCATTTCTTTCATCAAGGAATATTTCCTATTGTCCTTCATTCTCATCAACCTGATATATTGTCAATTTTTTTTAGAATTTTAAAGATGTTAAAAGGTGTGTAGAGTTATTGTTTCATAGTCTTAAGTAGGATTTATCTAATGACATTTATCTAATGTTGACCATACTTTCATATGCTTCTTTGCCATCTTGATGTACTTTTTGGTAAAGGTTATTTCAGATATTTAATATTTTATTTTTAAAATGCATTATTAATTTTCTTGAGTTTTATGTGTTATTTTCATATTCAGTATATGATTCATTTATAGAATATGTGAATTGCAAATATTTTTCCAAGTCTATACATTATCTTTTAATTTTCTTAATAGTATCTTTTGAACAGCAAAAGTTTTACATTTGTATAATTTATCTAACTTAATCATGTTTTATCTTTTTTGATTCACATTATTGACGTTCTATCAAAAAACTCATTGCCAAATTCAAATTCACAGAGATTGTTTGCCTATATTTTATTCCAAAAGTTATAGAGTTACATTTTAAATTTAGGTTTATGATTCTTAATAAAAATATTTTATATAAAGTGAGAGGTATATGTCAAAGTACTGCCTTTCAAATGGATATCCAATTTTGCAAGTACAGTTTATAGTAAAGACAATTTTTTTCTACATTTAATTGCGTTCTTTCCTTTGTCAAAATGCAGTTGGCTGTGTTTGTGTGAGTTAGTTTGGAGGATCACTGTTCTGTTTAAATAATCTGTGTCAATTCTTTTACCAGTAATACACTACCTTGACTACAGTGGCACTTGAGAATACTGTTCTTTCCTATTGGGTGGAATATTCTATAAGATCAGATGAAGTCAACTTGGATAATAAGCTTGTTAGGTTACTTATAACTTTACTGATCCTCTGACCTCTTTTTATATCAATTTCCAAGATAAGTATGTTGGTGTCTCTGGTTATAATTATGAATTTTTCCATTTCTCCTTTTAGATCTATTTTATCTCATATAGTTGGAATCTCAGGTGTTGGGTATATACACAATTAGTATTGTTATTTATACCTGGAGACTTGACTCCTTTATAATGATAAGATTTCACTCTTTATTCTTAATAAAATTCCGAATTTGAAGTATACCTTGGCTGGAATTAATAAAATTACTCCAGCTTTCTTTGGTTAATGTTCACATGTTATCTCTGTTGTACTTTCACTTTTAATCTATCTGAATCATTATGTTTAAAGTGGGTTACTTGTAGACTATATATAGCTGCAGTTTTATCAAATTTTAACTTGTGTTTTGAAGATTAGTACTTAAAAGAATCACTGATGTCACCAGACAAAAGGTTGAAATTCTGTTAACTGTTTTCTATTGCACAATTTGTTCGTTTTTGTAGTTTTCCTGTCTTCTCTCAGTTAAATTGAATTTTTAATGTCATTTTGATCTCCTGCATTGATTAGTATATCATTCCTCCTTTTGAAAATATGAGTTGTTCCATTGGATTTGTAATTTACATTGTAACGTAAGTTGAGACTACCTCAAATACTATCACATGACTACATATGTAATTTAAAAATTATATATTTCCAATTCCTCCCTTTCATCTCTTAGTGCCCTTGATGGCATATATTTCACTTCTACAAGTGTTTTAAACACACAATACATTTTCAAAATGTTTCGTTTAGCATCATTTATCATTGAAGCAAACAAATATTTTTAAATAGGTATTTTACCTTTATTTTCAACACTTCATATTTTTATGTATATCCAATTTAGGATTATCTCATATTCTTTCTGCCCAAGGAACCACCCATTAACATTCATCACAGAGGACATCTAATGGTCATATATTTTCTCTATTTTTGTTTTCTGAAAAAGTATTTGTTTCCTTTTCATATTTAAGGTTTTGTTTACTGAACATAGAATTATTTCTTTTAGCAGTCCAAGATGTCTTTCCATCATATTCTTGTTTGTATACATTCAACTGAGGAATCTATTGTAGTTCTTATCCTGTATCTCTCTGCAATGTGCCTTTTTTTCCTCTGTTGCTTTCCAATCTCTCTCTCTCTCAGTCTTTTTTTTTCCAGCATTTTGAATGTGCTAAACTTGTGTGTGTGTGTGTGTGCATGTGTGTGTGTGTTTGGTATATATTCTGCTTAACTTTGGGGGTCTGTTCTTCCATTTTTGTCACTAATTTTGGAAATTCTTAACTATTCTTTTTCTTCATTTTTCTTTTTTCTCCTTCTAAGTTTTTAAGTATATATATATATATATATATATATATATATATATATATATCTTTTATCATTTTCTATTGTTCCATAGATTTTGCATTTGATTATTTTCTCTTTAGTTTTCTTTTGCATTTTGGTTAAGGTAATTTTGACTGACTTATCTTTATATTCACAGTTTCTATTCTAGTTGTGTACAGCTGGTGAACAATTCCATCAAAGGAATTATTTATCTCAGTTACTATGTACTTTTATAGCTAGCATTTCTATTTGATTCATTTATATGGTTGCCCTCTTTGCTGATATCATACTTCTGATCTGGTATGTTATCTATTTTCCCATGGGAACATTTAAGACATTAATCATAGTTGTTTGAAATTACCTATCTGAAGTTGAAATATTTATGTCATATATGAGTTCAGTTTATATAAGTATTTTATCCTTTTAGTCGATTTGTTTTTCCTTGACGTTTTGTATTTTTTTTTTGTAATTTCTTAATGAAAACCTAACATATTTTATAGGACAGTAAATACTGAGATTTTACGTTTTTTTTTTAATGCTTGAAGATGAGTACAACTTTCCTTTAGTTAGATCATCAATGTGGAGCTTTCTGTTAATCCAGTAAGAAATTGTACTTGATTTGAATTTGATCTCTTCTTCGTTTTGTGTTTTATAGTTGACTTTGCATCTTTCCCTTGCACTTCTTGTAAGAGTGAATCTGTCTCATAGCATTCCCACTGTGTTTCAGTATTATTTTTAATCTATACTTGTTGGATAGGCAGTGGAGGCAAAGTTGTAATTAAACCTCCTAGTCAGGCACTGTGAGCTTGATTCTTAGCGGTGTGGCCTTCACAGATATTCCTGTTCTTTCTTCCATAATTATGTCAGGCCTAGCAAATATTCTTGCCCCTTTCTTAGATGTCAAATTTTTGTTCTCATTCTTTTCACGAAGCTGCAGCAAGTCTCCACCAATGTCCTCAGGTTTGTGCCTTCAGTGTGTTGCCTTTTCCCTGTTACAGATTAAGGTCTTTGTTCCATAGAGGAGATGCTGCTTGATGGATTTCTACAGTGGCTTGAAATTCCATACTCCAGACGGGCACTTTCTCAGGATTTGCCTCAATTTTTCCTAAGAGTACCTGACAGAATTCTTGGTTGAAAGGCCTATTAGAAATAAAAATCCTTGCCCTCTTCCCCTTCTCCTGGAGATGGTCCCCCAGTGCTTTTATAATCTTATGCTAACTGATACTTGAGCATTAACCATTTGGTGAATATTTCTACTTAAATATTCTTACCAACCTCGCAGTGAACTCAAGTCTGTCCCAAATTAGCAAATGTTGCAATCTTGTCTCATCAATATCTTCCACCTACCTCTCTCTATGAAGAGTTTGGGTTAGTTCTTTTTCCTATCATCATAATTCTCAGGTGTTTTCAAGAACATGATTTGTTCCAGGTTTTTCCTAATTTTAATGGCAGTAATGATGGTGTTTCCAGTTTGCTAGGTAGCTAATATGAAACCACAAATTGCTATTTGCTTTTAGAAAATAGGCTCACCTGTTCATCTCCCTACTTAAAGTCAACTAACTGTAGACTTTGATCATATCTACAAAATATCTCACGGTGAAACTTAGATTAGTATTTGATTGAATAACTGGGGACTATAGCCAGCTTAGTTGACGATGATATTTTTCCCCCATTGTGCTTTTTCGATTCTTCATTAAGAGGATAAAAATTTTAAAATATTTCATTCATATATATTATGTTGCATTTATTGGTAAATAAGAAATATATAATTTTCAAATTAGTAATTTTGAATTTATATTTTCAATCTGATTACTGTAGGCATTTAATTGGAAATCTATTTATGTTTTCCTAATTATTTTGCAATTTTTTTGTAATTTTGTTAGTTGTTACATTGTCTCACTTGTGAAGCAGTGGCCATTACATTCTATGTCCTGTTCAAATAAGCATTACCAATACAAAACTGAATACTTCTTAAAGTTCACCTAAACTTCTCTGCTCATAACTTACTATTTCATTTTTGTCAATGAATTATTCATTTCTTAACTTAGCCAGGTTGTAAGGCTTTTAAAATAGCAGAGGTTTTGTTGTTGTTATTTTCCTTTTAGATAATTTAAATGGTTATTGATTTTTTAGATATATTTTATACTTTTAGACATATAAAATAGGTATAATCACTGCATATGATTATATCAGAACAACAATAAGTTAACTTTCTTGAAAATCCATAGACTAAATAATCAATATAACAGGAATGAAAATTTAGAAATATTCTTTTAGGACAGGACAAGTAGTACCATGTTTTTTGTTTGTTTGTTTCTTAGGTTTTTGTTGTTGTTGTTTGTTTGTTTCTTTGTTTTGAGATTGAGTTGTGCTCTATTGCCCAGGTTGGAGTGCAGTGACTCCATCTTGGCTCACTGCAACCTCTGCCTCCCGTGTTCAAGCAATTTTCCTGCCTCAGCCTCCCAAGTAGCTGGGACTTCAGGCACCCACTATCATGCCCAGCTAATTTTTGCATTTTTAGTAGACACAGGTTTTCACCATGTTGGCCAGGCTGGTCTTGTCCTCCTGACTTCAAGTGATCTGCCCACCTCAACCTCCCAAAATGCTGGGATTATAGGCTTGCGCCACTGCGCCTGGTCAGTACCATGTTTTTATCTGAAAAATTGTGAAATACAGTTTTTTTAGAGAATATGGCTGTGGTGATTAAAAATTCATGTGACGAGTTTGTTGTATTTAGTTCAAGAAACAAAATGGTAAAGAATCATGACTCAAAGTACATAAAAGATATCTTCAATATTCAATTAAAATTTTACTATTTAATTTTTGTAGTTATTAATAATTGCTGGGTAAATATTTAGAATATTTACTGGCTATTTCAGAATGAAATCTGACCAAGATTGCAAATAAAATTTTTTCATTTTCTTCTTTCTCTAGCTGTATGAAAGTATAATTGAAAAAAATTATATATATTTAAGGTGTTTAATGTGATGAGGTGTTAATATATATGCATTAGGAAATGATTACCAAAATCAAGTTAATTAACACACCCATCATTTCACATAGTTACCTTATGTGTGTATGGGTGGGTGATGAGAACACTTAGGATTTATTTTTTTAGTAAATTTTAAGTATATAATAAATATTATTAATATCTCAGAGTCTCACTATTTATGTTCTATATTTTATCCTTCATATTATCCCATAATTCTGTACCAGGTAATTGATAAACGCATAATATTCTCAAATCTTTCACTTCCTTTCCATTCTTTCTCTTCTTTATTGCATTTCTTAAGATCTTTCTACCCCTCAAAATTAACCTACACAAATAGATGTTCCAGGTATGTTTTGAAGAAAAAAAAATTAACCTACACTGTCAATTCCTTTATGGCCTTGATATAAAAGAGGCAAGTTAGTCTGATAAATTAATTTGTGCTGAGGTGTCAGTTGTTCATAATATCTCTGCTGAATTTATTAGTCTTCAAGGGAATAATTAAAGTTATATCTTGGTAATTTCTCTTGAGTAAGTCTTTTTACTCCACCCCTTAAAAATCTGCTTTTTCAATCTTCTCATATTCCTATTCCGCCGTTCATATATTCAAATGTGTTTATATAGTTAAACGCCACCTATATTTAAATATTCTTTAAGCAATTGCATAGTAAAATAATGACAAATTAAATTGTCGTTTCTTTTTTTCCTTTTTTGAGATGAAGTCTCACTCTGTCGCCACCCAGGGTGGAGTGCAGTGATCTCGGATCACTGCAACCTCAGCCTCCCAGGTTCAAGCAATTCTCCTGCGTCATCCTCCCTAGCAACTGGGACTACAGACATGTGCCACCAAGCCTGGCTAACTTTCTTGTATTTTAAGTAGAGACAGGGTTTCACCGTTAGCCAGGATGGTCTCAATCTCCTGACGTCATAATCTGCCTGCTTCAGCCTCCCAAATAAATCGTTGTATCTTTTAACTTTTGGTCAATGGTAATATTTGGAAGAATGTGAAAAAACACTCATTATATATTTATAAGTGAAATTACGTTGTTTTTATGATAAATCTTCATATGCTATTGAAAATAGAAATTATTTATATTCTTCATCAAATATGCATGGTATATATACTTTTCTTTTAATGAACATTAATAAAGGCTATGATGAGGTAGTTACAGAGGGTAAACTCACGGCCAATCTTAGAAGAGTATCTGGCTTATATATGCTTAAATATTTATAAATAGTTTTATTACTTCTCCCTCTCCCCTAAAGCACTCTTTCTTGAAGGATAAAGAATCCTGAATAATATTACATGTTTCTGAATGCACCTCAAGTGCTTGTTATTTTATTTAGAGACTAAATTGTCAGATTTCAATGTTTCTCAATTTTCAAGTTTATTGGATTAATGTTAACTTAATTGGAGAAGTGTAGTTTATAAAAAGGAAATTTAGTAATTTCATAGAAATTGTTAGACTCAACAACATCTACATATTTTAATTCTAAGACACTTTCAAAGAACCTTTGAAATAACCTGAAGATTAAAAATATTTAAATTATGAATAAATATGAAATCTTTGTACACTAGCATTTTTGTTTTTCATCACCCCTCATCAAATGCTTTTTGTAAAGATACTGGTTTTATTCATTAGAGTAACTGTGCTTTATGGGACGATATTTGTAGGAACTGTGCTGCACACACACACAAACAGAGAGACACACACTCCATGTTTAGTATAAAAACTATAAAGTTAAACTAGCAGAAACACCTACCTGTAAAGAGAAATATCAAAAACCATGTAACATGCATGATTCAATGATTAAAAGTAGATGAATGAGAGAATGAAACAAGCACATAAGCAGATGTAAGTAAAAATAGATAAATACTGCAAGTGATTCTACCTATTGATGTGCTTCATTTGCTCCAGAGTAAAGTTGATGTTGGAGATAAAATTTGCTGTTATATCAAATGGTATAAGTCACCATACACTTTTCCAGAAGGAAGCACTGGCCATGTTGTAATGTTTAAAGACAGATGTTTTCAAAGACAATTTGGCTTCTAAATTCTTATCAACAAAATAATAATATGACCTAATTCAGAATTCATACTATATATTATCTTCCAGAATGATTTATACATTTAGCTCTGTATTTTGTGGAAGGTTTAGAAGACCATTAAGGGTAATTATGATTATTAGTATTTTTGTCTTTCTTTTTTATAAGACAGGGTTTCCCTCTCTTGCCCAGACTGATGTGTAGTGGCATGATCTTGGCTCACTGCAACCTCTGCCTCCCTAGCTCAAGCAGTCCTCACACCTCAGCCTCCTGAATAGCTGGGACTACAGGTGTGTACCACCACACCTGCTAATTTGGGTATTTTTTGTAGAGATGGGGGTCTTGCTATGTCGCCCTGTTGCCCAGGCTGGTCTTGAACTCCTGAGCTTAAGAGATCCATCTGCCTTGACCTCCCATAATACTGTGATTACAGGCATTAGCCACCCGCCCTGGCCACTTTTTCCCTTTAGCTACTAAAGATGTTTGTTCATATATCAGAAAATATTCTCTGTTAAACCATAATCTCCTTTTAGATGAGATGTTGTTTTGTCTATCACTATGTTCTTAGAGCCTGGGACAGTTATCTTTAACACATCTCAGTGTTTATTTCTTTATATAATGACTAAATAAATGCATTGTTATGCCAGATAATTTTCATATCCAAGTATAACAACATAAAAAGAAATTATATGTCAATGTGCAAAGATATTTGAAAATTCTTTATTTCAGATTAAAATTATGATTACTTACATTATCTGAAGTTAAATTTAGTTGATTGTAGCCTATCATTTGAATTTATTTAAATATTGGAAAACAACATTTGGCTTTGTATTTTATTTAAAAAGTTTATCTCTTTCTTTGCAGCTTTAATATAGACATCTCTAATTTAATTGCCACTGTGGAAAGACAAAATTGTAAACTTTTCTGCACATGACTAGTCTTTTCATTTATATTTTTCAATAGACATACTTATTTTCCCCCATCAAAATAGTGTTTTTATTAAATCTAGGTTTCAAGTTGCAAATAATTATAATGCATTTCTAGAGTTTAATGATTACCAACACCAAAACATCAGTTCCATTTTTCTCTTTCTCTTAAAAACTTATTAAAATGTGTTAATCTTTCTAAATCCAGTTTTTTTCACAATGATAGATTTATCATGGATTAGTGGATATCTCTTACCCAGTTAAAGTCTTGCACTGTATTCGCCTATATTACTTAGGAGCAGCAATATTCCGAGTATGAGCCTACGATTCTAGAATAACCTGGCTACACATTTATAGCCTTTTTTAAAACAATAGTTATTGAGAAAATATTCTTCAACAATCAACAAATTCATACCTTAAGAATTCTTCGTTAGGAAGTGAATATGTATACCTAACAATAATTAACCTTTGTTTTTCAAAGTTGTCAATAAAGATTCCCCACGTTATGGCTCTATAATTTATTAGCCAATCTTTCAAATGTTCCTCTTAAGATATTTTTTAAATGAACGGACTCTCTCCTTTAAACAATTATTGAATAATGAGGAAGGCTCTAGTCAACTGTCTTAATACAGTTATATAACAATTTTTACTAGACAAATACTTATTTTCAAAATGCACATCTGTGGATTTCAATTTTTACATCTCTGCACCTCACGTATTGGGATAATTGACTAGTCCAAAGCTAATTTCAGAAAGAAGGAATTTATGCACTTTGGGGGTATAATTATATTAATTTATTAATTCACTATACCGGTTATTTTAATTATACTCCTGTTCTGAAATTGACTTCCTTCCATCTATGTCAGTTCTACTAATTAGGCCCCTCTCTTGTTACCTAATATTCATATCCATGTAGGTGTAAGGCCTGTTTTCTAGGGACCGGTTCTTCATTATCTGGGACTGGAATAAAGCCTCTTTTATGTCCTCGGGTCTATAGACCTTTTACTCTGAGGCCAGAGAAACCAACTGTTACTAAATTATTCCCTTGCATTTTCCAATGTTATCTGCTCTTACAGTGATGCTCTGTACTGGCCAGCATACACTAAGGTGATACATCATAATGGTTAAAAGCTTTTAGTCTGAAATAGGATGGCTTGAGTTTAAATCCAGATCCTACCACTTAACTATTGGATGATTTAGAAACTCACTCTATTTTCTTAAAACCTTAGTTTCTCCACCTGCACTTCACCATTCTTAGAGTAGTGAGCAAAACCACAGCTTCCCAATAGAGTTGTGTGGATTATTATTATTTTTGTGCATATGTGAAGCACTTTAGATGACAACTGCACATAGTTAAAAAATAATGATAATAATGATATTTACTTTTAGTAGATTTTTTCAAAGCACGTAGGAATATCACAGTTACTATGTAGGTAGAAAATCCCGAGTCACTTTTACTATTTTATTTAATTGCAATTATTTTCTCTCGCTGGTCATTGCTACAGCCCTGTATTTCTGGTTTTCCTATAAAAGTTGGCAAACTTTACTTAAATTTTTAAAACTTTAACCAAATTTTTTGTTTCTTGTATAGAAAAATCTGTGACTATAATACATATTTAACGTATGTGTGTATGTGTGACTGTGTCTCTGTGTGTATTTATGTTGAGAGTATCTACAGCTTTAAATAATTTTTTGTGAATCAGAACTTTTAGGACAGTGCTGTAGAAACCTTGACTCATTGTACTGAATGAGTCTTATTCCTAATTCCTGCCCTCTCCCCCGCATTCCTGAGTTGGTTGCATCTCATTTATTTTTGCAAATTCATAACCATATTTATACTGTGATATATTAGTGCATGTATACATATTAACAAAAAATCAAATACACTATCACAAAATGTAAAAGGCAACATTTATATCAACAAAAATTGTGGAACAAAAATTAAATAATCAATTACATGCCTGTCACAGCATATTTAATAATGTTATACTCTTCCATAAGGATCTCTTCTTTTTTGATGTTATGTTATTAAAAGCAAGAAGAATGGAAGTTTGAAAATTGATTTTATTGCATGCATCTGATTAAGAATTTCATCATAATAGCAAAGAATAAGCTTATATTTTCAACCAATTTGTAGAAATTGAACAAGTGTACATATTTTGGTTTTCATGAAATAATGTTTAACTTTGTATTTCATTAATGTAAACTTTAAAAATATATTTCTGAGATAAAAGAGGAACATACTAATTGGAGGATTTTTTTTTCTGTCAGTAAATATTCTTTTTTTATTGCATTTTAAGTTTTGGGGTACATGTGAAGAACATGCAAGATTGTTGCATAGGTACACACATGTCAGTGTGATGTGCTGCCTTCCTCCACATCACCTATATCTGGTATTTCTCCCCCATGCTGTCTCTCCCCAACTCCCCAACCCCCCCGTCCCTCCCCTATTTCCCCGCTACAGACTCCAGGGTGTAAGTATTATTTATGGTAGATGGTGTATTTTTAGAGAACACTCTTATTTTAGGTCAGTTTATTATACAAAGATGTTAATTAATACTTCCCTAGTATATGAAAAGTAGAGTTACTCTAACACACATGTGTACATTAAGTACAGAATGCAATTTTGCTGTATAGGCCCTTCTGAGACCTTCAAAAATGAAAAGATCTTAACTAAATTTACATTAAAATATAAAAATAGTTTAGAGAAATTCAAATATTATTATTATTTTTATTTTGAAAGTAGGACTAAGTTAAAAATAAGCAATATAAATGCATTAATAAATGCAGAAGAGCGTTCAGGAGCAGAGGACCGTAGGGAGCCAAATTTATATAAAACCCCTAGGGATCATAATATACAACCCCCTTACTTTACATATAATAAGGCTATATCAGAACCAAGTCTAATGTTTTGATTTAGGTAAAAGACAGATCTCATCAGAAGTCTATTGGCTTGAGAGGCTAAGAAACTTTTTTAGCATTAGAGAAGGTTAATCTGGCAAGAAAGCATTAATTATTATAATGTATGGATGATTTTGACCTAGGTGAGTTATATTCATCTTTCGTTCTTGGTGTAGTGTCCCATAAGCTTACATAGTACTCTTAAGAGAATGATGAAAAAAGGAAGAGAAGGAATCATAAATTTTTTGTATGAAGTTATGAAATGATTGTTTTATTGATACTTCTATAATTCTCACAGAACAGGATACACTGTCTTAGAACCACTTTGAAAGAGAATCTTAAAAGCAAATAGGGAGAATTAGCTGACCACTTTGCCACAGAACATCTGGTAATAATGATGCCTTAGGATCACAATTGGATTAGCAGTGGTGTCCAATGAAAGATGGTGCTACCATGTGGAAAACAGAGATAACTGGGTAAGGATGTTTCCTGGTTAAAAAAAAATTCATGAGAGATGGCAGGCAAAGACAGAAGACAGAGGCTCCTTGTAGAAGGATGATAAAAGTGATCTCAAGACTGTATATTTCTCAGTAACATGATGAGGGTATATTAGTGACAGAAAAATAGGAAACCCTGAAGTGGGGGGAAAAATAAACTATACCTACTCAGACATTTGTGGGAAGTCATGTAATAATACCTTAGAAGAGTCTTCAAAATGGGAATTTGGCAAGTAGTTGAGTCCAGCAATATCAAGTAGAGGTAAAATACAAAGAAATAACGGTCACACACACACACATCATATAATACAGTTCCAAACATTTTGCTAGGGTAAATTTTATATTGCTTGAAATAAAGTCCTAAACATAGTCACATCTCTTGAGTCTTAAATCAGGATTTTTTCCAATGGTTAAATATATACAGATAAATCATTTCTGGGTTTTAGTAATTATGTTAAAATTCATAGGAAAGCTACCTTGTTAGGTTGTCCATTAGCTTGTTGACAAATCTCAATTTTTAAAATAAATTTAAGAATGTTACTGGTGACATACTACAATTACAATAGGAAACTTGGTACTCTCCTCCACAAGTCCTATCTCAATTTGTAAAAATGAGAAATAAAATAAAAATACTAAGTCAAAGCTAAAGGTATTATTATATCATAATGCCAGGCTGTGGGATGGAGAATTGGTTGAAAGCTTGTGTTGAGTCATATAAGAGAAGTTAAAGATTCTGTATTCTCTGCCAAAGTCTTGGAATTTTTTAAATAAAACATTTTTATGTGACATTCTTTTGGACTTGTCTTAAATCACTTTTTCCTTTAAGCAGATAGGTTTCAAACTTGAGAGGACAAGCAACAGGGTAACTAAGGAGAAAAGAATGCCAGAGGCTGAGGCTCATCATTTTATACAAAAAGAGCCACTGCAGTTCATTGATGTACTCTCTCAGGGAGTCAGAAAAGTTTAATCTAGAAGCTCCGATGCAGTTTGTCCACTTTGTGTATATCTACCTTGAGGTTTCAGAGTGGAAAATATGCAGCAAAATGGATTTAAAGTTTTTAATATTGGTTTTACCAGATTATAGTATAGATAATGGTTTACATGACAATGTGCTAACTAATGTGTATACAAAGACTTGACTCTGGCTTAGCCTTATACCAAACCACATGCAGAGTTATTGATTATCTTTTTTACCAATTTGGATGGCCAAGTGCAATTGAAAGACATGATCGAACATTTTTAAGCCTGAAGCCACTCTGCAACACAATGAAGTGAGAATATAAAGCATGAATTTAGTCAACCATTCTACGCAACAAAGTACAAATAATATAGTCTGGTCTATTAACTGTAACCTCTTAATAATGACTGTTTATTATTTTAATACCCAGAGTACTCTGTCCCATTTCAAATGTTCTTTCTTGACATTCTGATGTGAAAATTTTTATTTCTTTATGCTAAATTGATATACACAATTTAGACCTTGTTACTTTAGGGAGAAAGAATGGCATATATTGGAATTAATACTATAAAATTATTCCCAGACTGAGTAGATTAATAAGTGTGAATTATGCTATTTACCTCTATTCTCAAGTTTCTGTGATTTAAACCTCTGAGATTTCACTGCTTTACCATGTTATTCCCTGTGTGGTAGGTTAGGCTCTGGTTGTTTAAGGAAGGAAGGGGAAGGGTGGTAACTAAACTGTCAAATTGCTTTACAGATATCCTCCAATAGACAACTACTACTAATCATATTGACTGAAATGTACTTCTCAGAATTTTACATTTTTCTCTGTACCACTTTGTATTACCATACTTCCTATGTCAATTATCAGGATAACACCTCCCCAAAATCCACATGTTGAAATCATTGCCATGTTATTTGTTTTAACTTCTATCCAAAATATCACAATACTGCATCAGTTCTACTTTGAAAAAGTTTTTCAATTCCCTTTCCTCTCTCTATCTTCCTGAGATCAGGATTTCATTATTTTAACCATGTATATTGTCATACACTAATTTTTAACTATTATTCAAAACTTCAGACTTCTTGCACTCCTTCACATTCATCATAGTTATCAAATCTTGCTCAAATTTATATGTAATCATGCCATCTCCCCACAAAAAACAAAACAAAACAAAACATAACATAAAACAAATACAGCATTGAAAATATATTGCCTGTGAGAGAAATCCAAGTTACTTGAATGTCATTTAAAGGTCTTAATCAGATTCTTACAGCTTTTTTTCAGTTTCATATCCTATTCCAGACCTCAGAGCTAATCAATACAGTTAAACATTATTTGGTTAGTGACTTCCCTGAACATAGTATAATAGATGTTCTCTAGCATTTGTGTGTGTATACAAGAGAAAGAGAGAGAAAAAATATTCTTTAACAGCTATGAAGTGATTTTAGGAACAAACAAAATAAAAAAATAAATAAGTGTTGATTTACAGCAAATCACTTTAATGTGATATGTTTCTAAAGTGAATCACACATAATTAAGCATAATGTTATGGATAAAAGTACCAACATAAGAGCAAGAGTTTGATAAATAGATCTTAATTGCTTTAAACATCTTAATGCTATAGTGTCAGTGTGTCTCCCAATGTTGTTAGAAAATCCCCAATTCTTCTTTGGGCCTTAAAGAAGTGATTAGGTCGCTAGGGCCTTGTCTTTGAGTACATTAAGGCTTGTACAATGGCTCATACCAGTAATCAAAGCACTTTGGGAAAGTGAGACAGAAGGATCTCTCAAGGTCAAGAGTTTGAAACCAGTCTGGGCAACCTCATAAGACTTCATCTCTACAAAAACAAATGACCAAACAAATAAACATACACATATATGTATATTTTTAAATCAGCTGGGCATGATGGCACATGCCTGTAGTTCCAGCTATTCAGGAAGCTGAGGTGGGAGAATTTCTGCAAATCAGGATGTTGAGGCTGCAGCCGGCCATGAGTGTGCATTTCACTTCAACCTGGGTGACAGAGCAGGATCCTGTCTCAAAAGAAAGAATAAATTAATGTCATTATTCCAAGATTATGTTGGTTATAAAAGTGAGTTCTGTTTTCTCCTGCTTGCTTTCTCCCTCCATGTGATGCCTTTCATTATGTTATGACCCAGAAAGAAGGCCTTCAGCAGATGAGGCCTCTTGATCTTGGACTTCCTACCCTACAGAATCTTGAGCCAAATAAGCTTTTATTATTTAAAGGTTACTGAGTACATAGTTTATGTTACAGCAACATAAAACAAACTAAGACATAAAATTGGCACTGAGAGTTGGAGCTGGGGCTTTAATAAATGCTTGAAAATGAGGAACAACTTTGGATAGAGGCTGGGAGAATTTGGAAGAGCAGGCTAAAAAACCTAGACTGCCTTGATTGGAGCATTAATGGTAATTCTGATGAGGACTCAGAAGAAGACAAGAAATATAGAAAAAGCATGATACTTCTTTGTTTCAGTGGTTGTAATCAAAATGGTAGAAACATGGACAGTAGAGGCCATTCTGATGTGGTCTCAAAAGAAACTAAGGAACACGATATCAGAAATTGGAGTAAAATCCATATTGTTATAAAGTAGCAAAAACTTTGGCTGAATTGTATTTATAGCCAAAGATGTTATAGAAAGCAAAATTTAACAGTGATAAGCTAGGTATCTAACAGAAGAAATTGCTAAGCAAAATACTGAAGAAGCAACACAACTACTTTGTATTGCAAATCATAAGATATGAAAAGAGAAAATGATTTAAAGACAGAAGTCACAATTTAAAGAAAAACAGATCATAACAGTTTGAGAAATTTCCAACCCGACCATGTAGAGTAAAAGAGGCATTTGTAGGAGAGCAAACCAAGAATTCAGTCAAGCAAACATTTGCTAAAGAAATTGGTGGAAATAAAATGAGCCAGATGCCATTTGTCAAGACAATGAAGTACTAACCCTTAAGGTATTTCAGAGATACCTGAGTCAAGCTAGAACCTGGAAGGCAAGGTTTCCAGAGAGGCAACTTGCCCTGTGCTGCCTCAAGTGTTAGCTCCCTACATTCTAGCACAGTGCTTCTTGGCTATCCCAGCCTTGGCTCAAGTGGGCTCAGGTGCAGATGGTCCTGCTGTGCTGGAAGGTACAAGCCATCTATCATGGCAGCATTACATGGTGCTAATTCTGCAGGCATGCCAAATGCAGGAGCTGCAGGGCCATGGAGGGCCATGGTAGCCTTTATCTAGATTTAATGGGTAGTCATAGACAGCCTGGGGGCTCAGGCAGAAACTTGTAGGTGAGAGTTTCTGCCAGTACAATGCATAGAGGGGCCATGGGAGTGGGACTGGCACTGAGACACCAGAACTGTAGAGCTACCAGTATGCAACTATAGAGCTACCACTGAACTTTTGACTTATGAGTTGGAGCTGGAATAAGTCTTTGGGAATATCGGAATATAATAAATGTATTTCGCATTTTAAGAAATGTTGGGGTTCAAGTGTGGAATACTGTCTTTGAATGTGTCCCCCAAAGTTTATGTGTTGGAAACTTAATCCCCAAGGCAACAGTGTTGAGAAATGGGGCCTTTGAGAGATGTTTAGGTCATAAGGGCTCTCGGCCTATGAATATGTTCTATCATTATCTCAAGATTAGGTTAGTTATAATGGGATGAGTTCCTTATAAAAATATGAATTAAGTCCCCTTTTTCTCTGTCTCCTGCCCTTCCATCTTCCACCATGAGTTGATGCAACACAAAGGCCTTCATCACATGGTAACACTTTGATATTAGACTTCCTAGACACTACAACTGTGAGAAATGTTTCTTTTCTTTGTAAATTATCTTGTTGGTGATGCTCTGTTAAGACTAAGTATATAAGGAGGTACACAAAGCAAAAGAAATTTTATGAAAACATAGTAAGCATATACATCTCTTCCTAATTTCAGTAAATTGCAACTATGTACAAAGTAAATTTTAGTTCCACTTAAAAAATGGAACATTCTGCAATTAAAGCTGTTCCCTGGATTTCAATAAACTTTCTGGTTGTCTTTGGTTTCCTTCACTTTGAGAATGAAGACCTTTGTTCTTGCTGGTCTGGGAATAGTTTTTATTGGTGATGTTTTCCTTTGGCTGGGAAACCGATTAAGGGCTTCTTTTCCTGGCAGAGCCTTCTTTCTATTGGATGTAACTATTGAACTTACTTAAAAGAGAACTTTTATTTATTCTGGTTGTTCAAATTCATCTTGTAAATGCCTATAATTTAAAAATTAGAGGAAATAAAAACACAGTTTCTTAAATATACACCTGCAAATGGGTTATCTCAAATTTACCCTGGTGGGAATCAGAACAAGAAACAACTATAATATTTTAACACAAGAGTAACTTATAACTGCAAAAGCTCTATTTTATCAAGGAAATATGTGTGTAAACTTATTTTAGTCATCAGCTTTCCCCGTCTTTCAGTTTGGATTTCTTTGATCTTCAGAAGAAACAAAGACATGTGGTTTACCATAACTCCCTGCTGATTTTCCTTGAATGTGTGGAATATCTTTAAACTAGAGCTATTTAAAATAATGATGAGAAAAAGTGGAGCACAGTTTCTTCTAACTGTGAAGTGTATTATATCTTCCTGTTGAGCTGATCTGTTTTTCTGCTCCTGGAAAATAAATTTTTAAACGCTGTAAATTCTTTTATTACAGTGGGTATTTTCTGTTGTCCGACTGGCAGTGAGTACTTTGGAGACTGTCATACTTAGTAATTCTGACAAGTTGCAAAAGTTTGCCAAAGAAAAATGCACTAGACCAAAGTATATTTGGAACATTTTTGCACAAGGATTTTCTGGGATTTTCTTAGACTTGGTGACTGAAAAGCCAGGTAACCTCATGTATAATCTATAACAAGGAAAATAGATCCTCCCCCACAAAACTTTTAAGGCAGAGTGATAAAAATCTTTCAAAACATAATTCAAATGCTGTAGGGAATCCTTGGAAGTTGTCTCTCGAGGTTTTATTTCCCATCTGTGCATTGGTTTGGAAACATCAGTGTTTGTCTCTACACCAAAAAAAAAGGATTTATCAAATATGCATACAAGCAATCACTGCTAATTAGAGACAAATTCACAAGCACAGTTTCAGTGCTCATTCAATTTTCCACAGGAATGAAAACAACGTCATCTTAAGTTTTTAGTCAACTTTGGTAGGGAAAGGCCAAGGAAAAGCTTGGTCTCTTTTTTCCTCTATAAATTACATAATGAAGAATTATTGGTAATACAGTAGTTTCTCTTCGTCTTTAAGAAAAGGTAATTCATGAAATAGTTATTAGACCAACATTTGTAGCTTTTATGTTTTGTTTATGTGACAAAAAGTTACTTTTAAAATAGTTGCTTTCTTTTTTTCATTACAGAATTTTTGTCCAAAGTGACCTCCTATTTTTGTTCAGAAGATTTTTTGTTGATGTTGTTGTCTAGTAATGCAAAATATTTGCCAATTAGGCACATCCAATATTGTAATGCTTTC
This sequence comes from Leontopithecus rosalia, assembly GCA_028533165.1. Lineage (NCBI taxonomy): Eukaryota > Metazoa > Chordata > Mammalia > Primates > Cebidae > Leontopithecus > Leontopithecus rosalia. The sequence goes on along the minus strand of CM052663.1, from coordinate 61,881,004 downwards.
TACAACCTCTTATTATAATAAGAAATTTAAGTTTCCTTCCTTTATAATGTTGGGTTCCTGCCAGGGATTACACACTTATCCTTGGAAGTTTTTGTGATGACATCAATCATCCCCTCTCATATGTAGGAAAAAATTAGCAGTAAAATGTCAGACTTCTGGGGGAAAAAATCTTATCATTTGATAAACTAAACCATGTTTTGTTTCCTGAATGTGTGCACTTTTAATAAGAAACTGTTAGGGCAGGAACTCTGTCTTCTCTAATAGCTTGTAAAAAGCCAATTACCAGTCATCACTCCACAAATAAATAAAAGATAATAATAGTGAAAAAATGAAATATTGAAACCAAACATTTTCATCAATTCACTCTTTATTTCTCTAATATGTGGTATAACTTTAGTTAGGCTATTTAGAACTAAAATAGCAAAATCTTCATATGGGAGAAATTGCTTCTCTGTTTTGCTTGCCCATTGCCCCATTCATCATGCCTTCAATTAAGTGCCAAAAATGACTTTCATATTCCTGGCTATAAACAGCTGAATGAGAATATCAAACCCTGCTCTATCCAATACGTTACTAAAGAAAGAACCGTATATTTTAGTATCTTATTACATTTTTTAGTTTATGAGGAAGTGAGAGAGAAGCATTAGTTGAAAATGTTGGCAAGCAAGTAGGAGTGAGAGAGAAGGCAAAGGAGATGGAAGAATAAGGAGATAGACATACTCTTAGGTTTTGGCATAACTATGACGCATGTAGGAAAGCTAATGACTCTTCTACTTCAACATATTGATATTCATTTGAGGGCCTGAGTTATTCCTATTAGCCAGCTTTGCTTTATGTAGGACCAAGATAACTTAACTCCATCTTTACTAACATTTGTAGCTTCTGCTCAGTACATTGACTTCTAGTGTTTGTGTTTCAAACAGAGATACTATTATGATTCACATTGAATTATCTTCTTCTAAATTTTAGGGTAATTAATCACAGAGCTCCAACACAACTGCAATTGTAATAACTTTTACTGTTTAGAGTGCTGTGGCTCTGACTGAGTGCCATAGTGTCTGTCTGTTAGGGGTCTGACTAATGTGGTGTGAGGAAATTGTAAGGAGTGATCAGTGGATTACATAACTCCAGGAGACATTGCATTTCTTGTGCCAGTTTTCTCACAAATATTCACTTCCCAACCAACTAACCTCCAAACTAGGATAGCTGGAATGCATCAATATATAATTGTAAATCACACTTAGTCTTCATGTCCACTTGTCGTTAGTATATTTACAGAAACCTCCCTTTATCACCATCATATCATTTATTCTTTAAAATAGAATTAGAATTGTTATGCATGCCTGTACTTCCTGTTGTATCATGAATGTAATTTTTCTGATACAGAGGCCTGGAACCTCAGTAACCATATGTAGTCTTGGTAATCCTGGCTCATTTTTAATGTCTGCTTGATTTAAAAGTGGTGATCTCTTGGGAAATCAGAATATTGGGCTGACAATTTTCAAGCTCAACTAAGCGGAGTGTCTGTCACCTATTGTAAAGCCTTGAGATATAAACTCTGCAGGTTGTCACATATCCAATTAGACACATGAAGGTGATCTGAGAGAATTAGTGAGAAAGACAAGATGAAAGATGGAGAGAACAAAGTTTTCAAAATTCCAGTTAGCTATGACACTCAAATGAACAGTATACCAGTTATGGGAAATTCCCTAGTGCTAACAATACATTTTCCATTTTGACTGAACTAATTTGAATTGGATTTCGGTTTGCAATACAGGGTTTTAACTAATGAGGTTTCCCTGACTTTAAGTGGTAGGAACATATCTTCCAGTTGTCTGAAAATATTAATTCATGTTTCTCAAAAATTTGTTCTTCTCTTTTGGTAAAATATACAGTCTTCTTTCAAAAGTAGAATACATATTTTTATATATTTTTCTAAAGTATAGCTATACATTTAATATTCTTTATAGGTGGAGAGATTATGCACAATGAATGTTTGGCATACACATAGTTAACACTTAATCCCATAGTGATTTATCTTAGCTCTTGGTCAGAAGAAATGCACTATTTTTTAAAATGCAGGCCTGCCTATGTGCTCTCTACTACTCCATAAACACCAAAAAGAGATTTCTTAATGTTATAAATATTAAATGAAGACAAATATGTTTCTATTGAATTTACTTATTATGTTTATATTGAAAATACTTAGAAACGATGAGAAGCATAATAAACTCTTAGTCTGAAAGTCTACCTTTGCATGCCAATTGTGTACCTATCATGTTTATTCTTTGAAAAAGTCACTTAACTTTCTCATGTGTAAGATGAAATTGTGATGTGGTTTCTGCACTAATTACATGCAATAATTTAGTACATGTGTATGTGTACAGTTGATACTCAGTATTCATGATTCATTGATTTCAGATCCCCCACAGATATGGAATTCTGCAAATGCTTAACTTCCTCATAAAATGACACAGAATTTAGATATAACCTACAGAACTCCTGTATACTTTAAATCATCTCTAAATTACTGAAAGTACTGAATTCAGTACCTATACATCATTTCAGTAGTAGGGATTCAACATAGTATTTGATGCATACAAAATTCAAGGTTTGCTTTTTGGAACTTTATAGAAATTTATATTCTAATATTTTTATTTCACAGTTAGTTGAATCAACTGATGTGGGACCCATAGATATGAAGGGCCAACTGTGCATATATTTTTCCATTAGTAGTTTGCTTAATAATTCTTAATAGAGATAGCACCATGATTATTAAAAGGTTGTTTTGCTAAGACAATTTCAGGTTCAAATGCAATTATTTGCAGATAAATTGTCCTGTGTGAAAGATGATTTTTTTTATAAAGAAAAGGAATGTTTTGATACTGGAAATGGAGAAGAGAAGGAGAGAGCTGGGGTGGAAAAATTGTATGGGTAACAATACCTGTGAAAGCCTAAAATGGAAACAAAATGATAGAAATAAATTTTGATAGGTAATTTCAGGAAAAAAGGGAAAATATGATCTTTCTCCTGATATATATAAAACCATGATATATGACTAAATTTATTATTTACAAAAATATGGAATAGAAATGGTACTAAGTTGTATCGTTCCCCATTCCACCACTTTCAACGTAGGTTAAAAAAAAAATCCAAGTCAAGGTATTTTTTTCTCTGGCATAAATGAGACTTAACTAAATATTATTAATGTCTCAGCTTTGCAGGCCCTTGTTCTTTCTTTGAGGAGATTCTGTTGTAAGTTTGGGCCTCAAGTTATCAGTTGACATAAAGTTTCATAAGCGTCAAGGCCTTATCCTCCACTGACTGGCTCATTATTAATAGATATATAATTTTTATTAACTCAATTCCTTAATTGTTTTTATGGAAAACCTTGTAAATTTTTTAAAAAATTAAAACAAGTATTTTTATTATTTCCTTTGGTTATTTTTAATGGGATGAATGTAGCAATCAATTTCAGAAGTTCCAGTGTTTTAGACCCATATTTCTATAATCTCAAAGAAAGCTTTAAGAATTAATGGCTCATATGTGGCACAATGCCTGGAAGATCTTTCTAATTTAAAACATTCTAAGAATCAAAAGTATTAAGTACAAGAAATTCATATTATGTGCATGGAATACTTTTAAACTGTTGATTCTACTAGTATGTCTCACATAAAGGTAACATAACCCTAGTTCTTATTAGAAAATAATAAAGATAAATCATCATGCCTTTACAATTATAGGCCACATAGATACTTAAATCAGTATGTGTAAATGCTGCCTCATTGTATATGTCTCATGGTTTAGTGTATCATAGACCCTTGGATCCGGTCTATGATGGCACAAAATCTGGATTTTGTTCAAGTTACTTCAATTTCCTTAAAGTTCTCATCCGTAAAATGAGATTAATAATAGCATATATTATGAATGATTGGAGGACTAACAAAATTATATTCTTAAAGCATCTAGAATAGCAAACACTCTATTAACATTGGCAATTACCCCTACAACTACTTCTATTGTTATGCTAAACATTTTACTATTTAGATATGTGTTATTTTATTAAAATAACACATCTTAAAAACGACATCTTTTATGTTTCTGAATTAGATGTAGTTATATTTATTGCAAATAAAAGGTATTAATTAACTGATTTTAAATACTATTGCAATTTTATTTTAACTTATTGGATTCTTCTCATTTTTTGAGATGGCATCTCACTCTGTCACCCAAGAAAGAATGTAGTGGCAAGATCTCTTTCTATTCCCAGGTTTTTATCAATAACAATCACCCATTCTTTCTCCCTTATAGATCCAATTGTTATCTCAAATAACAACTCAAATGAGTTGGTTTCTTAATCCTGAATTCTAAATTGATTGCACTGTGGTCTGAAAGACTGTTTGTTGCTATTTTCATTCTTTTGCATTTGCTGAGGAGTGATTTACTTCCAATTATGTGGTCAATTTTAGAGTAGGTGTGATGTGGTGCTGAGAAGAATGTATACTCTGTGGATTTGGGGTGGAGAGTTCTGTAGATGTCTATTAGGTCCACTTGGACCAGATTTAAGTCCTGGGAATCCTTGTTAACTTTCTGTCTTGTTGATCGGTCTAACATTGACAGTGGAGTGTTATTGTCTCCCACTATTATTGTGTGGGAGTCTAAGTCTCTTTGTAGGTCATTCAGAACTTGCTTTATGTGCCTGGGTGCTCCTGTATTGGGTTCGTATATATTTAAAATTGTTAGCTCTTCTTGTTGCATTGATCCTTTTATCATTATGCAATGACCTTCTTTGTCTCTTTTGATCTTTGTTGGTTTAAAGTCCACTTATTAGGGTGAACCAGCAAACAACAGAACGGAAAAAAATGTTTGTAGTCTACCCGTCTGACAAAGGGCTAATATCCAGAATCCACAAAGAACTAAAACAGATTTACGTGAAAAAAACAAACCCATTCAAAAGTGGGTGAAGGATATGAACAGACACTTTCCAAAAGAAGACATATATGGGGCCTACAAACATATCAAAAAATGCTCTTCATCACTGTTCATTAGAGAAAAGCAAATCAAAACCACATAGAGATACCATCTCATGCAAGTTAGAATGGCGATCTTTAAAAAATCTGGAGACAACAGATATTGCAGAGGATGTGGAGAAATAGGAACAATTTTACCCTGTTGGTGGGTGGGAGTGTAAATTAGTTCAAACATTATGAAAATCAGTGTGGTGATTCCTCAAGGATCTATAAATAGAAGTACCATTTGACCCAGCAATCCCATTACTGGGTATATATCCAAAGGATTATAAATTGTTCTATTATAAAGACACATGCACACATACTTTCATTGTGGAACTCTTCACAATAGCAAAGACCTGGAACCAACCTAAGTGCCCACCAGTGATAGACTGGACAAGAAAAATGTGGAACATATACACCATGGAATACTATGCAGCCATAAAAATGATGAATTCATGCCCTTTGCAGGGACATGGATGAACCTGGAAACCATCATTCTCAGCAAACATACACAAGAACAGAAAATCGAACACCACATGTTCTCAGTCACAGGCGGGTGTTGAATAGTGAGAACACATGGACACAGGGAGGGGAGCATCACATACTCAGGTCTGTTGGAAGGGGCTAGGGGAGGGACAGCAGGGTGTGGGGAGGTTGGGGAAGAATAACATGGGGAGAAATGCCAGATATAGGTGGCGGGGAGAATGGAGGCAGCAAACCACCTAGCCGTGTAAGTACCTATGCAACAGCCCTGCATGATCTGCGCGTGTACCCCAGAACTTAAAGTACAATAAAAAAATTAGCTTCGTGTGAGGCTGAGACATAATTTCTTGAACCAGGGAGATGGAGGTTGCAGTGAGCTGAGATCCTGCCACTGCTCTCCAGCCTGGTGACAGAGCAAGACTCCTTCTAAAAAAAAAGAGTGGGGATGATTCCATCATTCTCAACAAAGCAACACAGGAACAGAAAACAAACACCATATGTTCTTACTCATAAATAGGAGCTGAACAATGAGAACACATAGACACAGGGAGGGTGACATCACATACCTGGATCTGTGAGTGGGTGGGGGGAAAGGGGAGGGAGAGCATTAGGACAAATACCTAATGCATGCGAGGCTTAAAACCTAGATGACAGGTTGACAGGTACAGAAAACCTCCCTGGCACATGTATACCTATGTAACAAATCTTCACGTTCTGTACATGTATCCCAGAACTTAAAATAAATTTTTTAATGTGATGGTTTCTTCTCTGATTGTTTTCTGAATAGTGGAAGATAATTCCCTATTGTTCACTCCTGTTTCTATACATGTTGTAAAGAAGGCCCTGGCTGCTTATACTGTAAACTATATTTTCAAGGATGTTCATATAATGGATAAAGAAGATAGAGATACTAATTTTTCTTCTGGTGTAAAGGTCAAGTGAGCTGACATCCTTAGAAGATAGTCCTCTGCTGGAGCAAAGGTTCAGCATGGTTACTGGCCATTAAAAATGATTTAAATCATTTCAGCTCAGATTTCTTTCCTGCCATGAAATTACTGTATGTTCATGTGTCATCTGGTTTCATTTGTATTGTCCTGTGGGAACTAGGGCTCAGAGAACCAGGAAAAAAAAATGGTGATAATCTGGATACTGCTGTTGCTGTGACTAAGAAACTTTCCTTCATTTCAGACCCAGTCAGAATCCCAAGCATTCTACCAGCAACTGCTAAACTGTAATTCAATTATTTGTTAGCCTAAGTAGGCAAGATCTCAGACCTTTTAAAAATTTTGACACCTAAGTGTTCCTGTGTACTTTGCATGTTTCTGTTTAGTTTTATCTCTGAAGACTCTGTCATTATATTATTGTAATCTAGATTTTAAGCCTGTGGTTACTACTTGCATTAGTCAGCACAAGCTGTCATAACAAACTACCATAGATGGAGTGGCTCCAACGACAGAAATTTATTTTCCCACTGATTTAGAGGCTGGAATTCCAATACTAAGGTTGTATCAGTTTTGATTTTCTCTTAGGCCTCTCTCCTTGGTTTTCAGACAGCTTCGAATCATTGTGATCTCACGTAGCTTTACTCTATGATCACATATCCTTGGTGCTTCTCCTTATTCTTATAAGAAAACAATCATACTTGTTTAGGGCCCCACTCTTGTGACCTCACGTAATCTTAATAGCTCTTTAAAGGCCCTATCTCCAAATATAGTTATAATTGGGGTTAGGGCTCCAACATAGGGACTTTAGAAGGACACAGCTTAATCTATAACACCTTTCCCATATGTTCTAAGACAATTTTGCATGAGTCTCTTCAGTAACTACCTTTTTGTTCCCCACTATCTATTCAAGAATGTTTGTGTAGTCAACAGCCTTGGGAGATAGACATAGTCATCCTCTAGGGCAAAGGGCAGGCTTATTTACACACTAGCATGATAAAAATTAGGCCTCCCTTTAGGGTAAAAGTAGGGCAGACATGTTTATTGCCATTATTAAAGTTTGGAGTTTTTTAAGCTTGGGTCCCTCCCTTGTAATGTAACCCAGAGCAATCTGTGTACCTGGTTCTCCATGTGTTATCACCCTGTGAGAACTGGGGTACTTAGAACTGCCCCAAGAAAACAGTAACAATCCAACTACCATTTCCATTCCATTAGGGTAAGGGCTAGGTAGTCTTTCTTCAGCCTGCTAATGTACAAATTCAAAATGTCTCTACCTTAATTATACAGCCTTCTTTGTAAAGTCTTGTATGGCTTTGTGGGCAGATTTAGGCATGCTTTTAAATCTGAAAGATACTGATATTTTATTAATCTCTTCACATGTATAGCATCTTTTCAGTCCTGAAATTTTAACTCAAGAGCAAACTTTTCAAGAACTATTCCCTGAATGTCGTCTCTTCCATTATATATGACATTATTCCATTCAGTAACTTTAAATGATTTATAACAATCAGTATTGTTCCAGTTTATTTATTTTTCATTTAATCGTGTCAACCATTAGATGGAGGTCAGAAACATAATTTGTCTTATCCACAATTACTGCTTACTTCAACAGCCATAATTCTCAAAAGGATGTGATGTTGTCAATGTCTGGAAACATTTGTGTGTGTGTGTGTGTGTGTGTGTGTGTGTGTGTGTCTGTGTATACATATATATGTATATATATATTTTTATGTGTTTTAAGTTTTGGGAAGAACATGAACATGCAGGATTGTTTGATAGGTACATACATGGCAATGTGGTTTGCTGTCTTTCTCTCCATCACCTATATCTGGCATTTCTTCCAAAGTTATCTTTCCCCAACTGCCCCCCACACACTGTCCCTCCCCTAGTCCCCTGCCACAGACCTCAGAGTGCAATGCTCCCCTCCCTGTGGCCATATATTCTTATTGTTCAACATCCACCTATGAGTGAGAACATTCAGTGTTTGATTTTCTGGTCTTGTGTCAGTTTGTTGAGAATGATGGTTTCCATATTCATTCATGTCCCTACAAAGGACATGAACTCATCATTTTTAATGGCTGCATATTATTCCATGGTGTACATGTTTCACATTTTCCTTGTCCAGTCTATCATTGATGGGCATTTGGGTTGGTTCCAAGTCTTTGCTATTGTCAACAGTGCTGCAATGAACATATGTTTGCATGTGTCCTTATAGTAGAATGGTTTATAATCCTTTGGATATATACCCAGTAATGGGATTGCTGGGTCAAATGGAATGTCTATTTCTGGATCCTTGAGGAATTGCCACACTGTCTTCCACAATTGTTGAACTAATTTACACTCCCACCAACAGTGTAAAAGTGTTCCTATTTCTCCACATCCTCTGCAGCATCTGTTGTCTCCAGATTTTTTAGTGATTGCCATTCTAACTGGTGTGAGATGGTATCTCAATGTAGTTTTGATTTGCATTTCTCTAATTGGAGACATTTCTTATTGTTAAAGCTGGGAAGGGGATGCTGCTGGTCTTTAGTGGGTAGAAGTACAAGATGGTGCTAAATATTTTTAAATACTACCACATGCCCTCCAAACAAAGGATCTTTCACTGTATAATGTCAATAGTG
>CM052663.1:61805685-61871847 GCA_028533165.1 Leontopithecus rosalia | reverse complement strand
GGGGGAGCGAGGGAAGGATGGCATGGGGAGAAATGCCAAATGTGGGTGAAAGGGCAGAAGGCAGCAAAACACACTGCCACATGTGTACCTATGCAACTATCTTGCATGTTCTGCACATGTACCCCAAAACCTAAAATGCAATAAAAAGAAAAAAAAGACATACAGCCATAGATTTGAAAAAAAATATTTAAAGAAGTTTATTCTCAGCCAAAAAAGAATAACCTTGGCACAGTCTCAAGAGGTCCTAAGAACATGTGTCCCAAGTGGTTGGGTTACAACTTGGTTTTATGTGTTTTAGAGAGATAGAAGACATCGATCAACGCATGTGAAGTAAACATTGGTTCATTCTGGAAAGGAGGTAAAACTTGAGGTGGGTGGGTTATAGGTAGATTCAAATATATTCTGAGTGGCAATTGGTTTAAAGAGTTATTACCTAATAACCTGGAATCAATAGAAAAATTCAAGTTGGAATTTGATATCTTATTACTACAAAAAGCTTGTTATATTAGGCTTAAGATCTCCTTTTTAAAGTTAATTTTAGTCATTGGTGCCTGAATTCCAAAGGGAAGAAAGGGTAATAAGTTGTGTCCAATGTCATCTTCACCATCATGATCTGAACTAGTTGATTAGTTTCCTTTGAAATTCCTTTGGCCGAGAGAAAGGATTTGATCAGTTGTTGGGGATGGAGCTTAGAATCTTATTTTTGGTTTACATAAACATATGATATGATCCACGATATTTAACTAAATAGGACATCTAAAATATTTTCTTAAGGTTGATAAAATAGATGATAATCATATTGTAGACATTGCTCTGCACCTGTCCTGTTGGATGAATTAGTAGGCAAGTTAACTTCCCATTTTGTTGTGACTTCCATCTTTAAAAAGGAAAAGAAAAGCCAACTGATAGCTACACAAAATGGATGTTGGGGAAGTTAATAAGAAAATTAATATGAAGTACATAGAATTACAGGATTCTTAATGTAGCCTATAATTTTTGCTATACTATTATATAATATTGTGTAGGTAATCAACATTATGGTGACAGATATTTCAAATACTTTTTCAGAAAGTAAATTATTCATGTTAAATTATTTAATAACATTGGTGTATTAAATAAGACTTGTAATCAGTGTTAGAATTGTAAACTGTACTATTTGAAAACTTTAAAGTATATGTCAATATAGTAAATAATTTTTGTTTGTTTAATTTGTTTATTTTTCAGTGATAGGATCACTCAGGCTGGAGTGCAGTGGTGCAAGCATACATCACTCACTGCAGCTTCACACTCCTGGGCTCAAGCAATCTTCCTGCCCAAGCCTCCCAATTAGCTAAACTACAGGTGTACAGAACAATGCTTGGCTAAGCTTTTTTAATTTTTTATAGAGATAGGGTTTCACTATATTTCCTAGGCTTCAAAGTCTTGCCTCAAGCCATCCTCCATATATAACCTCCAAAAGTGCTGGAATTACAGAAGTGAGCAATGGAGCCCAGGCTTCAATAAATCAAATCTTTGAATTAACTTGTCTACAGGAAACCAAATACTCTTAGACCCTAATTTGCTACAATTGACATTAAGTTGAAACAACATTTTGACTAAAACCTAACAGTTCAATTAATATAAACATATTTTGTGAGTTTAGTCAACTCCAATCTAGAATCAATTTTGCTTCTAGTCGGTGCCAATTATTTAAATTCACCTCTTTTGGCAATATAACGAAATAGAAATTTTGGCAAAAATAGGTGTTGGCCAGGGTAGGAAAAATACACAGCTCCTAGTCTAAAGTGGTCAACAGTCATGAGACTTAAATAAATCATATTTATTAATATTCTCTCTATCCCTGCTTGAAAATATATACTTGACCTTTTCATGATTCCATATATATGTTATCTCATTTAGTTTACTTAACAACTTCTAAAAGGTGATGTTATTACCATGAGTTGACTTTGAAAGAAACAGGCTATTTAAACAAGATCTCATAGGTTATAAATAAAAAGGCAATGATCAAACAACATTTATCTGAGATCAAGACCTGTGAAGTTTGTTGCCCCGAAGTGAACAGCCTACCTCAAAATATCAGTAGTATAGTGAGGAGTAATACTGGACTAGAAATAAATACATTCACATATACTAAGCTAAATTACAAATCAATTCAATTATTGATCAGATGATGCTGAGCTGATTCTGGTTTAATTACCTGCCTGAAGCAAAATTATAGCCACTTGGACAGAAAATGATATGACTGGATCTGTAAATAATGTCTACATTTTTGTTCATACAAAATGCCAAGTATTAATTTTTAAAATTAGGTATACTAGAAAATTATTTTAATAAAAATAATAGCAAAAGTAGATAATGTAAAATGGGTTGAAGAAAATATAAACAGACTTGCACCTCCAAACAGAAATTTTCGAATGAAATTCTTGAGTTTAAAAGTAAACTCTTAAAAAAAAAGTAAACTCTTTTGGCAATATGATATATAGAGATTTTGACTGAAATTAAAAATTAATTAGAGATGCTCCAAAGCAGACTTAAATTGGCAGAAAAAAAAAAGAAACTATAAACTTAATCATTAGAGATTGTTTAATCTGAAAACCAGGAAGAAAAAATAGAATAAATAAATATTAACAGAGCCCGAGATATCTAGGGAAACCCTTTAAGGATATCAATATTCACACAAAGTACCAAAACAAAGAAGATAAAAAGAAATAAACAGAAAGTATACTTGTAGAACTAATTGCCAAAATCATCTCAAATTTGATAAAAAGTATTAATCTACCTTCTGGGAAGCCCAACAAATTCCAAGTAGAATTAACATAAAGTTATCCCTACCTAAACATATTGTGGTACAGGTATGAAAGACAAATAAAATTTCAAAAGACTAGGCTAGTATTCTCTGTACCATTTCCAGTGAGTACACGAGACTCTAAGCTCATGTTCATCCTGTTTTCAAATGTTCCCAGTAGGAAAAGCTGGCCGTAATGCTCTTCTTACATGTGTAGGTGTCTGCCGTTTCCCATTTTATTGTCTGAGAGTTTCTTGTATTTCTACCATTCATTTTTTTAAAGTAGACTATATACATGATCAAAGAATTTCATTTTTTTCAGCAGAATGGTGAACAAAGTTACTTTGACTCCAAAATCTTAGGTAAGTCTGATGATAATTATTATTTCTTCCCTTTGGAGATAACAATTTCACCTTTCTAGACTTTAATAGTTTACAAAATTGTTTCTCCATTTATATACTTCCTTTCAAGACACAGTCCTACTTCTATTTTGTATGTGCTTTCCCATAAAATTTACACTTCATTTGGTGATTTGGGTCTTTTTTTTTTTCCTAAGTGCTATGAAATCTAAATTGGATCCTACCTTACCTAAGTTTTAGAAACTTCCCTCTTATAGAGTGGCTATTTGGTTGTCCACATGTAATCTACATTGGGCAATAAATATATTCCATAAATTTGTCTAATGTCATTTTTCACAGTGATAAACACATACAGAACTCTGCCTTTTTCTATAGTATTTATTAATTTGAAAAATCTAGACATACTATTTACTTAGTGCCATTCTGTAGTTTCTTGAATTTTCCAAGATTCTTTCTTTCAATACCAAACTCTTTGCTCATGCAGCTTTCTTTTTGTGAAGCCCTCTTTCTCTATCACAATGCTAGGTAACCCCTACCCATCCTGTAGCTCTTCTTGGACATACGAATGTGTGTATATGTCAGTGTTTGTGCTGCATATCTAGAACACATCTAAATACGAAACACTGTATTTCTGTTCATGTTGATCAATGTGAAAAGTTCCTCCAAAAATGTTCATTTTCAAATGATATTTTCTCGTATATTTTGTTTCTTATATTCATGTATGGTACTTGTAATGTAGCTTCTGCATTCAACTAAAATATTATTTCCTAATATATTTTATTCTACATAATTCAGAAGCAACTTTTATAATGAAGAATAAAAAATGATGTCTGTATTCCTGGTACATATTTTTGCAACAATTTGATTCCTGTTTATATTGACTAAATTAAATGACTAGAATTTTATCCTGAATATGTCTTCAAATTTCCTTAAAAATGATTCAATGAAGAGAAAAAAAGACATATGCGAACCAAAGTAAAAACCATTGCTGCTCAAATGTGGGAGAAGGGGAAGAAGGCAGCAAAACACACTGCCATGTGTGTACCTATACAACTATCTTGCATGTTCTGCACATGTACCCCAAAACCTAAAATGCAATAAAAAAAAGAAAACACTTTAACATGTATGTAGCATGAATTCAATGCTTGCCTTTTAAAAATAATGCATTAATAAATGAAATACATTTTTTATTTATTAAAATGTCAGAGTAAATAGCAAGAGTCCTGTATATCCCTTTCTAATCTATAAATGCACCTTACATTTTGGAAAAATTTTTCTTCATATTTTCTCAATAACCCAATGATTTAATAAATGCTAGCAAGTTTATTTTATAATATCTTCTATTTTTCCTACAAATATGTGACACTATTTAACAGCTTGCAACATAAAAATATTTTTAAAAAAGCACCTGGGATTGCTTTCCTATTTTCTGACAGGAAGTAAAAACTTATTTTACAATATGTTTTTATGCTTCAAAAATGTTTTTGTTTTTTTAGGCTGCAATATATTCCATGTGGACTTACTTATCTCTTTTTAAAGTATTGTTGTTTGAAAACATATTTTTTTCTCATTCTATTACTGAGATTGGCATATATTTAAGGTTCTTGAGCAAGTGATATATTTTTACAAGGTATTTTGAATCTCAGAAAGGATGAGAATGTACAAAGAAAGGCTATTAGTTAAGCTATATAAGGCTAAGCATTTTAAATCATCTTTATCATTTTCTTAAACTTGCCACTGCAGCTGTGCCAATGATTTTAATAAATGCTGTAGGTGAACATGAATGCATTTTCTCAACATCTACAATTTTAAGCTTCCTTCTGACCATATATTTACTATTATCTGGCAATTTAGGGCAAGAGTTTTTCAGTAGATTCATCAAAGGAGAATACTGTTTTGCTCCATAATAGCTGTATTGGATCATATCACCATGTTGGAGATTTAGCTAAAAAAGGCATTCTATTTTACTCTCATTCATTTTTTCCCTTCCCTTTGCCTATTTTGCTATGATTCTTAATAGTTTAGAACACCATGTTTCTCTTGCTATCACCCCAAGCGTATCTTACATTTCTATTAAAATGATTACATCTAAGAAACGATTGTAGTTTTGTCAAGAGCAGATATCATTAGACAATGTCAGCTAATTTACATCATATGGAAACTTTTGACAACTTTCATCTGACATATAGTTTGTGAATTGTTTTTAGTGAATGATTAATAGTTGATTATTACATATGAATGGAAGATATTTGAAATTTTATTGTTATGTTGATTTTGGCAAAATTATTCTTCAGTTAGACAAAGTTATGGTGGACTTGAGAACAAAATTCATCCTATCAGTGCCAGTTCAATGAGAACTAAATTATTGTTATAATGAAATAGCTAAATGAATTGCTTTTGTAAAATGTGACTTACATCGCCACTTTGGGAAAATTTTCTCATTGGACAAACATTTGTTTTTTCTGACAATTTTTTATATGGCAAACATGTCTATCGTGCTCTTAGTCAATAATTTTGTCTCATTTTTAAAAGTAAATGACATTTGTAAAATGGTGCTAACCATGTGCATGAATTTGACATGACCAGATGCAGCTTCCTCACTGTAAAACAGGGAAATGTACTGTGTTTCAATAACTAAATACTCTTCACCAACCTCTTCCCTCACAGTCTGCCCACATGGCTTGGAATAATGAATAGAATGATTAGCTCTTTGTACAAAAGCTTCTGGTAATTACAAGAGAGATCCTTACATTCACATTATAAATGAGAAGATCAGGCCTCAATTATGTATGTAGTTGGCCCAATATGACATGGGGAAAACTTGTGAAACCAATTAAATTCATATATATATACACATATATATGTATATATATTAAATTATATGTGTGCCAATATATATATACATGCACATAAATGAATTTAATATATATGCACACACACATACATATACACACACGCATATATATGTGAAGAAGTACAGGTGCTTCTTCACCTTTATATATGTGTATGTGTGTACTTATATATGTATTATACATATTTATCTAAAAATTTTCTATCAGCCCTTCTAGACGCATCAGTACTACATTAAAGTTGCATCAATTAAAGGTAACAAACTTTAAAAATCCACAGTGATTATCTATGATTATGAAAGATGCTATCTATTTGCATATATAGTTTCCTTCTAAGGTGAATGTGTACTGTTTATTGATATGTGAAATGTACACTTTGCTTTTTCACCTTTAATAAAGATACATTGCTTCTTAGCAGTGATATTGCACTATATCTTTTAGAAGACAGTACAATTGTAATATGATATCTGTTGTAATTTTGCCTTACATAAGCCATGTTATTTCTGTTCTTAGCATTGTTGGGACTAAGTGCAATCTTATTTGGTGTTTGAGGCTTGAAATTTAAAGAAAACACATCAGATGGGGTTTCTGAGATGCATGTATCTGCCTCCCTGCTTAGGTAGTTGAAGGTGAAGTGATTCAATATACTTATGAAGAAACAGAAATTCTTCAGCAGTAGGAAAATTAGACCTGAGCAAAGAGTGTTTAAAGGCCAAAGTATTATCTACCTGACCTCTGCAAAAAATTGCTATATTGAAAAATTTATATGCATATAACTTTTTATTAAAAATATATGTATTTATAATTTTTATTAAAATATAGGTTTTTTTGTGATAGGATATGATGCTTTTTCTTGAGATAGGGTTTCGATCTGTCACAGGTGGGAGTGTAGTGGTGCAATCACAGTTAATTGCAGCCTTAACCTCCCAAGCTCAGGAGATCCTTTCACCTCAGCCTCCTGAGTAGCTGGGACAGGAACACACCATTATGCCCTGCAATTTTTTTTTCTTTTTCAGATACGGTGTTGCACTATGTTACCCTGGCTGGTCTGGAACTCCTGGGATCAAGCAATCCTCCCATTTTGGCTTCTCAAAGTGCTGAAATTTCAGGTATGAGCCACGATATTGAGCCAAGAAGTTGTATTTTTCGAGAGACTTTTGTAGCAGATCAAGGAAACACTATATATTCTATGTGATGAAAAACTATCACAGACAGAAAACATATATTTTATAAGATATTTTAAATGCACTGAGAATGCTGTCATTTAACAAATTATACCTTATCTAATATGGGTGTAGGAACCACCTTGTAGAAAAACAATTATTTGCACTAACATTTTGGAAGTGTTACTTCTCAGAAAACATTTTATACCATATCTAGGATGTATTAATTTTATTTTGCATCATTTAACTGTACTTTGTTACAAATAAAATAATAACAGCTAACACTTAGTGATTATTCGGTATGCACGAAAGTGATTTATGTAAGACAGCATGTTTAATCTTCGCATAGCAACTCTGTGAGACAGTGCTGGTTAATTTTGGGTGTCAGTCTGAGTGAATTAAGGGATATCTAAATATATCTAAATACCGTAAAGTGTTATTTCTAAGAGTGTCACTGAGAGTGTTTCTAAAGGACATTGGTGGGTATGTCAGATGGCTGATTGGATAGATTAGCCCTTAATGTGGGCAGATACCATCAAATGGTCTGGGGGCCCAGACTGAATAAAAAAGGCAGAGGAAGGGTAAATTTCCTCTCTGTCTTTCTTTCCTGAAGCTGGAATGTCCTTTTTCTACTGCCTTGAACATTAGAACTTCAGCTTCTCTGGTCTTTGGACTCCAGAACTTGTACCAGCAAACTTCTGGGCTCTCAAGCCTTTATCCTTGGACTGAAAGTTAAAGAGTCATATCATTTACTTCCCTGGTTCTGAGGCTTCCAGATTTTGACTGAGCCATATTACCAGCATCCCAGGGTCTCCAACTTGTAGACAGCTTATTGTGGGACTCTGTAATTTCCCTAAAAGCTTTTTCTCTATTTTCTGTCTCTCTCTCTCTCTCTCACTCTCTCTCTCTCTCTCTCTCTCTCTCTCTCTCTCTCTCATCCTATTGCTTTTGTCTCTCTGGAGAACTGTAACACAGACAGGTTCAAACTTAACATGCTTGTTTAATAGACAAGGAAATTGAGAGACAATGTGTTTAAGTAATTTCCCTATGGCAGAGCTGGGATTCAAATCCAGGCATTATGGCTTCAGAGTCCCTGCTCTTATCTGTAAGGTTTTGTTATTTTTCAAAATAACAATATCAACATCACCTTGCAGTGTTTAGAAATAGAAACCCAAGCAAAAAATAGACTTCTACTCAAAAAGACTAATTAAAGAGAGTCTAATGAAGAAGGGAGTTATAGAAATGTTGACAGTATTAAATAAACTAGAAAAAATGCTGAGGCAACTTGGAAGTAACCAAAAGCAGAAAGCTGTTGCTATTACTAAATCTGAAGGAGCAAAGATAGGAAATTGTTATAAGGAAATGAGTCAGAGCCAGAGCCAGAGCCTTCTTCCTAGAGGTACTCAGTACCTTCAGGAGATATGGTACCACAACAGAAAGGGAATAAGGATAGATATATTCTTGTTACAGGACTGCTGTGTTTGCATGCCTGCTGTGCAGCAACTACCAACACACTGAAACAGCAGGGTATGCAGCAAAGAGCTTAATAATCACAAGGCTGCAGAGGGAGGAGATGCAAGGAATCCAGAAGCCTCAAATCTGTCTCCTCAAGGGGTTCTTGGCAAGAGCTTTTAAGGCAATCATGGAGAGGTAGGAGATGGAAAATTGGGGTCATTGATTGCTTGTAATAAGGGGGATAAAAATCAACAGGTTATAGAAACTGTAAGCTTCCATGAGTCAGCTCTTTTCTGGGCCCTCAGATCAGCTGGTATTGGTAGTTTTATCAGCATTAGAAAACTAAAGTGGAAACTCAAAAGAAAGCTTATTATTTTATAAAGTCTTAGACCTTATCTATAGAACATAAAAAGAACAATGAGTCTTCTGACAAGAGCTACATCATCTTAATTAGGATAGCAAGCAGTGACTAGCTACAAGGAAGTGGGTCAAAGGGAAAGCTGATATGCTGTGAACCTACTTAAATTTTATTATTATTTCTCCCTTAGTTGATTGATAAAATGACCTTGGGGATGATTTCACACTGTCCTCTCTCTTCTTCTGTTCATCAGTCTCCTAACAGCTTTTCCCCAACTCCAAATGCAATTGTAAGACAGGGGCCAGGGAGCCAGGTTGACTGAGCTCAAAGACTCAGACTATAACACCACTAAGAAAAGAAGAGAAAGGAACTGGCAGTGGTGGCAGATGGAAAATTAGAAACATATGAAATAAAATCAGTATTTTTTTGCTTCCAGTATTACCAGTGAGGTTCCTAAGTTTATCATTCATAATTAATAATATATTCCATTTTATTATAATTTACATTGTTTCAGTGGCTATTTTTTGTTATGATGACTCAGAGTGGATCGCTGTCTTTAAAAATCATTATAAAATTAATATATTGCCATTATTGTGACATGTAAGACATTAAAGACTAACCTAGCTCATTAAAGTGTTATTTGAACATAAAGTAATATTCTTTTTTTAAGTAATCAACCATACTACAATAATGCAAATATTAATTTTTATGGAGCAAAAGCTATGTTAATTTTGAGAGCATATGTGTAGGTTGCATTTAGTTTATTATTCATATCACTGAAATTGGTTGTTAGCGTTAAAGTTTTTCTAATAAAGTACTATTTATTTCAAAGCCAAATGCAAAGCCAATAATTCTTATACTATATATTTTTATAATAGGGCTACTAGATTTAATTACTGAAGGAACACAATGTGTTGTCCTTTGGGTCACACAGTGAAGATGATAGTCAAGCACTGTTAAATACCTTTCAAATCCATCATAATTGATAAAGCCTGGAGCACACTATGCTTCTGAAAGAAAAAAAAATAAGATAGTAATCACTATCTCATTATAGTATCCAGGAAAATTTGCTGTAGACAGTGAAACAGATCATTTTATTTTTAAAATATTTGCAATACACAGTAGGGTTTCCTAAGGAGTTAATTTTCACTGCTGAAAACATTTTTAATAATTGCACATTATAAAGTATACAAAATTTCAAAAAGAAAAACCTTTTTTTTGAATCTTATGGTAATACATTTTATGTAAAACCATTAGGTAATATATGAGCCATAGCAGGGAAAACAACTAACATTTCATTAATAAGCACCATCATATGATTTTTTTCTATTTTTATTAAGCTGTTATGATAATTATTTTACATACATAAGCTCATGTAGTCTCACAATAACACTATGGATTCGCTACTAATTTTATCCACAGATTTTAGTTTATGGGAACCCATGTTCAGAATGGTTGATTAGCTTAATTACTCAAGGTCTCCCATGTCATAAGAAGTAGAGCAGTGAATAATCATAAACAGTGTCTGAACTCTAAATTTTGCTTTCAGTACTTACTACAATATAAATTCCAAAAAGGTGAAGACTTTAGTATGTAGCTGTATCTCTAGTGCCTGGGACATAACAGACATTAAAATACATATAACAGAAAATCTCTATTCTTTCTATTGACTCTGGACTTCTCATTCTTAATATCCACACTCAACTACATAGTAATAAAAATGAATTTAAAAGAAGTAATAAAAATGTGTGACATATTTTAAATGTTTACCTTGACAATGAAAAACATATTTAACTGTATAAACAATATGACAGTATGGTTACCAGAAACTTACATTTATAAAAAACTATCAGAAACTTTTGTTATGCATACTATTTTTTATATAATTTAGTTAAGAAATTAGAAAAATCATGAAGGTAACATTAATGCTATACATATTTTAAAAGTAAGATAAATGGAATTTTAAGGAAGTATGAGAAGTAAAAGCAAATTTAGAAAATATAAAGTGATCTCCCTTTTATTCTGATGGGAAAATCATAAATAGGATCTTACAGAATAAAAGAAAATTGGATTATAATTTCAATGTGGTGACTCATGTAGCATAGTTTTTATAATAATAAAAAAATTCAGACATTTTCAGCATTCTTCATTTAATTCTACTGAAATTTAACTAAAATACAGTAAGTTAGCATAACAATTTTTAATAAAATAGAATGCATTAATGCATGCCAAAACCTCTTTAGAAACTATATATTTGTCAATTTAATATATTATTTGTCTACATGAAGCTCAAAAAACTGAGAGATAAAGGCCAGAAATAAATAATTCATGTATCATATGGACCGTTTCTTTTAAGCCAACAAGCTCAGTTGTATTAGTAGATATTTCAATACTTACCTTATTAAACCAAATTAACTCTTATACTATGAAAATTATTCATATGACATAAATCCTATAACAATAAGCCCTAGTTTATTATTTTAAATATTTCATTTGCTGTTGGGTTTCAATTAGCCTAGGGAGAAAAAGCCTTTTATTTTGCATATATGTGTGTGAGTGTATGTGCTTGCAGTTTTCTCAACCTGAATTTCACTAGCATCGACCGAGACTTTAACTTTCAAATGTCTAACATGATTCACCATTTCTTGAATTTATTTTATTTACAAAAAGTTTTAACCCATATGAGATAGTTGTTCTACAACTTAAATTTTTTTTAAAAAAATTATGGTAGTATTGTCTTTCCTGGTGCACCTAATTAAAAAATATATATACATATGTTTATATATAAACCTATGTGGGAAACATATATATACATATGTTTACACACACACACACACACACACACACACACACACACACACATATATATATAAAACAGAATGAAGATTTGAAATGGTAAAGGTTACTCAAGAGAAGATATGTGATCTATTAACAAAATTTCACACAAGAAAAGACCAAGCCATGATACGTAATAATGAATGATCAAAGGAAAAAGAAACTACAAGTTTTTTATGCAAGATAAAATACAATACTAGGCAGTTTTAGTTTCCCTTAATCACTCTTCAATTTTAACCTAGTCACCAATGTAAGAGCCCTAGAGCGTTTGATAAGTTATATACATATCAAATATAAAAAACATATGAAATGAAGAGAATGAAATAATTCAGTGACTAAATGAGACAAAATCTTTAGTCTAATGCTGTGATTTCAAAGGTCGCATTGACCGTGATCACTTTAGATACATGCAGCAGGTTTGTTTCCTTTATCCAATTCATGCTGAGCAATTACACTGCCTCTTGCATCAAAAGTACAATAGGAACCCCAGGAGATGGAAATTTAAGTGACCCAGAGGATAGATTCTCTCTCTCTCTCTTAATGTCTGCCTGGTTGTTCTTTATGTCTATTTTTCTACAGTTTATTTTTTGAATGGTAGGAGTGCCAGTAGAAGTAATAAAAATTTGTTTTGCACTTTATTTGTAAATTAAATACAAGCAGGTGCTCAATAAGCAAATTAAATACCTACAGGTGTTCTCAATGGCCTTAGCGAGAGTAAAAGACAGTCTCTGCCCTTTAGAAGCTATGGAAAAACAGAAAAGTCAATTAAAAGTGCATAGCTCTTTTTGTGAATGTGATGATAGAGGATTCTTTGCAAGTACATAGAAGGTTTCAGGGTAATGGGACATGTTGCCTGAGATAGAAGAGTTTAGGAATCAGCTTCCATCAAGAGATCAACAAAATTTTAGTCTTGGGGGAAAATATGTGCTAAAATTTGTTTACTGCTCACTATGACAAGAAAGTATGTTATGTGGAATTATATATATTTATAGTTACTAAGTTATACATGTATTGTAAGTAAGCAATTAATTTGTTATATATATAATTTGTTGTTATAAAACACAATAACAAAATATATAATATAAATTTATATATAATGTGGTGTATATTAAGCTAGAAAGAAAAAAGAATTTTTTAACTGGAATACTATAAAAGTTACCAAAAAATGAGAAAAGTAAAAATATGAGATTTATATTCTAGAGAACCTACTGGAAACTCTCAGAACTGATTTAAAAGGGAAACAAAATAAAATGAAGAAATAGACAAATTTTACTGTAGTAAGGAGTGATGAAGGAGAAGTTCACCATTTGTTAGAAAACATAGATATTAGGGTCAGACTTTTGAAATTAAAAGCATTTCAAATGCCAATCCTGTGATGTTGGATAACAACTAAAGCACTGTAAACCTCGATTTTTTAATATCAAAAATAGATGTCATGGGAGCATTAATCTCAGAGTACATGCGGAGCCTATTTTGAGCATAGTCAGTATTCAAACATATTGTTTTATTGAAGTTTCATTCATGTACAAGAAGCTTCACATATTTAAAGTGTACAGATTGCTGAGGTTTGGCATGTCTACATAATCATAAAACCAACACTGGGATCGATATAATGAACACACACACATCACCCTGAGCATTCCTCATGCTTTTTTTGTAATTCATGTGGTTTGAATCATTTTAAAGGAAAAATCTCAAATTCACAAGGTTTAAATCATTTTAAAGATAAAATATTAAAAAGATGACTTTTTAATATTTAACTTTTTTTGAAGTAATTAAGAATTCACGCAATGCTGTAGAAATTTTACAAACACTTTTCCCATACCCTTACTCAGTTTTCTCAGTGGACACATTTTATAGAATTACAATAGAATCAAAAATTTGAATTTGACATTGGTATAATGTGTATATAGCTCTATGTCACATTATCATATGTGTAGATTCTTGTAACCATGACCTCAATCAAGATGCAGAACTATTTTATCCCAACAATCTTCCTTGTGCTACTCGATAGTCAAAGCCTATTTATTTCCCTCCACTGTTTCTCAATCTTGGCAACCACTAATTTATTCTTATCTCTAAAATGTTTTCATTTCAAGAATGTTATGTAAGTGGAATCATACAGGAAGTGACCTTTTGATATTGGCTTTTTTCCCCCTAGCATAGTAGTCTTGATTATCTATCTGCATTGTCAAAAGTATCAGCAGTTCATTATTCTATTGTTGAATAGTATTTATTCTATGGTATGGTTGTACCACAGCTGATATGAAAAATTATGTATAGATTTTTTTTGTGTGTAGACACAGTTTTTAAATCTGTGGGTATATATTTAATACTTGTATTGATGGGTCATATGTTAACTTTATGTTTAGTTGTTTGTTTTTGTTTTCTTGTTTGTTTTCTAGGAACTGACAAACGGTTTTCCAGATTAGCTATATCATTTTGCATTCTTACCTACTAATGCTATTATCATTTTTAAATTGACAAATAAAATGTGTATATATTTACAGTGCACATGTTTTGAAATATGCGTATATTGTGGAATGGCTACATCAAGCTAGTTAATGTATGCATTACCTCAAATACCTATCATTTCTTTGTTCTGGGAACACTTAAAATCTACTGTTTCAGCATTTTCAATTATACAATACATTGTTATTAACTGTAGTTACCACCTTGTAGAATTGATATCTGGAATATATTTCTCCTATCTAATTGAAATTTTGTATCCTGTTACCAACCTCTTCCCAATCCATAACCCCCCTCACCTCCCTCAACAAAAAAGCTCCTAGTAATAACCATTCTACTCTCTTTCTATGAACTATACTTTTGGAATTCCATACATAAGTGAGATAATATTATATTTGCTTTTCTGTGCCTGGGTCATTTTACTTAACACATTCCAGGTTCTTCCATATATATATGGAAGAATATATTTATAAATATATATCTCCCATATACATATATACCATTATGAATTTAAATTTGAGTTTGAATATATATATATTTAAATTCATAATGATACATTATTACACATGTATTAGAACATTATATAAATAATGTGTGTGTCAATATTTTGTAGACTATTAATAGATAAATATGTTGACATATATAATATATAACATTAAATTATATATCATACATAATACTATATTATGATATATTTAAAAACCCTTAGAAGGCAAAAAATCAATAGCATAGAGAGATTAGCATTTTCAATTATACAATACATTGTTATTAACTGTAGTTACTACCTTGTAAAATTGATATCTGGAATACATTTCTCCTATCTAATTGAAATTTTCTATCCTTTGACCAATCTCTTTCCAATCTTTCCCCCGTTTCCCCCAGCAGCTCTAAATTACAGCATATATATACCAACAGGAATCAAGCAGACACTGGAGCTGCTAAATTATTACAAAAAAGAAAATTATTTAATTATGTCAGTGATATCAGTTCAGGAAAAGTATATAGCCATATCTATGTTCTACAACAGAACGTTAATTCATAAAGTTTTAGCACATTAAACTGAAAGAATAAATAGAATGATCCATATTATGCTTATAAATTTTAAATAATAGAAAAAACAAATAGGAAAAAAATTAGTAAGGATATAGTAAACTTGAACAAAACGGTAAGCCAACTTCATGAATAAATTGATATTAATAGAACAATCAAGCCAACAATAACAGAAAACATATTTTTTAATGCATAAAGACAATTTATCAAGCTATATCATATTTAAGCAACTAAAACGTTTCAGCAAATTTAAAGCAGTCAGGTGAATTAAGTAGTTTTTCTGGCCATGATGGAATTAAATTCAAAGTCAATAGCAGAAAAATGCCCAAGTATTCCAAAACTAATTAACACTTGCCTCAACAATGCATGGATTGAAAGGGAAAACAGAAAATATATGGAACTGAATGAAAATAAAAATTTGACATATTAATATTTGTTTCATGGAACTAAAGCAGTGTTGAAAGAAAATTCTAAGGCACCAAATCCTAAAGTAGAAAAGAAGGCAAATATCACATCACTGACCTAAGCTTTCACTTTAAAAATCTAAAAAAGAAAATCAGCTTATATCAAAAGTAATCAGAACAAATGAAATAAGAGAGATAAAATTAGAAATCAAGAAATTTGAAAAGAAATAAATAATTTTAAAAACCAATAAATTCAGTAGCTGATTTAATGAGAAAATTATAAGATTGATAAACTTCTAACCAGAATAAGAATCAAACTAGCAATATCAGAAATGAGAAAGATACCAACACTACAGCTGTTTCAGAAATTATTAATAGAAGGGTGAAAAGAGAATATTTTCAACAACTTTATGCCTATTATTTTGACAACTTAGATGAAAGGGACAATATTCTCAGATAAGTTCCAAACAACTAATGCTTATTCAAGAAGAAATAAATGACCTGAATAGCCTACTATATCTTAGAGAAGTTTAATTTTTAGTTAAGAATTTATTCACATAGAACACAAATTAAAAAGGAACAATTAAAACTCTCTTTGTTCTTAGATAAATTACTGTCACCTATGTAGAAAGTTTTAAGAATGCTCCTGCTCCTAAAACGTTCTTAAAACCAAAACGTGAATTTAGTAAGGATATGTTTACTACACAAAAAGTCTAATGTATATATAAATGCTAACAACACAACATCACCAATTGAAATAAAATAAAAAGTACCACTTAATTATAGCATAAAAATATTTAGTAATGCACTTGGAAAACAAATGCATTGAAATGAGTTCTCATTGTACATCTTAAAGATTGCTTAATGTATCAGGACATGCTAATTTGTGTTGTGGGATTTTCCCTCATACAGTGCAGATTTTTGGTGAAATTATTTTTCCTCCTTTCAGTAGGCAAGGTAAGTTTCAGGTCTCAGGGCACCCATAGTCCTTCAAAATTAAACCTAACCCTTCACTGCCCTCAACATATGGTCCATTATTGTTTGCACTAGTGATAAGCTAAAATTCTTTTCTCCATTTTGGGCTGGAGTGCTACCATATTTTCTCTTCACAAGGTCAGAGAAGGCAGCAGAAAGGATTAAAGATATCCTGTACTTTACTTATTTATGTGACACTGCTTTCTCTTTGCAAAGCCCGGTTATTAGGATATAATGAAACCTGCTTTTTGTTCCATTATTGGAAATCAAAACTTCGTCTTTAAAATAGCACAAACTACTAACTCTCTGCTAGAAATCTAGTGCAGCATTTTTATCCTGAGGTCTGCTGGGATCTTTTTCTAATAGCCCAATTCTGTTTCACATTGATAAAAAAAGAGTTCACGTACTTTGGTCCTTAAAAAGCTTTCCACATTCTAAACACAGCCAGCTACTTTTGACTTTTCAGGCTTTGCTAATGATGTTATAAGGAAAACGTATGGAGGTTTGTCACAGACCACAGAATATGCAAGTTTTAAAACATTTCCATCCAATATATCGGTTCTCCATAGCTCCCTCTGCCTGTATTATCACTAATAATTATTTACCTTTCCTTCCCCACTCATATTTCCCCTAGTATTCATGAAATAGAGAAATTCAGCTGTACCTCAAGCTTATAGATTACATTTGTGTTGCTTCTCAGAAACACCTTCTCTACATCAACAGAGATTCTGCCTAACAACATTGTTAATGGAACAAGTTTACTGCTCATTTGTCCCTTCCTTAGGCATGATAAAAAAAAATCCCTTTGAATTCCATCCTCCTCAGAGAAGCTAAACCATGGAAACAAACAAACAAAACAAAGAACAACAACAACAAAAGGCTACCTTGAACGCCCCCTATGGATTTAGTACTTTATTCTTTTGAATACTTGTCAAAAGTCAAGTATATGCTCATCATTCGGAGCATTGCTGTTTTACTCAAGAAGGAAAACAATCAAAAGAAGTAGCACTTATTATGACTAATTAAACCCAGATTTCCTAATAATTGTAAAATATTTTAATAAGATATTCTGCTTGGGAAGATAAGGAATAGTAATTAAATGGCCCTTTGTGAATAGGAGGGTATGTAAATATGGATATAGACTTCGGAGGATTGATCTTTTTCTTAGAAATAAACTGAAGTCTGAATCCAAGCGAAAAGTATTAAAATCATGTCAATGGAAAATATAGAGGGTGCCCAGACTATAAAAAACAAGCAAACCTGATGCTGTAATTTCCATCCATTACCTCTTTTCTAACATGTGCAATAAAATATATGTGACTTGCAATCCTATATCAGTCAAAACCTCTGGGCACATTGAAGAGGTGCTCAGTCCTGTGTCCAACTTGGCAAGCTTACAGAGTCATCCACATGAATGAGGCATAGTGAATTCCTAGGTTACATTGGCTGATTTTTTTCTATGTCCACCCTCTCAGCCTCCATGGACGCCTCAATTTCTTCTGTGAAATATTTTATCTAAGGATAATCACTCCCTATTCCACTTCTCACCTTAAATATTTCGCATGTGAAAGATTCTACTAAGTAAATTATTCACTAGAATAATTTACCTCTCCATGGCATAGTATTTTATTTATTTATTTATTTGACAGAGTTTTGCTCTGTTTTCCAGGCTGCAGTGCAGTGTCTTGATCTTGGCCCACTGCAACCTCTGCCTCCCTGATTCAAGCAATTCTCCTGCCTCAGTCTCCCGAGTAATTGGGATTACAGGCCCATGCCACCACACCCAGCTAATTTTTGTATTTTTAGTGCAGACAGGGTTTCACCATGCTGGCCAGGTTGGTCTCTAACTCCTGGCCTCAAGTCATCAATCTGCCTCAGCCTCCCGAAGTGCTGGAATTACAATATCCTTGGCTTAATATATAGTTCTTATCGATATAATCAACGTAAAAATGCCAGGAAAATATCAGATTTTATAAGGTAAAAAATAAATGATGATTGAAAATTTCCTGATATTACTAAATGCTATGTTCACTCAAAACTAACAAAAATAATCTCTCTTATGTACAGAGAAAATTTAATTAAAAATAAAATTGTCGTCTACCTCTCCTCTTTTTGTTTTATTTCTGTCTCAGAGAGAGTTGGCTTACTTAGGAGTATTTTTCCAGAATCATTTTTTTTTCACAATGAGAGGCTGTGTACATCTTTTCCTGGAACCACTCCTTAAACAATTTCTAACTTGCATATCTCCATCTCATGTGTCCAGTATTAGTGTGTTTTCAAACTGCCAATAAAGACATACCCAACTCTGGGCAATGTACAAAAGAAACAAGTTCATTGGACTTTAAGTTCCACATGGCTGGGGAGGCTTCACAATCATGGTGGAAGACAAGGAACAGCAAGTCACATCTTACATAGATGGCCGCAGGTGAAAAGAGAGCTTGTGTAGAAAAATTCTTTTTAAAATCATCATATTTCATAAGATTCATTCACTATCATGAGAACAGCACAGGAAAGACTTGCCCCATAATTTAATTGCCTCCCACCGGGTTCCTCCCACAACATCACAACATGTGACAATTGTGGGAGTTACAATTCAAGATGAGATTTGGGTAGGGACACAACCAAACCATATCATGTTGTTTCATTTCAATTTCTCAAAATACAAAGATCACGTGGAAAAATATTAACAATCACCACCACAAAATTGAGGAATCATTGTCAAGTTGTTAAACTCAACATGACCACAGCATAATCATTTTGTCTATTTTCTTCTGTAACTGTATCTAACTAAAAAAAGAGATCAAAATTAAGTACATAATTTATGTTCTGTGTCCAGATTGCTGCTAAAAAGGACTGTAGGAAATACCATAAAGGGAAAATGGAGCAAAAAGAGTAAAAGTTAGGGCAGGACTTATAATGAAAGGAAAATGAGAGGGAGAAAGAGAAAAGGACCAAAAGAAATGTGTCAGCCTGAACCTACCATGTGTATACTGAAAGCCCATTAAGAAGAATTTCCCTGTCAAGAGGATAATTATCTTTATGAGATTGCCATGCCTTGGGGAACAAAAAACCCACACACAATTTAATTCTTCTCCTTAGAGACTTATATTAAATATTTTTGCTTTGATTTTTTTTTAATTAAAAAGATGAGATCTCCAAATCTTGAACTTTTATTGGGGCTCATTTCTTATTTTTGGTATCAATTTTATGTATTTAAATTGTATTACTTTGCCTTTATTATGAATAAGTTTCTATGTTCTAGAATTTTCATTGTTGTGGCTGAATTTTTAATTTTGTTATATGTGCTTAGAAGCACAGTCCAATCAACACTGATAATTTAATTTCTAATAATTGAAATAATTGAATGCCATATTTAAAATGAGCTCATATATATGCATATGTAAATAACACATGCATACTAATGAAGGGTCTTCAAAAAGTTCATGAAAAATGAAAGGTGCTTGTAAAGTTGATAGAAAATGTATATTGCAAAACTATACATCAATTTCTTTTCTTTTTTTTTTTTTTGAGATGGAATCATGCTCTGTCACCAGGCTGGAGTGCAGTGACATGATGTTAGCTCTCTGCAACCTCTGTCTCGCGGGTTCAAGCATTTCTTTGACCTCAGTCTCCCAAGTAGCTGGAACTAGAGGCAGGCACCACCACACCAGGCTGATTTTTTTTTTGTATTTTTTTCTGTTTTAGTACAAATAGTTTGAAAGAAGTGATGTGATTGGTCACTGATTAGCATGTACATTCGGTATTTACATGTTGAATCATGGACAAAAGAAGTAGCAGGAAAGTTTTCACTTTTGTAATTGTTTATAATTCATATGCCATGAGAGCTATAAAACCATTGCTAAAATATATGTGGAAAGATACACAATGTGAACAGATGTAAACTGTGACAACAGTACCTTAAAGCATTTGTGAGGAGAGACACTAAAATGTAGCTTTTGCATGTAGTGGAACTTAATTTGTCATAAGGTTGAAATACAATATGATAAACTATCTTATGTAAGTCCTGTAGTAATCACTCACCCAAAAATTTGTATAAATTTTACAAAGAAAAAGAAAGAAATCAAGGCATGATGCTAAAAAAAAAAGTCAATCAACAGAATACAAAGGAAGATAGAACTTGAGGGAAATACAAAAAAAAAGGATTGCAAGACAGACATAAAACAACTATCATAATGTTGACAGTGATTTTTTTCCTTACAAATTATCATTTTAAATGTAAAGAAACAAAACTCTTTAATAAAAAGTGTCGTTAAATAGATCAGTAACACCATCAACAACAAAACCAAGATCCAACTACATGCCATCTATAAAAACTCACTTTAGACTTAAGGACATTTGTAGTTTGAAAGTGAAGAAGAGTAAAAAAGAATCTATTCAAATGGTAAATCAAAAGAGACCATAGGATGACTATATTTATATTGCAAAAACATATTTGAGGTTAAAAGTGTCATAGAGACAAAGCAGAACATTTTATAGTGATTAAAATATTGATCCACTAGGAAAATCTAACAATAATGAGTATATATTCACACATCAGAGCACCTGCAAATACAAAGTGAATATTGTCAGAACTGAAGGAAGAAATAGTTAGCAATGCAATGATAGTAGGAGATTTCAATACTCCACTTTCAATAATGAACAAACCAACACTGACCTAATTGACAATCTTCTCAAACACATATAGACCTTTATCCATGATTAATTACATGTTAAGTCACAGAACAAGTCTTAATAAATTTGATTCATATAAGTCATTGATCATGATGTACATTTTCAGTAATTTGTAATCAGAAGAGCTAGCACTGAAGTTTGTACTTCACATAATTATTTATAATTGATATGCATCATAACTGAAATTTGAATTGCATTGTAGGGTGGCAGATACTTTTTGACAAAACCACTTTAAATGAAATTCAGACATATTGGAATTTTGCAAAGTAAAAAATATTCTACATATTTGAAACATTTTTTATAAACTATATGTGCCATGCTTTCTTCTACAAGTTTTTACACATTAAAGTGTATTAGCTTGATTTGTATTTATATGTGTATTATTAGTTAATTAAATTTCATATTTAATATAATTAAATAAATAAAGCATGCTTCTATTTTCAATCCTTTTGTAATAGCCATTTATTTTTCCTCAAATATTTGCCATATTCATTTGTTCTGCCAAATATATTTATGTATATTCCTCAAATGTTTGCCATATGCATTTATTATATAAAGTGCTACTACAAATATTTTCTGTTGAATTTTTATGTACATTAGAATCATCTGGAGATTTATTAAGATAAAAAAGCAAATTTCCAGTTCTAAAAATTCGAATTTAATTGGTTTGGGTTAAGAATTTGTTATTTATTTTTATTTTCCAGAAACTCCTATTATACATTTAATCAATTTAAATTAAAAATTTAAATTTGGATTGAAATAACCTGTTTTGAGATATGTTTTACTCTGGTAGGAGTAAAATTTCTAAGTTATAGACTGTGTACATCTTCAAATTAATAATTTGCTATGCCAAATGGTGGTAGTAATTTATACTTTCACCAGGAGAGGATTATATGTATTTCTACATCTTTAAGGGTTTTACATTTTCTAACTCTACAATTCTAAATTCTGTTACTTTATGGTATTGATCATAGATTTATGTATTCATATATTTTATCTATTTTGCTATAACATTGAGTTTTCCTTATATAATGGATATGTAAATTTTTTTATGTATTTTGGCAAAAAAGCTCTATTGTTAATATTAATTTAAATATCCTAGGCTGGGCACGGTGGCTCAAGCCTGTAATCCCAGCACTTTGGGAGGCCGAGGCCGGTGGATCACGAGGTCAAGAGATCGAGACCATCCTGATCAATATGGTGAAACCCTGTCTCTACTAAAAAATACAAAAAATTAGCTGGGCATGGTGGTGCGTGCCTGTAATCCCAGCTACTCAAGAGGCTGAGGCAGGAGAATTGCCTGAACCCAGGAGGCGGAGGTTGTGTTAAGTGAGATCCCACCATTGCACTCCAACCTGGGTAACAAGAGTGAAACTCCATCTCAAAAATAAATAAATATATAAATAAAATATCCTTTTTTTACTTTATATGTGGTATTTTAGATGTACAACCGTTTAAAATAATTTTTATACAGTCACAGTTGTCAAAGTTTCTGTTGGGTGTTATTTAATCTACATAAATATTAAATCTACATAAACTACATATTTAAATGTAATTTAATCTATATAAACTACAATTTTGATCATGCTGAAGAGAATAAGAATTTACTTTTTTACATCTGTTAGTGTTGGAGACAAATACGTATACCAGCGAGACCAATCCTTATGAAAAGAACTTGTTGGCCATGTGTTAGGAGTATGATTAGCTAAATCAGTGTCATACTCTTTTCAAGGCAATTTTTGCCCCATGAAAGAACTGGACACAGGTATTCAAGGGAATGTCCTTCTCATTGTGACTTCTAGGCAACGTTTGACCAAGATAGTAGTACAAATACCTAGTCATATCTGTTTATAGAAGAAATCTTCTAACAGACAATCTTTGGTACCAAGCTCTCAATGGTAATACCAAAGGTCTGAGAAAAGCCTCTAGAAATATATGTACAGATCATTTTTGGAAGACCATATGCTCCACTTTGAGAAATCAATATTATGTCTAGGGTTGCTCTATTGTGACTCAATTCCTTTCTAACCTCATGACTTTCTCTATTAAATGATTCCATGAATTCTGGCTTCTTTATCAAGCTTTGAACCATAGCCTTGAACTGCTATTTAAAGTTTTCTCTCTTTATTTTTGATTTCCGTTTTTTCATTTTTGTTTTGATTTTTAAGAGGAGGTCAGTGAGCCAAAATGAATGGATGATGCCAGAAAATATCTTAAACAGTCATTAGCATAAAAAACAAAATGCCTTCCATATATCAGCAAAATGGCAGATTGAGATGGCTTAGACCCTCTTTTCCCCAGCAAACCCACCATTTAGCAATGATTCATGGACAAATTGCCTTTGGGAGAAATAAACTAATTAAAAGGCTTATGCACCCTAGGAGAGTGAGAAAGCCGACTCAACATAGTTGGTAGGTAAACTTGGGACACACTCTCACTGGAGATATTTTTCCCCAGTGCAGTACCATACTATGAAGAAGAGATATTCTAGTTCACAGTTTCACTCAAATTAGGAAAGGGGTTGGTTTGTGCATCTGGAACTCCAACCTTTCTGAGAGAACTGCTTGGGGAATTGGCTTTTGTTTTACCCTTCCTGGTATTTTGACAAGCAAGACACAGTCTGTATGCCTAGGGGAGGGTTGAGATGGTAGCCTAGGCAGGTAGGCATCTCCTGCCACTCAGTGCAGAACAAGTGGTTTAACAACAACAACAACAGCAGTCCCAGAAGTCAACTTTATCCTGGAGAGAAAAAAGCAGTAATCCATGTGAAGTGTCTGGAGCTCCTCACGGAACTAGCATCTGTCTTTCCAGTAGTAGAACTCTGATAGGTATGACACAATCTAGCTGCCTAAGAGGAAAGAGCTATGGCAGCATGGGTTAAGAGATGCCATACCTCCTATCGCACAGTGGCTTAACACAGAACAAATGCACAAATAAACCACAGCTGCATCTTTCTCCATGGGTAAAAAGGAGCTGGTCTAGAATGCTAGAATCTCTGTCTAGGATGATTGTGGGGAATATTCCCTGCACAAGTTCAGTCTCTGGGAGAGATGTCTGCTTTGTCTACTGTGCAGACACAAAAAAGAGAGAGTTTTAAAAAGTGAATAATTAGGCAGACATTAAAAAAAATCTCTAAGAAATGAAACTTAAGAAAACAGTTATATGGTTTACCTCACAGACATTTTAAAATACGTTTCGAAAAGATACTCTCAAGGTCATGAACAAAGTGATAATTTCAACAAACAGATAGATAAATGTATAAAATAGAAATTATGGAGATGAAAATTTCATTAACGGAAATGAAAAATTCACTAGATGGGATTGAAAACAGACCAGATAAAGAAGAAGAAAAAAATCAACCAGGTTGATGACAGGTTACATGACCTAATTCAGTCAGAAGAGCAAAGAGAAAAATAAACAATAAAAATGAATAAAAAACAATTTTACCTCAATTATGAGACATCATCAAGTAGACTAATATACACATTCTGTTAGTTGCAGAAGATGAAAAGAGAAAAAAAAAGGACTAGAAATAATGTCTGAAAACTTTCCAAACCTGGGGAAAAAATGAACATCCAAATCTCAGAAGTCCAAAGGATACCAAGCAAACCCAAAGAAATTCACACCAAAACACATTAAACTTAAATAAAAAGAAATCAAAGATGAAGAGAGAATTTTGAAAGTGGCAAAAGTGGCTTGTTACAGTTAAGGGAACTCTAACAGTTACACATTCAGATTTTTCAACAGAAACATTGCAGGTCGGAAGAGAGTGAGATTATATATTCAAAATGCTGAAAGAATAGCAATCAACCAAGAACATATGACCCGTAAAATTATTTATCAAAAATGAAGAAAATTTAAAAAACTAACTGCAAACTAAATTTTGCAGCACATTAAAAGGATCATAAACTATGACTAAGAGGGATTTACACAGGGATACAAGGATGTTTCAATATATAAAATTATTTAAACTGATACACTACTTTAACCCAATAAATGATGAAAATCATATGATCTCAATAAATGCAGAAAACACAGTTGACACAATGCAATACCATTTGAGGATAAGAAAACTCTCAAAAAACTAGAATTAAAAAATTACTTCAACATAGTATGTGTCACATACAACAAGCCCACTCCCTCCACTGCTATTCACCGTAGTACAAAAAGAGCTACCGAGATCAGGTTAGGTAAAAATAAAAAATAAAAAACTTCCAGATATAAAAAAGAGAAGCAAAATTGTTCTTATGTGTAAGTGACATAATCTCAAATGTATAACATTCTAAAGACTCCACTAAAAAAACTGTTAGAACTAACAAATTCAGTAAAGTTGCAGAATACAAAGTTAACATATGAAATTAATTGCATTTCTGTACACTAAAAACAAACTATTTGAGAAGAAAATTACAAAAATATTCTCATTTACAATAGCACAAAGATAACTAAAAATAAACAAGTAATGTGGTAAAAGACTTGTAGACTTATGTACAAAACATTGATGAAATAAATGAGGTCATTAACAAATGGAAGGGCATGCTAGGTTTATGGATTAAAAGACTTTTTACTTAAATGTTCATACTACCAAAAGCCTTCTACAATAAAACTCCAATGACAACTTTCAAGAAAAAAAAGCAATATGAAACTTACACAGAACAACAGAAGACCCCAAATAGCCAAAGAAGTCTTGAGTATAGAGAGTAAAACTAGAAGCCTCACACTTCCTAATTTAAAAATATTATAAAGCTATAGTAAACAAAGTAGTATGGTACTGGCATAAAAACCAATAGTCAAAAGGAACAAAATAAGAGACCAGAAATAGACCCACACATATATAATTAGCTGATCTTTGACAAAGGTGTCAAGAATTCACAATGGAAAAAGGACTGTCTGCTTTACAATTGGTGATGGGAGCTCTGGATATCCACATGCAAAAGCATAAAACAAGACTCCTATATTTTACTACACACAAAAACCAAATGAATATAAATTAATAGTAAACTTAAAAGTATAACTCATCTGAAAGAGTACATAGCAGAAATGTTAGATAACATTGTCTTGGCAATGCTTTTATGGACAAGATACCAAAAGCACAACCATTTAAATAAACCAGCAACAACAGCAATAAATAAAAATAAAAACAAGTGGTACTAAACAAATCAACAATCTTTTACATACCAAAGGAGATGATCACTAGAGTGAAATGGGAACCTATGCAATAGAAATAAATATGGATGATCTGGAAACCATCGTTCTCAGCAAACTGACACAAGAAAAGAAAACCAAACACCATATGTTATCACTCATAGGTGGATGCTGAACAGTTAGAACACGGGGAAACAGGGAGGGGAGCATCACACACTGCGGTCAGTAGGCGGGTGCTAGGGGATGGACAGCAGTGTCGGGGGTGTGGGGAGGGCTAATGAGGGTAGAAATACCAGATATAGATGTTGGGGGGATGAAGGCAGAAAACCACCTTGCCATGTATGTACCTATGCAACAATCCTGCATGATCTGCACATGTACCCCAGAACCTAAATTACAATTTAAAAAAGAAAATAAATAAATATTTGTAAATCATTGCTATTGTTTGAATGTCTTCCCTAAAACTCATGTGTTGAAAATTTAATTTCCAATGCAACAGTGTTGGGAGGTGAAACCAAATAATAGATAAACAGTTAATGGGGGCTTTACCTTTCTGAATGGATTAATGCCATTAGTTTAAGAGTGGGTTTGTAAATATGGATTACTTATTGTTAGAATGAGCTTGTCATAAAATCAAGTTCTGCTGCCTCATGCTCTTGTGTGCAGTTTTACCTCTCTACCTTCTTTTATGAAATAATGTAGCAAGAAAGCACTTACAAGATGACAGCACTTTTATATCAGAATTCACAGCTCTGGAATTCTAAGAAATAAAGCTCTGGTCCTTTGTTAAGTTATTTAGTTTTAACTGTTCTGTTATAACAGCAGAAAATGGGCAAAGACAATTATATATCTGATAAGAGATTAATCTCCAAAATATATTGGGAACTCCTACGACTTAATAGTAAGACTACAACAACAAAACTAATATCCCAAATGGAAAATGAGTTAAGGACCTGAATAGATCTTTTTTTCCAAAGAAGACATATAAATGCCAACAGAGATGTAAAAAATAAAAATGCTAAATTTTACTAATCGTAATGTGGTTCCAAATCAAAATCACAAAAAGGTGTCACCTTACACCTGTCAAGATGGTTATTATCACACACAAAAAACAAGCATTAGTGAGCATGTGGAGTAATTGGTACCCTTGTAGACTGTTGGTGAGAATGCAAAATGGTGCAGTCACTATAAAAAACAACAGCATTGGCTATTTCTCAAAAGACTTAATATAGAACTGCCATATGATGCAGAAATATCTGGGTCTTATCTAGAAAAATTGAAATCAGAATATTACAGAGATATTAGTTATCTTGAGTTCCTTGCAGCATTATTCACAATGAAAGAGATGTGGAAACAACCTAAACATCCATCATCAGATAAATAGATAAATGAAATGTGGATTAGACTGTCAAATTATATTTGGGCTAAAGCTGCCTCTGTATGTAGCAAACTGTAATCTAACATACACCATGAAATACTATGCAGCCATAAAAACGAATGAGTTCATGTCCCTTGCAGGGACATGGATGAAGCTGGAAACCATCATTCTCAGCAAACTAACACAAGAACAGAAAACCAAACACCGCATGTCCTTACTCATAAAGGGGAGTTGAATGAAGAGAACACACGGACACAGGGAGGAAAACACTACACACTGGGCTGGGCTTACTGATTTGCTTACAGTTACCAGGATAAGGTGGAAGTGACACTGCATGTCTCGTGGACTAAGTAATAAAAGGTTCTGTTCTCTTCTAGCTCTCTCACTTGCATAACTTGTGATATGATTTGTCTATGTACTGGCCCAAATCTCCTCTTGACTTTTAGCTTCCATAATTCCCACATATCATGAAAAGGACAAGATGGTAGGTGATTGATTCATGGGACTGGGTCTTTCTTATGCTGTTCTCATAGTAATTAAGAAGTCTCATGAGATTTGATGGTTTTATTGAGGGGAGATCCCCTGCAAATGCTCTCTGACCTGCTGCCATGTAAGACATGAATTTGCTTCTTATTCCAGCCATGTGGAACTGTGAATCAATTAAATCTCTTTCCTTTATAAATTACCCTGTCTTCAATATGTCTTTATTAACAGTGTGAGAACATATCAAAAGAGTAAATTGGTACTAATAGTGAGGTGCTGCTGTAAAGATACCCCAAAATATGAAAGCAACTTTGGAACTGGGTAACAGGCAGAGGTGGAACAGCTTGGAGGGCTCAGAAGAATACAGAACAATGTGAGAATGTCTGGAACTTCCTAGAGACTTTATGAATGCCTTTGATCAAAATGCTGATACTAATATGGGCAATGAAGTCCAGGCTGAGGTGTTCTCAGATAGATATGAGAAACTTGGGAATTTGAGTAAAGGCCACTCTTGTTATGTGAAGAGACTGATGACATTTTTCCCTTGCCCTAGAAATCTGAATAACTTTGAACCTGAGAGAAATGATTTAAGATATCTGACAGAGAAATTTAGTAGCA
Organism: Leontopithecus rosalia; assembly: GCA_028533165.1. Classification (NCBI taxonomy): domain Eukaryota; kingdom Metazoa; phylum Chordata; class Mammalia; order Primates; family Cebidae; genus Leontopithecus; species Leontopithecus rosalia. The sequence goes on along the minus strand of CM052663.1, from coordinate 61,842,832 downwards.
AAGCATTTGAGAGGAAGCAGAACATAAAAATTAGGAAAATGTGCCATCTGATGATGCAATAGAAAAGAAAAACCCATTTTGGTGGAAGAAATTCATTGTGTATTAATCACCAAGACAATAAGGAAAATGTCTACAGGGCCTGTCGGAAGCCTTCAGAGCAGTCTCTTCCTCCACAGGCCTGGAGGCCTAGGAGGGAGAACTTGTTTTTTGAGCCAGGCCCAAGGACCCCTGTTGTGTGTGGCCTAAGGACTTGGTGCCCTTTGTCTCAGACCCCTACCCATGGCTAATAGGTGTCAAGGTTCAGCCTGGGTCATGGCTTCAGAGGGTACACGCCCCAAGTCTTGGCAGCCTTCGTGTGATGTCTGGCCTCAATGCTTGAGTCTGAACTCAAGCATTGGGGTTTGGGAACCTCCACCTATATTTCAGAGGATGTATGACAATGCCTGGATATCCACGAAGAGGGGTGCTTCAGGGAGCCCTCAGAAATAACCTCTGCTAGGGCAATGTAGAAGGGAAATGTGGGGAGGAAGCTGCCACACAGAGTCCCGACTTTGGCACTGCTTAGTGGAGCTGTGAGAAGGGGGCCACAGTACTCCAGACCCCAGAATTTTAGATCCACTGACAGCTTGCACTAGGCACTTGGAAAAGCCATAGACACTCAATCCCAGCCTGTGAAAGCAACCAGGTGGGGAGCTGTACCCTGCAAAGTTATAGGGGCAGAGCTGTCCAAGACCATGGGAACCCACCTCTTACATCAGTGTGATCTGCATATGAGATATGTAATCAAAGGAGATCATATTGGAGCTTAAGATTTTACTTCTTTGCTAGATATTGGACTTGCATGGGGCCTGTAGCCCCTTTGTTTGGCCAATATCTCTCATTTGGAATGGCGTATTTACTCAATGTCCATATCCCCATTGTATCTGCAAAGTAAATAACTTGCTTTTAGTTTTTGCAGACTTATAGGCAGAAGGGACTTTCCCTGCTTCAGATGAGACTTTGGAATATGGAGTTTTGAGTTAATGCTGAAATGAGTTAAGACTTTTGAGGACTGTTGGGAAGGTATGATTGCTTTTGAAATGTGAGGAAATGAGATTTGGGTGGGGGCAGAGGCCAAATATATGGTTTGGCTGTTTCCACACCCAAATCTAATCTTGAACTATAGCTCACCTAATTCCCATGTGTCATGGGAGGGACCTAGTGGGAGGTAATTGAATCATGTGGGCAGGTCTTTACTGTTCTCTTCTCATGATAGTGAACAAGACTCAAGAGATGGTTTTATAAAGGGGAGTTCCCCTGCACAAGTTTTCTTGCCTGCTACCACATAAGATGTGACTTTACTCCTCATTTGCCTTCTCATATGACTGTGAGGCCTCCTCAGCAATGTGGAACTGTGAGTCAATGAAACCTTTTTCCTTTGTAAATAACCCAGTCTCGGGTGTGTCTTTATTAGCAATGTGAGAATGGAATGATACAACTTACTTTTGGAGAATGTCACTGCTATGTTCATCAAACCTTTGGAGATACCAATGCGACATGAATCTGAGGCCTCCTAACAACTTTCATCAAAGAACTAAGGCCTCAGCCAAAGTCCATATGAGATAGCTACTGTGGATATAGACCCTCTAGTTCTAGTGAAGCCTTTAGATGACCACCATCATAGCCATGGGCATGTCAACAGTAACCTTATGAGAGACCCAGGATTATCAAGCTAAGATACTCTCAAATTCCTGATTCACAGAAAATCTGAATTATAAACATTAATTGTTTTAAACCACCATTATTTGGATTAATTTTTCATGCTGTAATAGAAAATTAAGCCACTACTTGTGATGTAATGGGCAATTGTAGGCTTCTGACTCACTCACCAGTTGAGCTGATTGACATCTAAAAAGTTACTCAGTAGTTTATCCCAATTACTCAGGGAATCAACTAATTAACTTCAAGAAAACTGGTAAAAGGATGGGTGACACCCAATGAAAAGTAAATACAAATTCATCAGTGGAATTGATTTTATATATATATATATAAAATGTATATACATTTTATATATATATGCACATATATAATGTATATATGTATAATGTATATATATAATATATATAATATGTATATATAAATAATGTATATATAATATATATTATATATAATGTATATACATAATATATATATAATATATATATTATATATATAATGTATATACATAATATATATAATATATATATTATATATATTATGTATATATATAATATATATATACATATTATATATATATATGGCCAAATCACTAGCTGTGAAGAGTATCTCCCAAACTTTATTCTGATTAAAGTTTGGAGGCTGCTTTTTCCTGATATATCTTCTAGAAGATCTGAATTTACTTTTCAAGGTTTTATAAAATAAAAGCATTGATTAAGATGATATTTAGAAGACTACCCATATTTTGATTACATACTGGGTGTATTAGATAAGTCCATTGCAATATTTGTCTGTATCTGTTTGTGACAGAGAAGTGCCTAAAATTCAAAAAGATATTGTAGAGAAAAGACTTGGTCTCTGCCTCAATAAGAGGAAATTTAATGAATACCAACAAGGGTAAAGCTCATTATTGAAGCCAGTGGCATATCCCAGGTAACAGAATATCAGATGACTTACAGAGTGTCACTAATGTTAGTTTTATTATTTCATTGTTCCTTTTACCTTTTTCAAAGATTAAAGATGATATGATAGTAATGTTTTTGAGTCAGTGGCAAAGTATGCAAAATTATTCAATGACATCATCAGTAAAATGTGTATCATCTTAACTGGGTAGGTTGGCATTCTCAAAGTTAAGAACAACAACTTAATCACTACTCTTTCAGTTATGTTCATAGGCGTAACTCTCTGGCAAAGCAAATTCTCAGTTCATTTTGTGAATAAATGATTAGTGAGTTTCTCATTTTAGAACACATGATAAAGACAGAAATAAAATATTAAATCTATTTGGAGATGATCAAGGAACTTGAAACTTAGGTATTCTATGCTCAATCTTTCTTGTTTTACAGAATCATACAGGTGATAAGTAAAATATGCACCAGAGGTTATGCCATAATTTTTGTAGTTTCCCTATTAAGTGCAAGTTGATATTAGGTCTCCCCTACTTACTCTGAAATTGCTTTCATTCTTATATATAATAGGTAGAATTTGGCCTTAGGTCAAAAGAAAGGTTATAAGTAAGCCATAATCTGTAATTATATTGATAATATTTAGCCAGTACCAATTACATGGGCATATATAATGAAATAATAATATTAAGTACATGCCAATTTTTCCTTGCTGTAATAGATAATTTCAAACATCTTTATTTTTATAAGGTTTCATTTGAGGTCATTTTCTGTTTGATTTCCAGTGGAATTTGGAAACAAGCATATTTGTTTGTTTGCCTCTGGAGTTGATTACTGTCATTCTGCAATAAATTCTTTACAGTTTTACAAATTCTCAGTATTTGATCCTTGAGTGCTGCTATGGATTCAGGAACATTACAAGAGGTTGGATGTGTAGCATAATTATCAGTTCAGGTACTTTTATTTAGCTTCCTTGTTACGCTTTTTTTGTATGGCTTGTGTCAAATTCTAAAAAAATATTAAGGATTCCTTCATTCTTGGACTTTTTTAATTGGAGTATTTGCTGAGGGCAAGAACACTAAATTTTCTGAAGCAGCTCAAAATCATGGACAACATTAAAAACATACATGTTATCATTATACATATTACATACCTTACTCTTATCTCTTCTAATTGACAAGTTCTTAAGTATGTAATGAATATTATTTAAGTTTATTTTGTTTTTAGCAAATAGCATCAAGCAGATAGGCAATTTGAAATCTATAATAGTAGTTACAGCTTTTAAATTCTCTGCTTTTATCTTAAGGTACAAAGCATCAATAAACAATGTAACGAAGGCCAGGAAACAATGAATTTCTCCCTCTTCCAGTGGAAGGACAACAGTAGATTTTAGTCTTAGATGTTATATAAAATTGTGGGAAAACATTAGAATATCATAAATGGCAAATATTTTACCTAGTAAAACTAGTAACTTTGGTAAACTTCTGTATTTAACTATTGGAATTTATATTTTCAAAGAGCAATAAAGTTTGCACTAGTATAAAAGACCATCAAAGTTAAGGAAGAACTTAAATTCAAGTTGGAATTAGGTTTCCCCTATTGAGAATAAAACTGCTATCATCCTTATGTAAGAAGGGTAGAATTTGACCTTAAGTCAAGAGAAAGGTTATAAGTAAGCTATAATCTGTAATTATATTCATGACATTTAATCAGTACCAGTTAATGGACATATGTAATGAAATTGACTATCACTGGGGAAGCAACATCCTGCGTTCAAAATCTGGCTTTCATTGTCAAGCTGGAAAGGGTGAAGGCTAAAAAATTTGCCACTAAAGTGGATTAAAAGTACAATGTTGAGTTTTCTGTTATAAAAATAATAAAACTTCTCTTTCCAAAAACATCAGTGGCCATCTGTATTTCTCACATATAGACATGGTTAAAGGTATGTGATAATTGGTTTGAATGGTTTGTAATTTTAAATCACAAAGTGACTGCGCACATTTAAGTCCAAAGGAAGAGATTTGCTTACCAATATTTGGTTATATCATATAGCTCTGTGGTGATTTCAGACAATTTGGATACTCATTGCAATAGCCAGTGAGAGCTAGAAAAACTTTAATATTTTTTCTTAGTAACAGACCTGGGAAATTATTGAATAGCTTATAATCTGGCAGAGGTTGAGGATTTATGTTTTCTGAATAAGTCTCAGGCAATATACTTTTTTGGCAAATTTATTTTTTTCGAAGAATATACTTTTTTTCATTTTTGCTATGTCATAATAGTAAATAGAATCAGTTTTAGAGCTCATCCTACCTTTAGAATGTTGCAAAATGATTTGAATAAACATATTGGAAAGAGAAAAATTATAGGGAAATTTTAGATTCTTAATGTTCTTGTATTAGTCTATTCTCACACTGCTATGAAGAAATACTCAAGACTGGATAATTCATAAAGAAAAGAGGTTTAACTAACTCACAATTCTGCAAGGTGGGGAGGCCATAGAAAACTTACATTCATGGCAGAAGACACCTCTTCACAGGGCAACAGGAGAGAGAAGTGAGTGCAAGCAGAGGAAATGACAGATACTCACAAAGCCATCAGATTTAATGAGACTCACTCATTGCCATGAGAACAGCATGGGGGAAACCACCTTCATGATCCAGTTATCTCCACCTGCTCCCACACTTGACAGGTAGGGATCATTACAATTCAAGGTGGGATTTGACCAAGAGCCAAATCATATCAGTCCTATTTAAGAACTTGGGATAATTAAGATAACGCCTCAGTAAAAATCTGAAGTAAACTGTTGTTGTTCTAGGTACATTGTTGATCTTGGAAAACAATACATGCGTATTGACAAGCTCAAACTAGAAAGACACTAAAGAAAGCAGACCACAGATCTGTAACTAAAAGATAAAGTGACAAGTGGCACTGCAGATAAAATAGCATTTATGCTTAGAACCACAGGGATCAACAAATTATTCTTTTATTTGTGACTCTGAAATTAAAAATAAATATACATTCTTGATCATTGTTTTTCCTGACCTGAAGGTTTCGTTTTTTACAGACTGGCCTATGGTATGATTAGTACTTTTTCTATGAGGCTTTCAGATATTGGCTTTAGTCACTTTGTTAGTTTCAGAGAGTAATGCACAGCTTGAGTCCAGTTTTAAATGGGTTAACTAGAACCTTGATAGGTTTGTACAACTTGAGCCAAATTTTAAATGGTTAACTAGAATCTTGATAGCTTTGGACATACAAATTCTACCATATTTTAGAAATTATTAATAGTCTAGTAACTTCTAAACATCCAATTTAGGTTTGATTTGGACACAAGAATATCAGTAAGTCAAAGTCTAAATAATCTGTGACTAGATTATAAATAATGTGGTGAATGGAGTTCTCCAGGAAGATGCCTTCAGGAGACCACAAAATATAACATTTTGTTTGCATGATAACATATGTTTAACAACTAGGTTTTATTTTTTATAAAGTTCTGATTTCCATGCTATAATACTAAATTTAAATTTGCGACACGATGTCACTGAATGAAGAATGGGGAAGAAATGTGCACAACCAACTTTCATAAGACAGTACAAGTTGATGTTAGCATATCCAGTCTAAATTAGTGAATTTCACAAAAGAGAATATAGTATTCCTTGATAACAGGTTTAAGAGAGAAGGTTGTGGATTGAAATATCAGGAATGCCAAAGTTACATTGTCTACTATATAGACAACTATAGAGTTTGGAAAAAAAATGCACGATAGTTCAAGGACTTAAAGAAAAGATTATAAAAATGTTTAATCAAATTTTGCAAATATTTTGGCATTTTGTGACATTTTTCTTGTGAGTTTGAGTAAAACAGAGAGATTGGGCACATGGTTCTCTTTCTATTGGTGACCTTTATTGTTCACCTAGTTATTTGTTTTTCCTTCGTTTTCCTGGCTAATACAGTACAACTATTTTTCTAACTTAGTTTTCTCTTAAATATCTATAAGTGTTTTTACAGATGCCCACCACTGACAGCTTTCACCTATATGAGAGTAAGAAATATATTTAATCTCTAAAGGTATTGACTTAATATGGGTCATATTCTGCTTCTAAAACTCATTCAAAATCTTCAGCAAAGTGTTATGAATTCAGCAATGGTATTTTTCACAATCCAGTATTGCAGGTATATCAAATTCCCTATTTTTGGTTAAAGCCGTTCACACTAAGGGAAAAGAGAGTCAGGGTCATAACAGAGTCGGGAACTACTCTTGGATCTTATCTAAAGGTGGTAAAGAATTCTCTGATGTCTACAGTGGATTTATCTTTTCTTTGCTTCAGGACTGGATTGAGGTATAATCTAATTTCAAGGAAAGACTTTAAAAAGATTTTTTTCAAAACACCATAGCTTTTCTCAACACCTATGGAATTTTTACTTTGAGTCCTGTAGGTCTCCCTCAGAGTCTTCCCTATGCCTGTTTCATCCCCTCACCCCTTATTTTTAATCCAAGTTTCCTAATAACATGTGAAGAAAATGGATACACATTTCACTGACCTCTACTGTAGGTCCTTAAGTTTATTTAAAATTATTCTGTTTATTTTTATCTTCTCTATCTCAACAATGGAAAGAGTGAAAACTGCCTCTCAATGTAGGTTTAGAAGATTTAAAATGAACCGTAAGGCCTTTCTCTATTTTGATTGGTTTAACTTAAAGTAGCAATCAACTTTTCAAGATTTGAGGCTTAGGCCAATGAAAGAAAAAAGATCAGTGAAAAGGATAGGAGAGGATCAGTTGACTACATTATCAGAGAGAAAAGGAGAAACAAGACAAAAAGTAGTTGGGTTATTGTTTGGAGAGATCTAAAATATAGATACTTCTTATTTTACTAAATTATCCATGTTTCTCTGCAAAGAAAATAAAAAAGCAATGTTGAGGTCTCAGCTCCTCTTTTACCAATTATTGTCATGCTTGACTATTTTTTCTCTCTACTTTCTGAAAATACATACATAGGTGTATCTGTGTATATGTGTGTGTGCATGCATGCATGTGTGAATGCATATATACAAATTATAAATTTCTTCAATATCTCTATATGACTATAAAACATTATGATTGTCTAGAATGTTAACAATCAACTTTATTTTTACTGTTGTCATCTATTTTGTCTACCATTTTTATCACCAATATTCTTCTTTTGAATTATGCAATTAATGACTGAATCCAGATGTTTGTTAAAATTTTGTATACTCTTTCTTCTTTATCTCATGCCTTCATTTTGGTGTTATTTTTCAAAAAAACAAGCTCTAACAGTTTGCAGGTGTCTCATATGGTAGCTGCTAGCCACACTTGGCCACTGAAATTTAAATAACTAAAATGAAATCAATTTAAAAATTTTTTTTCTTTGTAGCATTAGTTATATTCCAAGCACTGAATAAAGATGGGCCTAGTGGTTAGTGTACAGACAGTGCAGATAAGAAACATTTCCTTCACATAGAAAGTTATTCTGAGCCACCTGTCTATATCCTAGATCTGTTAATATTACCATTGCTTGATTTTATTTATCTGGAAATGTATGTATATCATTTGATCTAAATTGTTGATAAGACAAAAAGATCACTAGAAACTGTTGTGAGAGTCAAAACTAAATTCAAGGAATGTTCTAGGCAAAGGAGACCTGAATTAGGATCCAGATTCTTTGAACGATGCTCAAACAGGTCTCAGGCATACTGAGTGAGAGCAGATTTGATTATTTCTAACAGACTTTGGGAAAGATCCTGACTGGATTCTACACAAAAATTAGGATGCATTAAAAATGTCACCATTTTACTGTTTTCTAGTTAAAGCTCTTTTATTCTGATCTAGTCCCTAGTATACTGTCAAGAACAAAATGTTTATAATCGAATGGTTTCAAAAAGTAAATTATCTTTTAAGATTGTTTTCTAATATTATAAAATAATCTATTTTATTTCAAAGAACATGGTCTGTAAGTATCATGTCCTTGATGTCCATCATCAAAAACTGCTTTTCAGTTTCTTACACTTGAATGAGAACTTTTCTAGAATGCAGAAATTGAAGTATTGCCTCTCAGCTTTAAAGATATTGTATCTTGGCCTTTTTTGGCATTATCTCTTACGTTTGAGAAGCTTTCTGGCTGTCTAATTGCCATTGCTTGTGAGTAATCTGTCTTTTCTTCTTAACTGTTTTCACTTAATTTTCCTTCATGTTTCCTTGTGTTAGAATCATGTGTCTAGGTCTGAATATATTTTTATTTATTTTGTTTGGAATTCATTGTGCTTATCAAATTTGAATATATATTTTTCAACAATTCTAGAAAATCCTTAGTGATTTTATCTTTAAATGTTACTAGTTACTCTTTTTCTCTAGCATAGCATCCAGTCTCAGAGTTTTCTTGCCTGTTGCTGAGTCAATTTGTTTTCTTCTCTTTTGCCCAGTGAAAAGCTTGAGAGCACTGGCTATTTGCAGCATTCTCAATTACAGCTCTCCAGCTTGTTGGCGTTCTTTGCCTAGAATCCTTTGTCAGGGAAACTTAAAATGCAAGCCTGTTGAGGGCAACAACACACACTTGGGCTTGCTGGGGTAGTCAAGGAAGGAGATATCAGGAAAAAGTAGCTACTGCATGCTGGCCTTAATACCTATGTGATTGATAGGTGGCAGCAAACCACCATAGCACACATTTACCTGTGTAACAAACCTGCATGTCTTGCACATTTATCCTGGAACTTAAATTAAAATTTAAAAATTAAATTTTAAAAATGCAAAACTATTTAATACTGATAGTCAAATTTTTTCCCAAAAATTCATGTTAGAACTTAATTCCACAATGAGACAGATCCTTTAAAGAAGTTAATGATTAATGAGGTCCTAAGGATGGAGCACTAATCAAACATGACTAATGCCCTTATAAGGAAAAGAAGAGACACCAGGTAAATGTAGAGGAGAAAAAAAACCTGCCGGCACTTAATCTTTGGCTTCTCGCCTCCAGGGTCCTGAGAAAAATAATTTCTGTTAAGTTACCTAGTGGGTTGTATTTGCTTGTGGTGCTCCTGGCAAACTAATACCCTATCTTTCATGTTTTGGAGAAAGTGAAAACTTAGTATTTTCACTTACCCTTTGTAAAAATGCGTATGTATTTGAAATGTTAAGAAAAATTATCAAACATCTGGGAATAGACAAAAAGGTTTTAGTGGATATCTGTTCATTACAGTGCTTAGAATGTCTGATTTTCTAGTGCTATGCTCTCATTCAACTTTTTATTCACTATTTATTAGGAATTTTACAACTCTGTAGTGGTGGAGAACTTACTACAGTCAAATTACTGTTTCTCACTCTAATGCAAATAATTGCATTTCTGTTAAAAAGATAATCTCAGAGGTTATTCTTTGTTGCTTCAAAGAACATTTACTAATTTTGTATTAATTTGGTAATATTATTCTATCATTTATAAAAAGAAAAAAATTTAAGAAAGAGCTTTTCTAATGGAATATAAAAACCTGTGCTCACAAATGACTTTAACCAATTTTGCCATCTTCCTTGTTCCCTCATTAATGGGTTATTTAATGAAGTTTTATTAACTTTCCATGTGTCTGAGTGCCATGTTTTTAGTTTTTTGAATATTATATTTTAAATGTTTGGGGCTTTCTGTCAAGATATTCGTAACAACTGACCAGCCAGGGGCAAATAACATGCCACTCAAATTGTTAAAAAGACACTTCATGCACTGTTTAATCTGAAATATGACTGTTTTCACCTATCTGGGTGATTCCCAAAAAAGACTGATGAGTTAGTAATTTTACGGATTTATTTTTCTTTCTCCTCCCTCCCTCCCTCCCTCCCTCTCTTCCTTCCTTCCTTTCTCTCTCTCTCTTTCTTTTCTTTCTTTCTTTCTTTCTTTCTTTCTTTCTTTCTTTCTTTCTTTCTTTCTTTCTTTCTTTCTTTCTTTCTTTCTTTCTTTCTCCTCCTTCCCTTTCTTTTCTCTTTCTTTCTTTCTTTCTTTCTTTCTTTCTTTCTTTCTTTCTTTCTTTCTTTCTTTCTTTCTTTCTTTCTTTCTTTCTTTCTTTTTCCTTTCTCTTCTTTCTCTCTTTCTTTCATTCTTTCATTCATTCTTTCTTTCTTTTACTTTCCTTTTTTTGAGACAGAGTCTCGCTTTCTGTCACAGGGCTGGAGTGCCGTGGTGCAATCTCAGATCACTAAAACCTCCGCTTCCCAAATTCAAGTGATTCTCCTGCCTCAGCCTCCTGAGCAGCTGGGACAACAGGCGAGCACGACCATGCCCAGCTAATTTTTATATTTTTAGTAAAGATAGGGTTTCACCATGTTGTCCAGACTGGTCTTGATATCTTGACCTCGTGGTCCATCTGCCTCAGCCTCCCAAAGTGCTGAGATTACAGGCATGAGCCACTGAGCTCGGCCAGTTTTATGGATTTGTTTGTTTGTGACTCTTGGCCAACTTTTATTCTGTTTTTTGTTGTGCCCATTAGTTGCAGCAATGAAAATCTGGCATTGTGTTCTGATCTTTTAGTGATCTCTCCTAGTAGAAATAGAAATCTATTCTCTGTTGAGTGAGAAAAGAAAGGGAATATGTTTTGTTTAGTTTTGTTGTATTTTGCTGTTATTGTTTATATTATTTGTTTGTAAACTCAAGTCTATTATGAAAATATGTCATGAATACTAGAAAGAATTGGCTTTTAGGACAAGATCATCCTACCAAACTAGTGGTTCATTTTTCTCATTATTACTTGAAAACTGCTAGAAATGCCAAGGTAGAAACAACAACAACAACAACAACAACAACAACAACAACAACAAAAATAGTTCAACAACTGGTAATCATTGATACTCCAAATGATAGTTTTGGGTACAGACCTGTGCACTGGTATCTCTTTAAAACTTATCAGATTGTACTAAGAAGCTGAATCATGATTTCTACGGCTCTTTTTAGTCTAGACATAGACAATTTCATTAGCTAATTGCTGATAAAAGACTAAGCAAAATAAGAATTAATTACAAAGCACTGTATAAACTGATTAGAGATCTATAAATGTAGTTAATAATTTTGTAAAACAGTTGATATATTTGACAGCCTGTTCTTGATGAATAATAAGAAAGTAATTTCTTTCTTTTTTTAACTTTATTCCACAAATTACGCTATTGCGTTTGCAAACTGAATAAAACATTTTGTATGTTATTTGTCTCATTGACCACTCAAAGTTCAAAAGTTAATGTTTTTACTAAGTATTCCTTATTTTCACAGAAATGTAACTATCCAAATTTTTACAATTAGAATATGTTCTCCTTTTGAACAGGATATAACTACACAATAAATCATGTAACCAAGGCCTGAGTGCTATACTTAATAATGACGTATATGTAATTAGTTATGAAAGGTCCACCATTAAGGATCAAGTGTTGTCCCTTATATGTGGAGACAATGCTTACAAAACTATCATAGGAAACTGTCATGTTACCTATTCTATGAGTTAGGGATTCCAAGTCTCACAGGCAGTAAAAAAACAAATAAAACAAAAAAAAAATAACTTTGCATGCCAGGACCTTTGGTAAATTAAGGACCTCAAGTGTAAGTATATTTTTAGGCTGAGTTGCCTAATCTCATGTAGAAGAGCAAATAAGCACAATCTTAGGTTTCTTCTAAAATCTTGAAATAGGTATCAATTTTCTGAACTAGCAGTTGCTTACCACCAAATTTCTCTACAATAGCTGACCAGTGTAAGTTTCAACATGTTAATAATCCTTAAAACACCTATATAAAAATAATAAGACCAACATTTGGGGGAATATTTTTTGAGAATTATTTATAATAAAAATAGTAAAACATTAAATATATACATAACTTGGAAATTTGCAAAATAGACTCCTGAGTATACAAATATATGTATCATTATAATGCTGGGCCTTGGCTAGCAGGTTTATCTGAATCTTTAGGGGTATATATATATATATATGTGTGTGTGTGTGTGTGTGTGTGTGTGTGTGTGTGTGTGTGTGTTTCACATTCTATTTACTACTGATTTAACTATTATGCAACTCTTTAAGGATAGGAGGATTTAATATACAAAAAAATCAAATGCAATTAAAAAAATCTTGTCACATGGCAATACAAATTATTTTTGTTCAGTAGAATAAGATAATGCCACTGACTATACTTTATTGATATTTTTACTTTAATTTTTATATAATTGTAGTAATGTTGTTTTAATATGTTTTAAAATACCTTTCCTGTTGGAACACATAAATTCTTCTTCCTGCCGGGCGCGATGGCTCACGCCTGTAATCCGAACACTTTGGGAGGCCGAGGCGGGTGGATCACGAGGTCAAGGGATCGAGACCATCCTGGTCAACATGGTGAAACCCCGTCTCTACTAAAAATACAAAAAATTAGCTGGTGTGGTGGTGCACGCCTGTAATCCCAGCTTCTCGGGAGGCTGAAGCAGGAGAATTGCCTGAACCCAGGAGGCGGAGGTTGCGGTGAGCCTAGATTGCGCCATTGCACTCCAGCCTGGGTAACAAGAGCAAAACTCCATCTCAAAAAAAAAAAAAAAAAAATTTCTTCTTCCTCAAATGTTCTTTGCATCACTACAATTTTACTGCATACTTCAATCTGTTTGTTAATAAATTTTGGATGCAAGTTCACTTTATATATTTATAAGAGGTGTACTTCGGAAAATAAAATTTTAATAGAAAAGATATCTGTCTTTTCTTGTTCAGCATTTTTGGATATTTTCTAAATGTGTGGTTTTTAATGTTACTTAATTGGTCATATTTCGAGCAACAGAAGTTTTTCTTCTATTAACTCCACTAATTTTTCTGACAGTGCATTGACAGGATTAAGAGAAGTGTGCCTTTTCAACCCCCTGATTAATTTCTATTTCCATTAGAAGTGCTTTTCTTAGGAGACTAGGTGGAAAGAGTAGAGGGATTCAGAGACCAGTAAGGACACAATGACAGTTTACTTAGTTTTCTGAGGCCCTTGACTCAGGATGAAGAGAAATTTCTTGGGGATTGAGAGAAACACTAGATCTCTGACCAAACATTGAGGAAACTTTTTTAACCCAGATATGTTATCAGTTCCTATATGGCCTCCTTGATGCCAGAAACTGTGATGATCACATTATACTTTCCCAGGAAGTGTTATTTTGTATTACCATAGGGATGGAGACAGCTGCTTTTGAGAAGTCCACGTCTAAGTTCAGAATCTAGCTGCAATTGTCTTTCCCAGATGATCTAATTCAGTAGTTTGCCATCCCAAATGCACCTCAGAATAAAATGTTTAAAAAAATGTCTAGACTTTACCACAAAACTACTAAATCAAAGTCTTTGGGATGTCGCCTGTGGATATTCTTAAAAAAGAAGTTTCTCGTTTATTCTGATTCTCGAAAAGTATAAACTTATTGATTTATTCCTATGCTTTGCAAACTTTGGCTATATAAATCACCCATGGTGCTTTTTTAAAAATACAAATTTATATAACTCAAACTCAAACTTCTCAAATAAAATCAAAGGCACTTTGGGAAGCACGGGTCTAGCTTATTATTTTGGGGTAAAATAACTAAATAGTATATAGAACTTGCAATTACCTACAGAGTTATTTCTCTCAAACTTGTCCATTCCCCAAACCACAAAAATACCAATTTGTCAGAGGTAACATGCAACCAATGATTAAAGAGAGAGGAATTCCACATTACTAGTTTTTTGCACTCTTTTTCAAATTAGAAAAAGACTAATGAACTTCTGGATTAAATCAACTATAAATTATTTGCTTCTGCCTTTCCCACTTCACCTAAAAAAAGTGTAGCAGTTCATCGCATTATTCTAGGCTGATAATGAGAAAGCATGTTTGACTTAATAAGAGACTTCCAAATGAATTTCTGTTAATACTAAGAGTTAATTATCATATTATTAGTTCCCTTTACTTTTGCAGACAAAATCTCAGTGCTATTTCCATTTTCTGGTGTCAGTGGGAGATTTAGCCTCTGTTATAACCTTTTAAGTGAAGTCAAATCCAAGGCTTTTGGTCCAGAACAGAGAGGACTCCCATTTACTTCCAAGACTAAGATTACTCTGATAAGAAGGGGGAAATATGGAATACTAAACAATAAAATTTTCACTTTTTCTCCCCAAGCAGATTGTGTTAATGAAGAGCAAAGCAGGACATAGGTACTACTGTCAGAACCAAGTAACAAGGAAAATGTCTCACAAGAAAAGATAGTTGTATACTATGGACAGGGACGTTTAAGATCAAAACCAAAACAAAATCTGCCTCCCTCAAAAAATATCTGGGATTTTCAACTTGGAGATAAACAGATAAGTTGATAAGAAAAACTAAAAAAAATACAAGGTGTTCTGGAGTTAGCAACTGAAGAAAGCCGTTACCCTCCTAGAGGTAAGAGGACAAAGGAGATAAAAGGAAAATTTAGAAGCTTACCAAAAGAGGTTCCATAGAGCTGAACATCAAATTCTGATGAGCAGGTAGCACTAATGAGGAGGCCCAAGTTGGCTAATGTTGCTTTTTGAACTTGAAAGAGAGGCTGTGGGTTTGAAAACCACTACTGTGAGCAGGAATTTCTGTTTGGTTAATACTGGTGACTCTGAGATAGGTGTATACAGAAGTGTCAAAACCTAGCAGTCTAATATGAAAATGAGATTCTATGAACTTTGAGGAGAAAAATGTTTCTCAAACAAGAAACAAGATGTTTCTTTGAGGAGAAAAATGTTTCTCCAACAAGATGTTTCCTTATCTTATTGTTTTCAGACCTTGTATTTACAAATTGATTACAAATGTCCTACAGGTGCCTGGTATAGTGGCTCATACCTGTAATCCTAGCACTTTGGGAGACTGAGGTGGATAGATCATTTGAGGTCAGGAGTTTGAGATCAGCCTGGCCACCATGGGGAAACCCTGTCTCTACTAAAATACAAAAATTAGGCAAGTGTCGTGGTGGGTAGCTGTAATTCTAGCGAATGTGGAGGCTCAGGCCGGAGAGTCACATGAACCTGGGAGGCAGAAATTGCAGTGAGCCAAGATCACACCACTGCACTCCAGCCTGAGTAACAGCAAGACACCATCTCAAAAAAAAAAAAAAGAAAAATAAAAAGAAAAGAAATATATAAATGTCCTGCATGTAGCAAGTATTTTGTTATATGTTTATTAGGCTATTCTGTTTAAAGTTGCACCTATACATTAATTACTTGTTTATAGAATTAATAAAATGTTTAGTTATTTATTGATTGGCAGAATGATAAATGAAGTCTTAGGCACCTGAATTCATAGGAACATTTTGTTTCATTAATGATTCTATTTTCCAGGTTTTTAAGAAGGATAAATGGAATTATTGAAATCATAAAACTTCAGTATACTAACAAAGCTTCCAAACCTGAAAAAGAAGAGAAAATATAGAATTTTGAAAACAAGTGTAAATATGTTTGTGTGTGTGTGCACTTCTTGTATTTTAGGCCTGCACATACACTGCCTCCCAAACTGGGACATTCACCTCACTCTTCATACAACCGTATTCATTCTTTTCAAACATTCCATATTAACTCAGATCTTAGTTCAAAGGGGAGGCTTTCTTTGCCATCTGTTATGTATCAATTATTCGTTTTTAGACAGAGTCTTGCTGTGTTGCCCAGGCTGGAGTGCAATGGCAAGATCATTGCAACTTCCGCGTCTACGTTCAAGCTATTCTTCTGCCTCAGCCTCCTGAGTAGCTGGTATTACAGGCACATACTACCACGCCCAGGTAATTTTTGTACTTTTAGTAGAGAAGGGGTTTCACAGTGTTGGTCAGACTGGTCTCGAACTCCTGACCTCATGATCCACTTGCCTCGGCCTCCCAAAGTGCTGGGATTACAGGTGTGAGCCACTGCACCCAGCTCATATCAGTTATTCTTATTCATCCTTGCAGTATAATATTCTCTTACCTATAAGTTTTTCTTGCTTCAGGGACACCATTCCTGACTATGCTATTTAAAATTGTAATCATTCCTCTTATGTCTAACCAAACTTTTTGCTTTATTCTACAGTATTTATTACGTTTCAATATGGTGGTAATTTATTTGTTTTGTTAGATGTGTATTTGGGTATTACAAGTAAGATATTCTACAGTAGAAAAATTTGCCTGAAAACAGGTATATATGTATTATTAATGTAACAAAAAAAGCTTGATAAATATGTGTTGAATTAATTAATTGGCATTCTACCAGTGTCAACTGGGGTAAACAAAAATTATGAGGAAAAGAAACTGGGTAAGGAAACTGTAAAAGATCTATGAGAATCAGATTTTAAGGTATGTAAATTAGTTGTAGGTAAACATATGCTGACTAAAGATATTTTATTATTATTATTGTTGTTATTATAGTTATTTTTATATCACAACCACTATGCATTTAAGGTAATTATCAGTATTTGCTAGAGAGACAGAAAAATACAAAATTAACATTTCTGGATAATGTCTTGACTGGCCTTTCTTGTACTAATAGAAAGAATATTTTAGGAAAATGAAAGTTTCAGATGTGTTTTGCAATGTGAGTGGGAGATTTAAATCTCTAGATAAGACGAATTAGGACTCCCACAGCTATGAAGGAGTCAGCTGTGCTATTGTGTATATGGAAATACTTGAGTCAGATGTTACTGCTTGAACACCGAATAGATTTTAATAGAAATAATTCCTTGCAGTCATTAATATACTATTATCACTTGAAGAATAAATTTGAAATGGTGGTCTCTAGGTAACACGCATCTCTTGATAATTCTTTAGTAGGAAATTTGTTTGACATTTGAACATCTTTTACAATCAAATAAAATTGGAAGGTGAAAATAGTTGAGCATTTCATTAAAAAAGAGCTAGATTTGAACTTGATTGCAGACTCAAATTCATGAGTAAAAATGCTTTTGAGCTAACTTTAAAAACAAATCATTTGAGATTTATAACTTTGATAGGATGGATGAATTGTTGGGTGAATAGGTGATAGATTAATCAGTGTTGCAAAGTTAAGAAAAAAAGGTAAGATTCACTAAAACTAACACAAAAAAGTGAAAATGGGAACAATGGGAGGTAAAGAGTACTATAATCATAACTGCCTTTTATCCTGAGATTTCTATTAAATTTTGGATTCTTGAGCTCCTAGTTTAACATATGAATGAATGCAGGGACAAGAATTAAAGCTGGGGGTGAACTCCAGCGGAAGAACCCACGTAAAGTTAGGACCCTAATGGCTGTCAATTTCAAAGGAAAAGAAGATAAGAAATAAAGTCAAGATTAAAAGGGAGGACAACGTAGGGCATTTCCTATTTTGACTGGTACTAGTTCCTACGTGAGACTTTGTCCTGAATTGTGTACATCCTCAGTGAGAAAACAAAACAGGCAAAAAAAAAAAAAAAATCACATGACCAAATACATATTAGTGAGTTAAGGAAGTGGTGCACTCTTTTCATTAATATTAAGTGAGGGAGTGAATATTTCTGAACAACACTGTAATTCACAACGAAGTAGCACAACAAAAGAGCCCCTCTGTATCCTGAAGTATAAATCTCCAGAAAAAGGAAAAATCAAAGAAAAATCTCCTGAAGTAAAGTAACTTTAACCCAAGCCTCAGTGAATTTCTGTGAATAAAATTCCACAGAAGTGAGTTACACAGAAAAAAAAAAGAAAGAAAAGAAAGAAAGAAAGCTTTAAGGAACAAAATCTAGCTTCTTAAATGAAGATGAACAGATACCCATATTCAGGTTAATTATCAATTATCAGGCTCTGAGTGTAAAATAACTGTGCTACACATTAAGAGCCAGGAGAAATATAAGAAATGAGAAATAATGAAGAATAGTAGTTAGACTAATACTGCAACTAAAACCAAAAAGGAATGTCTGGAAATGAAAACTTAAATAATAAATATTTTAAAACTCAATGGGTAGTTTAAAGAGCATTGCAGTGGGTAAGCAGAGAGGTCCTAAAAATTGAATCCAGATGATGGCTGAATAGGAACAGTTCTGGATTCAGTTCCTAGTGAAAATGCAGAGGATTAGTGATCACTGCATTTCCAAACAAAGTTTTACTGCCCACAGACCAGGAGATTCCCAGGTGAAAAAGCACCATGAGTCTCCAGCCTGGCTGTTTCAGCCAGCTCAGTAGGTCTCCACATAAAAAACTCACATATATCCCTGCACTGTTTCAACTGGTGACTGGAATGCCTGGGAGACAGTCATTCATTCAACTGAAAAAAAGGGGCTGAAACAGGGAGCCAGGTGATCTGGCTTGGCTGGTCCCACCCCCACAAAGACCAGCAATCTGAAATGCTCTGGATTGAGAGTTTCACAGCAAGCACAGCTGGACCCACGATGGTCCAGTTCTGTGGGGGTAAGGGTGTCCACCATTACTGAGGCAGTCCACCACTACCAAGGCAGTCTGCCACTACTGAGGAAGTACGCCACTACCAGGGCAGTCTGCCATTACCGAGGAAGTTTGCCATTACTGAGGCAATCTGCCATTACCAAGGCAGTCTGCCATTATAGAGACAGTCCGCCATTACTGAGGCAGATCGCCATTACCGAGGCAGTTCTAACTATACCCCTATAAACAAAACTGCAAGGAAGTTCATGCAGCAGCTCAGCAGAGCCCACAGCAGCTCAGCAATGCCTCTGCTGGCAAACTGTGATTAGGCTACCTTCTTGCTGGGCAGGACATCTCTGAAAAAAGGCAGCAGCAAGTCAGGAACTTATAAATAAAGCCCCATCTTCCTGGGACAGAGCACCTGGGATGAATCCTACTTGATAATGATGGATAAGCTATTTGATGTGCTGCTGCAATCAGTTTGCCAGTATTTTATTGAAGATTTTTGCATCTATGTTCATCATGGATATTGGTGACAGAGAGAATGAATCCAAGCTGGAAAACATTCTTCAGGATATTATCCAGGAGAATGTCCCCAGTCTAGCAAGGCAGGCCAACATCCAAGTCCAGGAAACACAGAGAACACCAAAAAGATATTCCTTAAGAAGAGCAACTCCAAGGCACATTATTGTCAGATTTGAAATGAAGGAAAAATGGTAAGGGCAGGGTTGAAATGAAGGAAAAAATACTAAGGGCAGACACAGAGAAAGATTGGGTTACCCACAAAGGGAAGCCCATCAGACTTACATTGGATCTCTCAGCAGAAACCCTACAAGTCAGAAGTGAGTGGGGCCCAATATTCAAGTTCTTAAAGAAAAGAACTTTCAACCTAGAATTTCATATCCAGCCAAACTAAGCTTCATAAGCATAGAAGAAATAAAATCCTTTATGAACAAGCAATTTCTCAGAGATTTCATCACCACCAGGCCTGCTTTACAAGAGCTCCAGAAAGAAGCACTAAACATAGAAAGGAATAGCTAGTACCAGCCACTCCAAAAACGTACCAAATGATAAAGAGAATCAACACAATGGAGAGCAAAAAATGGCAGGAGTTGCAATCCTAGTCTCTGATAAAATAGACTTTAAACCAACAAAGATCAAAAAAGACAAAGAAGGTCATTAGATAATGGTAAAAGGATCAAGGCATCAAGAAGAGCTAATGATTCTAAATATATACACACCTAATACAGGAGCACCCAGATAAATAAAGCAAGTTATTAATGACCTACAAAGACACTTAGACTTCCACACAATAATAGTGGGAGACTTTAACATTTCACTGTTAATATTAGACAGATCAACGAGACAAATTAACAAGGATATCCAGGACTTGAACACAGACCTGGACCAAACAAACATAATAGACATCTATGGAACTCTCCACCTCAAATCCACAGAAAATACATTCTTCTCAGCACCACATCACACCTACTATAAAATTGACCACATAATTGGAAGTATATATATACTCCTCAGCAAATGCAAAAGAACCGAAATCATGACAGTCTCCCAAACCACAGTGCAATCAAACTAGAACTCAGAATTCAGAAACTAACTCAGAACCACACACCTTCATGGAAACTGAACAACTTTCTCTTGAATGTTGACTGGATAAACAATGAAATGAAGGCAGAAATAAAGATGTTCTTTGAAACCAATGAGAACGAAGACACAATGTACCAGAATCTCTGGGACACATTTAAAGCAGTGTCTAGACGAAAATATACAGCAATAAATGCCCACATGAGAAGAAAGGAAAGATATAAAATCGACACCCTATCATCAAAATTGAAAGAGCTAGAGGAGTAAGATTCAAAAAACTGAAAGGCTAGCAGAACACAAGAAATAACTAAGATCAGAGCAGAACTGAAGGAGATAGAAACACAAAAAAACCTTCAAAAAATCAACAAATCCAGGAGCTGGTTTTTTTGAAAGATCAACAAAATAGACAGACCACTAGCCAGATTAATAAAAGAGAAAAGAGAGAATAATCAAATAGATGCAATTAAAAAAAAAGATAAAGGGGATATCACCACAGACTCCACGGAAATACAAACCACCATCACAGATTACTACAAACAACTCTATCCACATAAACCAGTAAGCCTGGAAAAAATGGGTAAATTCCTGGAAACGTGCACCTTTCCAAGCCTAAACCAGGAAGAAGTCGAAACCTTGAATAGACCAATAACAAGGGCTGAAGTTGAGGCAGCAATTAATAGCCTATTAACCAAAAAAAGCCCAGGTCCAGATGGGGTCACAGCCAAATTCTACCAGATATACAAAGAGAAGCTGGTACCACTCCTTCTGAAACTATTCCAAACAGTACAAAAAGAGGGAATCCTTCCCAAATCATTTTATGAGACCAACATCATCCTGATACCAAAAAGAAAACTTCAGGCCAATATCCATGATGAACATAGATGCAAAAATCTTCAATAAAATACTGGCAAACTGATTGCACCAGCACATCAAATAGCTTATCCATCATGATCAAGTAGGATTCATCCCAGGGATGCAAGTCTGGTTCAACATATGCAAG
The DNA here is from genome assembly GCA_028533165.1 of Leontopithecus rosalia. NCBI lineage: Eukaryota > Metazoa > Chordata > Mammalia > Primates > Cebidae > Leontopithecus > Leontopithecus rosalia. Next base: position 61,821,281 of record CM052663.1, on the reverse strand, counting down.
TCTATAAATGTAATTAGTAGATTTTTACTTATATAAATGCAAATACTTTATGTTTGGAAGAAAAGATAATTCAAAATGTTGCAGTTTTAGTTGCCTATGGGACATTAACCCACTTGTCTTGAATTTGCCGTACATATTTCAGCAAGCTTGTCATGGCTAACAGAAATGGCTTTTGAAGAACCTTCAATATTTTGCTGGTTTCTTCAAAAATTATTTAATAAACTTCTGAAAAATATTTTTCTACAGTCTTTGGGGATAATGTTTTAATCCTTTGAAAATTAAACTTGGGTAGAGATTAGAACTCTGGTCTATTAAACCCTAAGACATCAGGAACAAGCAAGTTGTAAAAATCAAATTAGTTTTAAAAAGAAAGAAACAGCATAAAACAGAGAGTAAAGAAGGAAAAATATGATCTACTGAAAATACTAATAAAATTTTTGAAAGAAAAAAATTCTGCCAGATTACTTAAAAGAGTTAGAAAGAAACAAAAATAAGAAATATTAGGAAGAACCATGGAAATAATGATTACAGAGATTAAATGTATTATAAGCTGCACTAACAAAAATAATATGGCATATATTCGAAAACTTAGATTATTGGTTTTAGAAATACAAGTTACTAAAACGGATTTATGAAGAAACTTACTATTTTATCTAAAATAAGGAGAAATATCATGTGGTTATCTCAATAGATTCAGTGACGTACTATCTAAACTTAAACAGACATTCCTAATAAAATTATAATACTGAAACTAAAAAGGAAGTTACTGAACATCATAAGGAATAATCTACAGATTCTTAACATACTGTCAAAATTTAAATTATAAAAACATTTCTTCTAATATCTTATTACCATTACTCTTCACTATTTTAATGGAAGACTTAGAAAGTAATATAAATTAAAGAATAAAAGGGGATAAAATTCTATGATAGCAGATATATTAATGTGTTTTTGCAGATTATTGTTTGCATAGCACAAATATAGGCTATGTATAAGGACTAGATGGCATTATAAATATTAGTAGACATACTATTAGAATGTAGCAAATTTGTATGACACAAAACCCAGAGCAATAAACAAGTTAGTGTCTATATGCAAGCATAAATAAGGTAGAGTTTGAAAAAAATAGATAAATAACATTGGCATATTTATAACTTATGCAACTCTTATACATGGTCCTGAATAACCTCTTGTTTTGAAAAATCATGTGCTATTCCCAAAAAAGTATGTGATTATGGGAAAAATAAAAGATTAAGGGTCAGTCATTCAAATCTCTTACAACTTTATAAAGAGAGCACTGAATATCAATAACAATTCTAAGAAAAATTAACATATTTTTAAAGTTATGTCAAGTTTTTCCTATCAAAGGAATGTTATAGAATGTATGTAGATAATTTTTAAATAGGTAAATGTAACTTTGTGAATGGTATCTAAGGGAGAATTCTACTGTTCAATTAGGGGGACAAGCTGAGGGATCTGTTTTTATCCGTAGCTACAGGTAAAGGAACAATGAATCAACTGGGGAAGAAAACAAACAAAACAACAACAACAACAACAACAACAACAACATGCTGCCAAAGAGGGATAATCTGGCTCATTGTCTTGAATTTGTTTCTTTCCATTAGCTCACATTATTTCTCTCTTTTTCTTCCCTCCTCCTCATTGATCAATAAACTATAAATAAAAGATGCTTACATGGCTTCAAATTGGACTCACTTACTGGCTTTAAAGAGTACCTAATCCAAGGCCATTAAGTTCAGCCCTGCTCCGTGTTACACTGTGATGATGTCTTCTAATCACAGCCATATTTCTTATCACCTTTAAGATAGTTGATCACTGACTGTGCTCTCATGAGTAGCCTGCTGCAATATGTTTCTCAGCCTTCGGTCTCCTTTTGCTCCTCAGTAACAAGTGTTTTCTGGATCTCTCATAGAAAGACCCTCTCTGTGAGACAGTTCCTTAACATCTTCACTCTTAATAATAGCAACAACAATAATAATAAGCAAAACTGAGCCAAGGAGAGGACTGTGACATTTCATAACTACTATTTTCCTCAGTGATTTTCTGTTTTAAGTCACGTTTGCGTTTAGCTTCTGTTGAAGAAAATGAATCAACCTAACTTCTATATTATGTTAGTGCCATTGCCAAAGTTACCAGTCATACATGAGGTAATTCTTATTACAGAAATTTGTATTTTGGAAAAACAGAATTTTTCTAGGAATAAATTTAACAAAATATGGAGATAACTTTATGGAGAAAAAAGTGAAAATATATGTGAGTCATTAAAGAAGACACAGATATATTTTCTTGAATAGAATGACTAGCTATCGTAAAATATCAGTGATTTCCAAATTGATATCATTCATTGCAATTCTAATTTTAGAAATCTTATGACTATTTTAAGTGTTGTTTTTGTGGTGCTTAAATCAATTAAATCAAAATACAAAATAAAGGGCTAAAAATAGCCAGGACTTCACAGAAAGCCAACCCTTAGATTTTCTCTACCAGATATTAAAATATTTTTAAGGCTGTTATCATCAAGACAGATTAGCACAGGAAAGTGAACAATTTTACAAATTGAAGAAATGCACTCTATTCAAAGCATTTGTTGTGAAACTATTATTATGACAGCAAATAGGACATCTTTGTGGACAGCACAGGGAGCTGAGGGCCAAACATGAAGAAAGAAAATGTTGCCAGTATTAAGTCACAATTGAAATTCATTGCCAACTTTCCTCTAAGGAAAAACACCTTCAGTCTTGATATTGGTTATACACTTGAATAATAGTTTTTCTGAAAATTACTCTAAGGTCAACATACTTTCTACGTACAGGAATCTAATAAAGACTTAGGAATGACAATGAATGGGCTTTTCATGACATTCTCTTTTGTTGATTGAGTTTCTCATAGCCCACTCTGATTTGGCATAATCTCCTATACCAAGCTAATTTTTAAAAAGGTATTCACTAAGGTAAGATCACAAGTCAATTCAATGCAATGTTTGAGTAGATTTTATTATAAACTGTTATCTCTCGGTATGAGAAAACAGACAATTTGAAATGAACACAAACTTCTAAGTAGCAGTTACATTTGGTACCTTATAAATATTCCCTGAAGCAAATTTACTTCTCCAAACATTTATTGTATCAGACATATGTCTTGCTAAGTCAAAATAGATTTTTAAGCAAAGAAGATATTTATTTATTAATGTACTCAAGCAACTTTAATAATGCTTGTATGGTTTCAGGCAATACAGTAAGTGATCAAAATTTAGTATTTAATAAAGTATACAGAGTTTCAAGTATAAAGATGCAGAAAAGTGCAACACAGCAAAGGGGAAACAAATTAGGGAATACAATGTGTCATGGAACACCCAGGATGGTGACAGACTCAGAATGGTTGAACCAAGCAAGAATCCTTGGGGAAGCAACATGTGTATTAAAATTTAATACAAACGAGGGGCACAACAACACGTTATCATTAGAAGTAAGCAGAATGAAGATCACATAAGGCTTTTAAAACTGTGATGGATATTGTAGTTTTTATTCTAATCAAAAGGAGCATCCCATTAAAATGTCTTAAGGATTAGGGTGACAAGATACAATCTATAATTTTTAAGGATTTTTTTCTGGCAATACATAATTTGAAAAATACCTTTGAGATGGTAGGACTAAAAATAAATATTGTTTCTCTGATGAAATGCAAGTTGTAGTTGAGTAAAATAGTTGCATTAGAAAGATATGTGTGAGATAGACTGTATAGGAATTTATAACTAGTGCGAGAGTTACAAGGGAACCTGGGAATAATTTTCAATTTTTAACCGTACAACTGGGGGAAAGCATGTCATTCAAATAATCAATACCTACATGGTTGAATATATGGCCCTGAGGCTAATCTGGGTTGAAAATATCAAAGAATAAATCAACTGTAATGTATGCTAATGTGATATGTTCATTTAATCATATCAACTTGCATTTTTTTAGAGAAATTTCTGAGCCCTGGAAGTCTTTTATCATTTTATATCTGGTTTATTTGTAAATAATACATGGACTAAGAAAGCTATCCCTTAGTATTTTACTCAGTTTTATATATAAGTTATCTTATTTTTTTAAAAAATAGAATCATTGATGATATATCCCAAAATATTTTAAAAAGCTATGATATTTGATAAAATATCTCCAATAAAATATTTAAAAGTTGAAAATTTATTTTGCAAAATTTAAAGCAAATAAACACTATATACTAAAGATAACCTGATGTATGCAGGGCAGTAAAGTAAATATAAAGTGTAACACATTTATATATGCTGATACTTGAATCTTCCAGACTAACTTTATAAGCAGAACACTGAAGAAAAATACTGTGCAATGATATAATGTTCTTAGTATGCTAAAAATAATTTATGCCTTTGTCCTACTTAGAGATAAGACCTACTGAAATTGAAAATACTAATATACTTTATGTTAGTCAGTGCCCCTGAAATTTTAAAGGAGAGAAACCTATTCAAGCTAACTCAAGTGTAAAGATTTTTTTCTATTACAATATGGAAGGTAATATTATGAATTTAAGAACTAAAGTAGATGCATGTTTCATGAGAACCAGAGCTAAGTAGCCTCTAAGAAAGAAAAGCAAAGCTATACTCTATTATTCCCTTAGGGGTCTCATGATTTCTTATCTCTAACATTATCCCACAGTTTTTCCACTCATTCTCTAAAATGGCTTATTGTTCATTTGCATGACCTGATGCTGATGTTATTGCTGAGACAACCTAATATTGCACAACACAACTTACTAATACCCTGAGTGAGTTAGTATACATTCTAGAGAAACAACCTTTGGTTTCTAAATGTTCTTGGGTCATGTGTACAAGTTAATAATCTCTGGCCAGATACATGGAATTGTATACTGTATGTCATCAAATTTTTGACACCACCAATTTTAAGCTGCACCACTATTTCATAAACCGGTAAGTAAGAAAAACAATACTATTTACTTGTAAGATGTCAGTGATTGTATAGTGCAGCTAATTTCAGAAATAGTACATTAGATAAAATATAAACTGTAGATTCAGAAAAAAATGGTAGTATGCATTTGCCCAGTCCATTTAAAAAAGCCAAGAAGTAATTTCTAGAAAAAAATTGTGTCTAGCTTTCTCAATCCTACTTAACTGTATTCATCTTTTCCCATTCCTGATCTCACAACTTAGTTGATCCTATAAGACTTTAAAAGATTCCTTTAATTGATAGGATCTGATCAGAAATGCACTCAGCTTCATCCATATTTATATACTTCTTAACACCTATTTGTGTTTTCACCTGATATTTGTTCACCTGATATTAAAAAGGTGATATTGCAGTGCAGTGGAGAAAGGATGATCTCTCTTCATTACAGAAGTCCCTCCTAACTGACTGCTTTTCCTTTCAGTTTCAGTTACCTGTAGTCAACCTGGGTCTGAAAATCTTAAAAAATTTCAGGAATAAAACATTTATAAGTTTTAAATTTAAAATTATTGTGAGTAGTGTGATGAAATTTTGCACTGTCCTACTTCCCATCCAGGACATGAATCATCCCTTTGTTGAGTGTATCCACACTGTACATGCTACCTGCCTGTTATCTTAGTCATCGACATAGTCTGTTTCTGACATCTAGCCATAAATATTATTGTGGCTTGATGATGCAGGATTGTCAGAAACAGATAATCTCCCTATTGACATATTATCAGAAGGACAGTGGTAGCCTAAGACTATGACAAAATGCTTCTGCCATTCACCTCACTTTGTCTTAGTGCAGAGGCATTTTATCATCTCGCATCCTCACAAGAATAGAAAAGTAAAATAAATTAAAGAGAGAGACAAAGAGAAAGACCACATTAACATAGCTTTTATAATAGTGTATGGTTATAATTGTTCTAGTTTATTATTAGTTATTGGTGTTAATCTCTTACTGTGCCTAGCTTGTACATTAAATATTATCATAGGTGTATACAGGAAGAACACACGATACATATGGGATTGAGTACTCTGTGCTTTCAGACATCTATTGGGGTTCTTCAAATGTATTCCACAAATATTAGGAGCAGCTGTTTTAAATGATGCTTGCTCAATAAGACATTTTCTTTTCTTCTTTTTTTTGTCTTTGCTTCTATATATTTTTTCAGAATTTAAAAAAAATTCAATAGGTTTTTGGGGACAGGTGATATTTGGTTACATGAGTAAGTTCTTTAATGGTGATTTGTGAGATTTTGGTACACCCATCACTGGAAGAGTATACACTGAAATCAATTTGTAGCATTTTATCCTTCACTCCCTTCCCATGTACTGTTCTTATACCTTGTATCCTCATAGCTTAGTTTCCACTTGTGAGTGAGAACATACAGTGTTTGGTTTTCCATTCTTGAGTTACTACATTTAGAATAATAGTCTGAAGTTCCATCTAGGTTGCTGGAAATACTATTAATTCTTTTCTTTTTATGACTGAGTACTATTCCTTCATCCTTATTTATGTCATATCTGTTGTGTGTGTGTGTGTGTGTGTGTGTGTGTGTGTGTGTGCGTGTACAGTCTTTAGTTATGTATAGATGCTTACCAGTTCCTTCCTGAAGATCTCAGTTTTCGGGTGGTAGCATTTTCTATTGCCAGAATAATTTTATTTAGTACTTCTTGTACTGAAGGTCTCCTGTACAATAAATGAAGTATTTGTTTTCCATCTGAAAATGCTTTAATTAAGCTTTGGTGTTTAAAATATATTTTTGGCTCACACCTGTAATCCCAGCACTTTGGGAGGCCGAGGTGGGTGGATCGCAAGGTCAAGAGATTGAGACCATCCTGGTCAACATGGTGAAACCCTGTCTCTACTAAAAATAAAAAAAAATTAGCTGGGCATGTTGGCACGTGCCTGTAATCCCAGCTATTCAGGAGGCTGAGGCAGGAGAATTGCCTGATCCCAGGAAGTGGAGGTTGCAGTGAGCCGAGATTGCACCATTGCACTCCAGCCTGGGTAACAAGAGCTAAACTCTGTCTCAAAAAAAAAATATATATATATAATATATATATATATAATATATATTATATATATAATATATAGTTATAATTCTAAGATACCAGTCTCTCCTGATCCCAGAAATTTAGATATATTGTCTTATTATTTTCTGGAAATATCACTTCTAATGATAAGTCAGTTCTCCTTTGAATAATCATATATAGCATGTCATTTTTCTCTGGCTGTTTTCAAGATTTTCTCTTTGTCTCTGGTTTTACTTCTTGAGAATTATCCTTCTTGATGTGATTATTTTCTTATTTATAATGTTTTAGGTTCACCAAACCTCTCAAATATGTAAATTTATTACTTTTGCCAATTATTGGAAGATTTTGAACATTATATCTTCAAATAACTGATCTTTTCTAGGACTGCAAATCCAAGAATGTTAGATGTTTTGTTACTGTCACTTAGGACCCTAAGTCTATATTGATTTTTAACTTTAGTATTTTTATGAATCTCTTTTCATACTGGATAATTTCTATTTAGATATATAAATTCACTGATTTAAAAAAATGATTATTCTGTTTTTTTTAAATCTAATAAATTTTAAATTCCAGAAACTATATTTTTAATTATAAAGATTTTATAATTGTCTGGTCCTAGTTTCTATCCCTTTGTTGAGATTTCCTATCTTTTCACTTATTGTGAGCATCTTTTTCTAGACCTTACTGGTCAGAGTCATAATACAATAGTAAGACTATATGCAGTATCATATGTGCAGGAAATCCTTAAAGGAAATGTTATTTGGCACATAGCTGTAGCTGCATTAAAGTTTTTGGCTGCTAGTTACAACACTGAAGACTTTTTGCAGTTGGAATTAGAGCAAAGTTTCCCTGGCTTTGTCTATGTCAAGTATTTATGGACTCTATTATATATACTAGAAAACAAGCTTGAACAGCCCATGGCCTGGGCACTGCATTCAGCCCAGGACAGTTTGAATGTAGCCCAACATGTATTTGTAAACTTTTTAAAAACATTATGTGGGTGGGAATGTAAATATTAGTTCAACCATTATGGAAGATGGTGTGGTGATTCCTCAAAGACTTCAACATAGAAATATCATTCAATCCCCAAATTCCATTACTGGGTATATACCCAAAAGAATATAAATTGTTCTGTTATAAAGACAAATTTGTGTATTTATTCATTGCAGCACTATTCACAAAAAGAGACATGAAATCAACCTAAATGTCCATCAATGACAGACTGCATAAAGAAAATGTAGTACATATACACCATGGAATACTATGCAGTCATAAAAAATAACATGATATGTCTTTTGCAGGGACATGGATGGAGCTAGAGGCCATTGTCCTTAGAAAGCTAATTCAGGAAACCAAATATCACATGTTCTAATTTATAAATGGGAGCTAAACAATAAGAATATATGGACACATAGATGGGGGCAATACACACTGGGGCCTATTGGAAGGAGGAGAGAGGGAGATGAGAGAAATAACTAATGGGTATTGGGGTTAATACCTGGGTGATGAAGTAATTTTCAAAACAAACCTCTATGGCACATGTTTTTCTATACAACAAAACTGTCCATATACCCCGGAACTTAAAAGTTAAAAACAACAAAAACTCCCAATGTATTATGAGTTTTTTTTGTAATTTTTATTTTAGCTCATCAGCTTTTGTCAATGTTAATGTATTTCATGTGTGGCCCAAGACAATTCTTCCATTGTGGCCAGGGAAGCAAAACAAATGTTCACCTCTGCTATAAAATGTTAAAGTGTAAAGATTCTAATTATAGTCTCCCAATATGTGCTGTATTTTTTGTTAGCTGAAAAATAACTTGGTTGAACTCTCACTGCATTTTCTATCTTTTGAGTGAAAGCCTGGTCTTTTGCACTTAGTTCATACTTGACACACTTTAAGTCTACCCACAAATTTAACAGAATTTTTGTCTCTTTCTTTGTTTTCTCTACTTTGTGAACTGCCATCTAATTTTCTAATAGCAGTGGTTGCCTTAATATCAGCTGTTTAATTCTTCATTCCAGAATAATTTGGTGTTCTCTATCAAAATTTTGATTGTTTGATATCAAGTTTAGTTTGCCCCCTGACTAAAAGTTGTAAATTTAAAAACTAACCATATTCTTTCTCCCTTCTTCCAAGATGTAACTTCCCTCCAGAATTTGATTACTTTTTTTTGTTTACTCCTCAATGTCTTCAAATCTTATTTTCTATCTTCAGAAGGTGCTTGGATCCTGTAGATTATTTGGCCACACTAAATGCAGAAATATGCAGTGAGAAACAAGACACAACAATGACTTTGACTTAAACTGAGCTGCCTAGCTAAGCGCAGCCTAGATGAGGAAAACTGCGTTTCAATTGACTTATTACTTTGGGTAACTGAGTAGTACCATAACCCTAATATCTTTTTATCGATATCATGTCCCGACATGACTTGAAATAGTATTCTGAAAATAATATATCTACCTCTCCTAGGTAAAGATGTTGGCAATAAAGATTTGTCCATCACGATCTCCTCCTCTGGCCTAGTCTAAGTCCATGGAATTTATAATACTAATAAATTTATAAATATCTTGGAGGTAAAAGTTGGAAAATACAAGAAATATGTCTGCATTGTTTTATAATACATGTTTGTAGTAAGCAACACAAAGACACTGAATGATAAGGAGTAGGGTATGATATGATTCACTATTGCTTCTCCACTTCCATACATAACCTGTATTTCAGTCACAATACAAATCCATATATCTTTAAATTAATTTATTTTGGTATATTTTCATCATAATAAGGAAACTTTATAGACTTCCAGGCAGGCCAGTTCAGTTTCATATGTTAACTGAACATCTACTATATACACTGTTCTAGATAAAAACTTTGTAGTTGTTGGAAGAAACACATCAGTAAGAAAGCTAGACGAAAGTGGTAGGATGGAACAGTTATTCAACACTAGGACAATAGACACTTTCTTCACATTCTCACATATGAATTAGATGTCATAGAATGGAATATTGGCACAAAAGTGTTAAATTGAGGTTTGGGGAAAAATTTAGACATACAGAGAAACATAGTTAAAATGGGTAAAGCATTATATATTGAGAAAAAGTATCTATGGATTAAGGCAGAATGCAAGAAAAACAAATGAATCGGGATAATATATCAGAGACCCAAAGTTGCATGTGGAAGTACTTGACAGAATAATGAGAACTTTAATTTTTATATTTCATTTATGGTATGTAAAATATTTTGATAAAGACATTTCAATCTATTAAAAAATAAATCTAAATCAGGTTTTGAAATACAATTTTCTTGATTGAATAGAGAGAATATAATGCAATTTTATTAAACACATTGTGGTAAAAAACATAGAATGTCATTGGATGTAAAGCTCAAAAAAATTTGACAAAAGAATTGACTAAAATCCCTCTCAACCACAAATATTGGCACATAAAAAGGATAAAATTTATAGCAAATATTATTATTGAATGATATCTATATAGCTAGCTAAAATAGAAGCTTTAGATACATTCAACTGTTAAGATGTAATTATTATGAAAAATAAAGAATGAATTCAAGCATTAAAATTTTAAATAATATTGAATTGGTAGATGCAGTGTATTGTTATTGTCACTAGAGGGAAATCTGAGCAGGATCTAGGAGAAAAAGTTTATTGTTATCGCTGTAGGTTGCATAAAGGATCCTGTGTGAGTAAATTTTCTTAACAGCATGCTTACTTCAGGGGAAAAATGAAGCATAGAATGTCTGGGAAAAAGCCATGTTGTCAAGCTATATTGAAATAATTGTTTCTCAGCAAGGAACAAGATCTGTCAGATGTGCATGTTTAGACTCAAGTACTCTATCACCATATGTTTCAATAAATGCATGGTATTTCATCAAATAGGAGAAAAAGAATTTACCAAATAAGTGTTGTAAGGCAGACATTACATAATGAAGAGTGATTTTTTAAAAAAAATCCCTTAAACATACAAACAACAATAACAAAACAACTCTTGGTTGAATTTCAGCCTTTATCCCCTGACAACAATGTGCTTCTCAGGTTGCCTAAAATAGTAATCACTTTCCTTTCATGAAAATTAGGAGAAAATATATCAATATATTGTTATAATAAACATAAACAATTTCTAAGCATGACAATTGCTCAGTTTAGCAAAAAAGAGCAGGCAGGAAAGATAATGAAAAGTTTAGTTTTTCTTCCAATTGTGACATCCTCTTATCTACCCAATGCTAAACACTAGTGTAGTGATCTTATTCTAGTAAAGTATCATTGTGTAATTCCTTCTTGCTGTTTACATTATTTAAAAACTGTGCAGTATTTATTCTTGATGCACTTGTCCCTTCCTTTCCTATCACAGCAAAGCTCGGAAGAATCTATTGATACACTGTATATGTTAGGATAAATAAATAAGTCATCTACTCCTGACCATAAAGATTTCATGCACTAATTGAAGAAAATGTAATTCAAAAAGAATTACAAGAATTCAGAAGTTTGTGAGATTCTTGTGAAATCATTATCTTTGTCTTCTACTGTGGACCTTTTCTAACCTTCCTTATCTCAGTGAAGTGCAGCACAATTCATTCACTTACACTCTTTAGAAATCTGGAAATTACCCAAACTAGTCCTTCTCCTTCACACCATTGGACCATCTCTCACCAAGTCTAAGTGAATTCAGTCTCCCTAATACCCATAAAATCCATTTGCTTCTCATGAAGTCTATAACACAAGTCTGGTTTAAGCCACCTGCATCTTTCACTTGGATTAATACCATAGGCACTTACCAGACTACTTGTCTTTACTCTTGCTGAATTATAATCTCTTCTCCTTGATGCCACAGTGATACTTTCAAATTACATATCTAACTGTGTTTCTTCCCAGTTAATAATCTTTCAAGAGATTTTCTTTCTTTTAACATTAAACCAATACTCATTCAGGGACTATAAGAAGATCCTAGGTGCTGCACACTCCTTACATCCCTAACCTCGTTTTGTATCAAGCTCATCTGTTTTCTAGTCCTGTTATTCTAGTCTTTGGGTTTCTCATACTCAAAAATATACCTCTTCTAATTCTCTTCTTTCCCTCTTATTTTGTTAATACTTATGCTTCATTTGTTTCTCAAATCCAACTTTATTCCACTAGAAAATTTTCTCTAATACCCTTGAAAAAGTCAAATCATTGTTTTATAGTTCTTATATGTTCTACACTTATCCTTTGTAATATTTGAAAGAGTTAACATTTTAAGATTTTATATGTATCTCATACGACTGTCACATTAAATGTTTTGCCCATTTAATCTACACACACAAAAATACAGTTTAAAATATTAAATGCAAGTTTTAAATTCAGTGGAGAGAGATAACCAAAAAGTTGAAGAGAAAATTGTATGGAGATAAAGTAATGGGCAAATATTAACCACTATAATCTAGCTTATGTTGAAGTAATAATTAACAGTAAAATCTTAATAACTAAAACATTAATATTTTCTTCCACTCAAGTTGTATATCGATTACTAATTGGCTAGGATTTTCTTTCACATTGTTTTTTCTTGATACCCAGGCTGATGGAGCAGCCACTGTTGAAAACTCCTTGCTGTTGTGGCAAATAAAATAAGTTAACGCAGAAAGTCAAGCATTGACTTATAATGTTTCCACTCAGTGACACACAACACTATCCTCACATTCCCTTGACCAAATGTTACTCAGTCAACAGGAAAGGGAAGAAAAATGTAAAAATATACCAAGAAGAGGAGAGCCAGTGAAATATTTTCTGATATTTTTATGGAATTATTTCTTAGAAATAAGAATAAATTATATAGATGGAATAAAAGTGAAATAACAAGTAGAAAAATGTTTTAATAACTGTATAATAGTTACTATGCCATTGTATTGGCATATTATACAGTTATTACAGCACTTTCCTACTTCCTAAACAATAACTGCATAATACTAAACTTACTCATTTTTGTAATGGTAATTATATTGTTTCATATTGTGAATTACAGTAATAAGACAAAACATAGAACATTATAATTATTCATCAAAAATAATTATTGGAGAAGCCAGCAGTATGCATTTATTAACAAATAATTATTGAAAACCTAATTATTTTCTGGTGAAAAATGACAGACAATAAATTATAACCAACATAAATAAAATGGATCCTGACATCATGGAGAAAATAAAGTCGACAGCATAGAGACTGGGGTAATGTCAATTTTCAGTACTAAGGGGTGGTCAAGGTAGGCTTTATTGGAAAGGTGACATGTGAGGAAACTGTGATGGAGGTGAGAGTTAACCAGTGGATATTTGAAGAAAAAGTGTCCCATAAAAACAACTATCTTACATGTTCTGCACATGTACCCCCAAACCTAAAATGCAATAAAAAAGATAATTAAAATAAAAAAAAAACAAGGCACTACAATATCCTACAGTACAAGCATACTGCTATGCTTTGAATGTTTGTGTCGCTCCAAATTTCGTGTTGGAATTTAATCCCTAATCTAACAGTTTTAAGAGATGGGTCCTTTAGGAGGTGATCAGTGTTTATGTAAAAGTGCAGGAGGATGTCTGTTAGGTTCCTTTTTGCCCTTCCACTCTTCCTCCATGTGGGAAAGTGCTGCCACAAGGTGGCAGCTATGGAGCAGAGAGCCATACTTCACCAGTCATCAGATCTTGATCTTGAACTTCCAAGCATCCAGAACCATAGAGATAACAGAAATAAATTTGTATTTTTAAAAATTGCCCAGTCTAAAATATTTTGTTGTAGTAGTTGGAATGGACTAAGATACACGCCTTGAGTGAAAAATGAAAGCAGGGATCCAAGTATGACTAAGGCAGAGAGTAGATGAAATGAAAGAAAGGTTGATACAGGTCACAGAGATGGGATTTTGCAGGCCATTGTAAGGAATTTGACCCTGGTTCCTGTGATAATTTTTCAGAGAGTTTTGAGTATATCAGTGAGATAATCTTACTTCGATCATAAAAGCATCACTTTTTCTATTATTTTTAAAACCCAGGAAAACAGAGGCTATTCCAATAGTCTAGACAAGAAGATGGTGGTTCAGAGTAAGGTGCTAATTGTGAGGGTGATGAGAAGAAGATTGATTACAGATAAACTCAGTGTGGAGTCCATTTCCTAATGGACTAGATCTTGGGTGAGAAGAAAAATGGGAGTAAAAAGTGTTCCAAAATTTTTGGCCCTAGCAGTAATAAAGAAGGGGCTGCCTGCCATCAACTGAAATGAGGACATTAAACATGAAGAGGTTTGGGATGGAATAAGAAATTTCATTTGAGATATACTGAATTTAAACAGGCAAGCTGAGATAACTTGGTTGAGATGTAGTTTAGTTTAAGTTATTTCTGGTTGTTATGATAATCATCAAATCCATAATCACCATGGAAAGAGCTGGGGTAGACTTATTCTCAACTGACTCCTGTCAACAACAGTTTCTCACTCCGTTACTAATACACGATACATTGTATTAGTCATTTTCACATTGCTAAAAAGGAATACCTAAGGCTGGTAATTTATAAAGAAAACAGGTTTATTTGGCTCGTGATTCTGCAGGCTGTACAAGCATAGCACCATCATCTGCCCAGTTTCTGGTGAGGCCTCAGGAATTGTTTACTCAAGGCAGAAGTCAAATAATGAGCAGATGACTTGCAAGGAAAGAGAGGGAGCAAGAGATGTAGCAGGCTCTTTTAAACAACTAGTTTTTATGTGAACTCACTCATTACCACAAGGATGGCACCAAGTCATTCATGAGGGATCCACCCCTGTGACCTAAGCACCTTCCTCCGGGTCCCACCTCCAATAACGGGGATCACATTTTAACATGGGGTTGGAGGGGACAAACATCCAAACTATGTCATACACAATAATATTTCTCTTCAAATAATTGCTGATGTATTTGCTTTATAACTTTTATCATAGTTATTATCTGCCATCTGTCTGTATACTGTAAAGTTTTCTCTAAGTCCTCTATCCATTTTATCTTCCAAAGATTGCAGATTTTACCACATGTTTTCATCTCTACAAGCATCCCCTCATTCAGATTTTTGTCATCGTCTACTTAGCCTCCTGGAAAACATTCATTACATGATCTCTCATTCAGGCCTCCCTCTTCCTTCTTGTATTCATATTTCATCATGTTGGCATAGCTAATTATTTTAAAGACTGTATCATGCAGCAATGCCCATAGTACCTTTACTTGTAAACATGTGCTGACTGCAATTCAATTGTCTACAAAATAAAACATAACTTAAAAGTCGTGAATAAAAAAATTATATGTCCATCTGAGTTAATGCAGTTTTTATAAATATAGACTTTTAATCGAGCCCAATTCAGCACAGTTTATTTGGGTCACAAAGTCAAAAATTAAAATCAGAAAACAAAGCAATCTACTTTTCTATACTGGCAGTATAAAGAACATGTTGTAGCCCAACGTAAAGAAACTAAGAACGTTGAAAAAAGGTTTGACGAAATCCTAATGAGAATAGACAACTTAGAGAGGAATATAAGAGAATTAATGGAAATGAAGAATACAATACAGGAACTCCAAGAAGTA
>CM052663.1:61790044-61805185 GCA_028533165.1 Leontopithecus rosalia | reverse complement strand
CCTTCCTCCCTTCCTTCCTTCCTTCCTTCCTCCTTCCCTCCCTTCCAGCCTTCCTCCCTTCCTTCATCCCTTCCTTCCTCCCTCCCTTCCTCCCTCCTCCCTTTCTCCCCCACGACCCCCCCCCAAAATAAAGAACATTTAAAATTTTCAGTAGTTGAACTCCATCTACCTTGGCAGCAGTAAATATAATACCTTTCTCATTTGTCTTATTTTATATTTTGGAAAGATTAAGTTCTCAGTCATATTTTTATAACTATTGTGCATATGGGAGTATGGCGATGAAGGAGATTATATGATCTAAATTTCACATTGGAAAATAATTTCCTGGTTGTTTTTCTGAAGTGCTAAATTCTGTATTGGCAAAATTCACATTACTAATTCAATGTAACTTATCACCACAAAATAAGAGGACGTTTATCATCACCAATTAAAAAGACATCTGTTAGACCTAATTCATCTAATTCAGTTTTCAAATTTAAAAAAATTATCTAGGATATTTAAAAGAACATAAAGTGAATGTGTAAATATAACCAAATATTGAGACATTTCTCATAATCAACAACATAATTGGTTTCTCTGAGCAATTTCTATACATACATTTGTGAAAAAATTACTAAATAAAAATTGGATTCCAGTGTTTCACAGTAGTAGACCCCTATAGAAGCCAATAAATTTTGCAGAGGGTAAGAGGTCTTTGAATATTTATTTTCCCAATAATTAGTAGTAAAAGTAAAAGTACCATCATATGGTTTGGTTCTATGAAAGTTTTTGATTATGAGTCTTTCATACCTTTACTAATATTGTTTCTAGTTTTCAAAACAACCTCGAAATATGGGTATTGTTTTATATGTATATATAATATATACATATATATGTGTGAGTGTATATATACATATTCATATGTATATGAATATATATACATATTCATATATAAGAAATATATATTATATATACAGATACATTTATACACAATAAATATATATGTTATATATATTTTATATGGATGAAAAATTATATTAAGAGGTTAATGTCTGAACAGTTAACAAGTGCTAAATTGTAGTGGAAATATAAATACCACCTCTTATTTTATGGATTATTTTTCTATCATCCATAAAATAATTGATTAGATCATCTCCTAAAAAATCATCTGATCAATTTTTGTTTCCATTAGCTGTAAAAAACTGTTGTTTGTAGAAATGTTCAATTGGTTATTTTCATAAAAAAACCAAAGGCATTTGCTAATTAAATAATAGAACTTTAATAAAATAAATAAAATAAATCTTAAAAATATGAATTAAAATTAGACCTATCTTTTACTCCAAGAGCAATTGTTATAAAGCTAATGTGAATAGTTCTGTTGAAATTATAAGTGAAATACTTCATGGAAAATATATTTTTATGTAATAGGCCTTCACAGAAACTTTTCCACCTCAGCTAGACCAAGATTTTCTTCCCAAATATCTTAGTCATCCAATGGGAGGTGGGCTGGGGAGCAAAACAGCGACAAAAAATTACAAATTAAAAAAATTCTGCTCTATTTTTTATATAATATTAATTATAAATAACATACTATACATATACTAGCTCTGCAGTAAGATATTTCAATTTTTTTTTAAAGAAATTTTTTCAGGAGATAATGTAGTTTTCCAGTGATGCTTTGAAAAATTATCACAACATTTCATAGTTTAAAACAACACATATTTATGATCTCACCATTTTTAGCAGTCAGAAATCTGGGCACAAGATGGCACAGTGGGTCTTCTTCTTTGGGCCTCAGAAGGCCTAAAATCAAGGTTTCAGCAGAGCTGAGTTTCTTGCTGGAGGCTCTGGGAAAGTTTCTTCTTCCAAGATCACCCAGTTTCTGACATAATTTATTTCAACACATAAAAAAAGCAGAGATCTTAGTATAGAACCGAGTTTTCTGCTTTTTGCTGGCTGTCAGTGGGGAGCATTCTTTGCTCTTAGAGATTATCTATGTTCTTTCTCATGGTTTCCACTTTGCCCCCTCAACCTCCAGGTTTGCAACAGATTCTCAAGGAGTCATTGCCAGACTTTGAATTTGTCTGACTTCATTTTCTGTTATATCTTTTTTATTCCACCTTTTAATGATTTACTCTTCTGTGCATGTGATTAAAAGGCCCAAGTGATTACATTAGGCTCACCTAGGTAATGGAAGAATAATCTATTTTAAGGTCAAGTGATCATTAAATTTAATTATACCTACAATGAGTGTCCCTTTTGTTATGTAAATTGAATTACTCATTGGTATGGTATATCATCTTTTTTTATAGTTGTGAGGATTAAGAAAAGGATCCTTCCTGGGGGTGATAATTCTATGTATCACAGATACCTTTTGAATTTGTACACATTGAAGGACAGACATTTAGCTTTTTAAAAGCAGTTATTCTCCTACATGTGCATTAAAATATGCAGTTTCTTGTGTATCCTGGGTAACAATTTTGGGCTGGTTATTCATACATGCACATACGCACATATACATAATATACAAGCAGGTTTGAAAGACATTTACCTAAATAAGATTTGGTGAAGTGAAACAAGGCTTGAAGTTAGTTTTTACAGCCATGATTCCTTCTTCTTCCAGGTCTCAGGGTTTGGTTGTGTTCCCACCCAAATTTCATCTTATTATAGTTTCCATAATCCCCACATGCCCTGAGAGGGACCTGGTGGGAAGTAACTGAATCATGGAAGCAGTTAATGACAGTCAGTGAATTTTCATGAGATCTGATGGTTTTATAAGTGGCTTTCCCCCTTTGTTTGGAACTTCTCCTTTCTGCTGCCATGTGAAGAAGAACATTTTCTTCCCCTTCTGCCATGGTTGTAAATTTCCTGAACTAATACAAGGTCTGAGGATAAACTATTTCAAAATTGTGTCTCAGTGTTCTAACATATGAACTTAGGCTGGTTATATAAATTTGCATGTTTCCAAGAAGAATAGCAATTTTCTCTCTCTTGTATGTCCATCTGCCTGTCTATATATAGGTAGACATCTATAAAAGATGATGAAACTTACAATTCTATTATTTTAATCTCTAGCTATGATACAGTTATATAAACAGCATATAAATAAGAAAATCAACAGTATCACCTCAATCCTAAAGAAGTCCATTAAAATGGGCAATCAAATAAGAGAGTATTCTCCCTTAAAGCTTTTAGTGATGATGGATATGAAGATAAGATTTTGATTATTAAGTTTCCCAAACTGGCATATGGGCAGTTTTTCAAAGGCACTAAGAGAGATACCAGGGAATTGCTTTCTCATGATGCACTATGCTTGAGAGCTGTCAGTCATGTGATGCTTACGCAAGTGTACAATAAATCCCTGGAGCAGGAGTCGAAGCTTACTTGATTCACTCTGTTTAAATCAGCCATTCTGGTGAAAGGCCTGCCACAGTGGCTCACACAGCAGCAGCTGAGACCCTTAAGAGTGTCAGTGGAGCAAAGATCTACTATTGCCACTGCTTAAAGGCACACAAGATTATATATTTGTAGCATTTTAAAAATATTATCAAAAAGATAATATTTTTAAGGTTAAGTCTTAAAAATCTGACATTTCAGAATCTATTAGAACTTTCCACTGGAGTGCCATGTTGCATTTAAGATATGAATCAAAATAAAATTCAAAAGCAAGTCCTTAGTCAGAGGAAAATATATTATTTTAAAACCACAAATATATGCACATAGTTTAATGAAATTTACTGTATTTGGAAGTCAATGAATGACTCTGTAAATGAAATAAATAATTAAAATATGTTGCATTGTAAGTTCTTAATAAAAAAAGCTTTTTTGTTGTTGTGAAAAAATCCTGAAACATTTGAAGTAGGCAGTAAAATAGTTTAGATTTATGATAAGATAGAGCAACAACTTTCCTCAAAGCTAAGCTCTCTATACTTTTTAAAGTTTTATCATTATTCTTCATATAATCATTCATAAATAATTTAGAAATTTTTCTCCAACTATTATTTGTAAGATAATCTCAAATTACCATGCTCTTACTTTGTACAGGGTATTAAATTGCAATGTAGAATGTAGGTAAGTGATAAAAAGAATAAAGATCTTAACATGATTTTTACTAATAAAGAAACTCACTTGTTCACAGCATGTATCTGACTTAAAGCAAGTTCAGATCACAGCATGAAGAAAGTTTAAAGTTAAAACCTTGTAAACTCATAAAATACAAAAACGAAAATCAGGCTGAAGTGGATAGAAGCTACAAGTAACAAATCAGTCTAAAATGAACTTTGAGCTTATGTAAACAAATATGCAAACAAAATAAAAACAAGGAAAAATAAAACAAATTAGCGGTCAACCTCATCCTATCTACATACAAAAGCCATACTTTCATTTATTTCTTCTTTCATTCATTCATTCATTCAACAAATAGGGATTGTTACAAACAAAGTTAGTGATACAAGCAAGGTTTCTTCTTTCCAAAGGTTTTATTCTGACTTAAACACCAAAAAATCAAATGGCCTACTTCCCCCACTTACGATATAATCAAGTGGTTGAATTTACAGTATCTAAGTTAAATCCCTACAAGTTTTTTATAATTTTCCATTGACTTTTCAACTAAAACCAGAATGGAATTCTACTAAATTGATGGGCTAATTGTTAGCTATTTTAAAAGTTTGCTTATTTGCAACCTAATAAAACCCTTGAGACTATTCAACTCACAAGTAATACAAACAGAAAAGGAAATGTGTTACTAAGGCATTTGTGTCTGTTACCAAAGCAATACAGAATACACTAAAATAGAATAAAATAAAAATGTGAAAAACCCTATTAGAGACCTTCTAAATATGTGTGTATGTATATATATTTGTTGTTGTTGTTGTTTGTTTGTTTTTGAGATGGAGGCTTGCTCTGTCGCCCAGGCTGGAGTGCACTGGCAAGATCTCGGCTCACTGCAACCTCCACATCCTGGGCTCAAGAGATTCACCCGCCTCAGCCTCCTGAGCAGATGGGATTACAGGCACCTGCCACCACGGCCTGATAATTTTTGTATTTTTAGTAGAGACAGGGTTTCACCATGTTGGCAATGCTATTCTGGAATGGCTGACCTCAAGTAATCCAACTGTCTCAGCCTCTCAAAGTGCTGGGATTACAGGAATGAGTCACTGTACCTAGTCTATGTTTCTTGATTGATACCTACAAATCTGTTCAAGAAATATGACAATCAAATCACATGTAAGTGGGATACAGAGCAAAATTGGTTGGGTTATCTACAATATTAAAAAAGACTGGAAGGAAAACACACATAATGGTTTATATTTTCTCTAAAAGCATTTTGGGCAGAGGTAACAATGAGGCAGTTGAGGTGTCCTATAATTTTAAACAATGTTTTCTCCTTATTAGCTGTTTCATGAAAATTATAGTACAACAGCATTAGAGAAAATATTTTGGTCAGATTAATATCTATATGATCTGAAAATAGACTAAGAAGGTATCACCCACACTTCTGTTGTTTTGAAATTTAATCCAAAGATAAAACTTAGCATTTGAAAATAAAACATATATGATTTTCTAATACTTTAGAATTTATTTAATGGTATGGTAAAACTATAAACTTGATAATATCTTGAGATGTGGAAATTCTCTAATCTGATAAAATTCTAAGAAGGTTGATTTAATATTTTTATATTCAAAAAAGTTGTATCTATCATTTTATTGGGTTGAAATAAATGGAACTTTGAGTTCAAAGTCTGCATGGTAAACAGGATGTTGTATATTTTTGAAAATGAACTAGGTTGACTTTCCTCAAATGCCAAGATTGAAACAAAGATTCAAATGGAAGTACTTTTTTGGGGGAAGTGATCCCTCAAGACTGGGGAGAGAGTGGAGAAGTGAGACAGGAAAGTCAAGGCAGCCAACAATGGATATACTATCAAACAAGTCACCTTCATGAGTCTCTGGGAAACAGTGTAAACCATGTCTCCCAGTTTTCTCAGCTTTGGTCCAAGTAAACTATGGTATTTATTCATCAACTCTCAGTTCATCATGGGTTAAGGATTTCTGAGGGAGCTTTAACTTCTCACATGTAGCAAAAAGCTGGCAGGCAGAGTCACAGGTGTTTCCAGTAAACAGTCTTCCATTGGCAGAGATGAGTATTGAGAGAATAAGATGCAGATATTCATAGCATCTACACTAGGGGATACACTAAGATTTTCCAAATGAAGACAAGTAAACAGTGACTATCTTGGGATTAAAGTCAGAATAAGCATTTTTTTTTAAGTAAAACCTGGCTAATTTTCTCTACTTTGATTGACTTGGCATGAAATAAAATTCCTTTTTAAGTTGCAGACAATTTAGTTTGAGTATTGTTTTTTCCATAATGTTTATTTTAGAGTTTTGAAAGTAGTAGAAACTGAGATTGAAGCCATAAAAATTCATTCAATCCAGGAAAAATCAAGTAGCAGATCTAAACAAGAGCCCAGAGTTGTTGAGGACTAGTTTTAAGTTTTATCAAAAAATATCATTTATAATTTAAAATCAAAAGTTTGTTAATTATAAAAATATTTGCTTCCAGTTTGCTTTAAAGATTTCAAAGGCATAAAGTATTTCATCTGAACAAATTTGGCTCCACTTTTAACTTCATTTTTTTCCTATTACAGTTTTGACATTTTGACTTTTGCTAAAAAAAAAACTGTAGCAATCTAAGCCATCTTTATTTGTGAACTCTTGACAGATCTGAAATTAATCATATACATACATCTATAATACACTCATAAATATATATTTTCTTGCTTATATTTGGCTGATGTAGGCAGTTTTTTTAATAACTGAAGATCAATATACCTATGATAGATTGCATCAATAGTGTTTAATTAAAATTATTTACCTAAAAATCAACCAGAAAAGATCTTAAGTGGCTGTTCAGTCAAATTTAGTTTCTCCTTTGAGTAAACAGCAAAATCCTTAGCAGATCTACAGGATATTCTTGCTGAATTCATGCTGATTTAAAGGTTCTTTATGTTAAAGAGCCCAACAGAAATATGTATACATCTATGTATATTAATTTTCAGAAAGAATAAAATAGAAAAAATCACATATTCAAAATAATAAGTGAACGTTTTTGGTTTCTGTAGTCCAGCAGGAAAACAAACAAGAAAAAAATAGGCAACATATTATGAAACTTAAAGTTTATTACAGATACACAATTTATCACTAGACTTTATCCATGTTCTAAAAATCTACTGATGAAAAGACATCATTAAGAAAATTAAGGTGAAGCCACAAATAGGCTGAAAATCTGCACATATATATTTCTAACAATTTATATTCAAACCAGATAAAAATTTCCTACAATTTAAATTGTCAAAGTAATACATTTTTTTAAACAGGAAAAACTGCCATGATGATGAAACTAACACTGAATTTAATCTCAAGTTAGATATATCTAGAAAATTGAACAAAATGCAGATACTCTTCAACTTTCAATAAGGTTACGTCCTGACAAATTTATTGTATGTTGAAAATATTGTAAATCAAAAGTTCATTTAATACTCCTAATTTACAAGCATCATAGCTTAGCCTAGCCTACCTTAAACATGCTCAGAACACTTACATTAGTTTACAGTTGAGGATAATCCTCTAAAACAAAGTCTATTTTATAATAAAATTATTATAAAGAATTTTTCATTAAAATTCAAAATACGGTTTCTACTTAATGTGAAACAGCATCATAAAGCTTTCACTGCACCATAAAGTTGAAAAACTTTAAGTTGGGAGTTGGCTGTACATGAAAGAGTTGTTTGCACACATTGTACCATGGGTAGCACAGCACTCTGATCCCTGAAATAAATCAAAACAAAATGAATCCTAAAGTCATCCTAGCTTCTGAGTGGAAGGAATGTCTGGAATCCAAGTGCAGGAGAGAACGCTTAGAAAAACAGCAATAAACTTGATAATGAACACATTATGACTGTATTTTCTGGAGTTTGAGATGACTATAAGTTGAAACTGTAGAGTTTATCTATATGAAGAAGAAGAAAGTAATTTGGGGGATAATATTCTATGTAACATTTTATTTTATTTAATTGAGATAGGGTCTCATCTGTTGCCCAGGTTGGAGAGCATTGGTGATATCATAGCTGACTGCAGCCTCAACTCCCCAGGTTCAAGCAATCTTTCTACCTCAGCCTTCCGAGTAGCTGGGACTACAGGTATGGCCAGCAAATTTTTAAAATTTTTTGCAGAGACAGAGTCCTCCATGTTGCTCAGGTTGGTCTTGAACTCCTGGGCTCAAGCGATATTCCTGCATTGGCATCCCAAAATGCTGGGATTATAGGTGCAAACCACTGTGCCTGACCACTCTATAATTTTTAGATAACAAGTTTAGATAAAAGCTATATTGCCAACAAAGTCCTTGAGTAAACATTTTTACATGAATCGATATGACAAATCAAAGCTGACAATTTAGTGAGTCAGAATCTGTAATTCAAATAAATTCTCCAACTGGAGACAAAAAATACAGAAAAATATATTTTAAAATGACATAAAATATTTTAAAAACTATAAAT
Source organism: Leontopithecus rosalia (assembly GCA_028533165.1). Lineage (NCBI taxonomy): Eukaryota > Metazoa > Chordata > Mammalia > Primates > Cebidae > Leontopithecus > Leontopithecus rosalia. Next base: position 61,796,648 of record CM052663.1, on the reverse strand, counting down.
AAATATAAGAATTAGTAGGTAAAACTGAGATAAGACATTTTGCATAGAAACAAGTTTGGCCTTGAGAAAGCTCATTTACTCATGGGACTTTACCGATTCCAAATAAGCACAGGGAATACAAGCAATATTTCTGATAGACTTGTAGGATCAGGGAGCAAAAATTGGAGACTAGAGCACACTAAGAGTAAAGGCTAGAGGGATTATCCTCAGGATAAGATGATGAAGAAGCAAACTAACCCTCCTGGGAACTGCTGTCCAGCTTCGGGTCATCTCAGTGGTCATTCCCACAAAAGTCTTATACTCTGAAATTGTATTGAATGATCTTATGTTACTATTTCCCCATACACCCTGTGGAAGCAAACATCTTTAAAAAAAATTATACCATTCTTTCTTTAAAATTATTTCTTTTAAAAATATTTTTATTATTCTTTAAGTTCTGGGATACATGTGCAGAAAGTGCAGAATTGTTAAATAGGTATGCAGTATACATGTGCTAAGGTGGTTTGCTGCACCCATTGACTCGTCATCCACGTTAGATATTCCTCCTAATGCTATCCCTCCCCTAACCCCCAACTCCCGCCAGACACTGGTGTGTGATGTTCCCCTCACTGTGCACATATGTTCTCATTATTCAACTCCCACTTACAAGTGAGAACATACAGTGTTTGGTTTTCTGTTTCTGTGTTAGTTTGCTGAGAATGATGGTTTCTGGCTTCATCCATGTCTCTGCAAAGGACATGAACTCATTTTTTTCCTTAAGTCCAGAGTCCATCACTTTAGCAAAGAGAGTCATCCCCATAAGCAGAAGAGATAATACAAATTAAAAATATGCCGAAATAGCCAACATCAGAAACAGATGCACAGAACCTCAGTTAGGGGAGTTATCAGAAACAGATGGTAGGAACTATGTTAAACATGTTCAAAGAGATGGATTCAAGCTTGAACAATGTGGCTGAGAACTGAAAAAAAGAAGTGAATTCTCAGGTGAGAACAAAATTTAAAAGAATGCTAGAGCTGGAAAATATATAAACAAGTCAAACTATTAATTCAAGGAATGTGATTAACACCACTCTAGACATAGTTGATGAGAGAATTAGTAAATTAACTTAGTCAGAATATAAATAAGAAAGCATGGAAAAACAAAATTAAGATAGGTGGCTAGCTGCAGTGGCTCATGCCTGTAATCCTAACACACTGGGAGGCCAAGGAGGGAGGATCACTTGAGCCCAGCAGTTTGAGACCAGCCTGGGAAACATAGTGAGACACAGTCTTTACAAAAATAAAATAAATAAATAATTACTTAGGCGTGGTGTCATGCACCTGTAGTCCTAGCTACTCAGTAGGGTGAGCTGAGAAGATTGCATGAGCCCAGGAGTTTCAAGGCTACAGTGAGCCATGGTCTTGTTATTGCACTGCAGTCTGGGTGACACAGCAAGACCCTATTTTCAAAAAAAAAAAAAAAAGATAAAAGATGTAAAGATACTATGTGAAGGTGTGTGGTCAGTAGTATTATTTTTGACAGTTAATTTGTAGACCTTCTTTTGACGGAATTATGCTTCCTGCTCTTGTATGTAAATTCAATTTGTAACTGACTTTGGACCATAGAATTTGATCAGAATTAACATTTACTATTTTTAACCAGAAGTTTGAAGAGATAGGACATGGCTGGAAAACTGGTGTTGCTTTATTCCTCTAACACATTCCCTTTTGTCACCATGACGTTAAATAAGTGCATTTCTTAACTAAATGAGTAATTTGTCTTTTATCTCTCTTACAATTTACCTTCTTTCTTATCCTCTGAGCTTTTAAGAACAGCCTTGTTTCTGATCTCTCCAGCCCCTGTACTTGTGGTCACAATTACATAAAAATCTTGTTTACATTTCTAACAGTTCACCATTTGTGAAGTAATTTTTAATTTCTTGTATATCTATATGTGCATATAAAGTTTTGAATAAATACATATACATTTAAATCCATATATTATCTGTATAGTTTTCCTGAGTTTCAACCTTTGGAGAAGAAATGAATAGCAATGGGTTTTTAGTCTACAAATTATAACTGCATAATACCTACCAGCTATTAAAAAGAGCTTGCAAGTCATTACATTCTGTTTGAAATGATTTTATGGGGGAGACATGAACAGGCTGCTTTGAACACTATTTACCCAACCTTATTAATAGCTTTCTATTTTATTCATCAGCTAGAATGTATTTCACTTCTCCTGAAACTTGTAATATATTAATATATTGGCAGTGATACCTGACGTTTGCTTGGAAAAAACATAAATCACAAAAAGATAAATACATAAACAAAGGGCTGCAGGGCATAGCATTGTTACTCTCTCTCTGTCTCAATTAGAGAGAACACTTGTCATATCCCCTTTTGCTTTGTGAATGTTGACAAATGAATCACACAGTAGAACTGCTTTCTCAATTATAAAAATAGTGTCAATATTTTTCATAATTAATTTTTATTGGAATTATTTATGCTAATATTGATTACATATGCCTGATATTCTATGAAAACTATATTTTATATCTTAGCATTTCTCTTCCCTATACTTTTTCCCCTTCTTTTTCATTATGTTGGGATAAAAAAAGAAGCAGGTGTTTTTTAAAAAAACATTTATTGTAGGGAAGCATACATGCATGGTAATAAATATGAACTTGAAATATTCCAGGTTGTCTATATTTGAAATGATGAAGGTAACCCGACTTTGAGAAAAAAATGTTTACATGGATTATTGAAAATAGAAAACTATATTGAATTTAAAAAACTTGTAAAGAAAAATTTATGTAGAATAGAGAGATGCTGCTGGTTTCTCACTCACGTGACTTGTATTCAAATTCTACCTATACTATTGACTACAAAAGCTCCTGTGGAAAAAGTGTTTCATACATATTATTTGACCCAGATAACTTTCATGCAAAATGTGGGATGTGGCTTAACTAGAATTTTATTATCTTCCAGCTTTAACTTTAAATTTGTAACTTTAAACTAGTATTATTGACTGTTTTTTTTTTTCAAAATATATTCTTTGCAACCTAAAGGCCCACTGATAGTTGACTGGTTAAAGAAAATGTGGTATGTATACAGTATGGAATATTATACAGCCATAAAAAAGAATGACATTATGTCCTTGGCAGCAACATGAATGGAGCTGGATGTCACTATCCTAAGTAAATTAACACAGGGACAGAAAACTGAATACTACGTCGTCTTACTCATAAGTGGGAGTTAAACATTAAGTACACATAGATACAAAGAAGGCAACAATAGACACGAGGGCCTGATTAAGTGTAAGGGGAAGAGGAGGTTACAGTCTGAAAAGCTACCTATCAGCTATGCTCATTATCTGGGTGACAAAATAATCTGTGCACCAAACCCCAGAACATGTAATTTACCCATGTAACAAACTTGCACACATAACCCCAAACCTAAAATAAAAGTCGAAAAGAAAATAGTCCATATATACCATATAATTCTATGCAGCCTTAACAAAGAACAAAATCATATCCTTTGCTGCAACATGGATGGACCTGGAGACTACAATCCAAAGCAAATGAATGCAAGAACAGAAATCAAATACCACATGTTCCCACATATAACTGAGTGCTATGCATCGAGCATACATGGACGTAAATATGGGAACAGTAGACGTTGTGAATTACTGGAGTATGGAGACAAAGTTGAGTTAAAAAACTACCTAGTAGGTACTATGCTCTCTACCAGGCTGACAAGATCTGAACTCCAAACCTCAGCATCATGCAATAGTCGCATGTAACAAATCTCATATTTATCTCTGTATTTAAATGTTGAAATTAAAATAAAATCATAAAAGTATATTCTTAGTATATAACAAGCATTCATTATGTACTGTCTCATTCTGTACTTAAAACAAATATAAAGATAGGCACTATTTTATTTCAATTTAAAATAGAGAACTTGAGGTTAAAGAAGTAATGTCCTCAAATTACTATGTCAGGAAATATCACTACCTGAATACAAGAGCCTAACTCATGAAAATATTTTTATATTGTAAAATGCAGTGGATCACAGCAGTTTGGAATGCCCTTCCCTACTTTTTTTTTGCAATTAATAAAATAACCACTTGAAATAGCTGAAGCAGGAAGGCAACTACAGATTCCTGTAACCAGGCAGGGACAAGTTTAATTTCCATGTGACTTGGTTAAGGGTTCAATGTATATCTCCAGAAACTACATTCTCACCATGGATTTATTAGCTGCTCTTTTTTCACAACTGATTCTACTCTCACTTCTTATGACTACATTCTTTAAAATTTGAATACATCAGAAAAATTTAATTTCCCAAAACTTCGTAATATCCCTTATGATTAAAATGGCTTAGATCACAAACCAAACTTGAATCAGTCAGTGTGGACAGGAGATTGATTGACTTAGTCTGGGTCATGTGCTCTGCTTCTGTGCCTGGCCTAATAGTGGATAAAATACATCCCCAAATGAAAATTGAGGCTGTTATCAAAAGAACACAGAATTGATTCTAGAAATCAAACAAAATTTTATTTAAGTGGACATTTTTATTATCATCCACCTGAATTCTATTGTTTTTGTTTCTTAACAGAACTCACATTTCACACAAGAGAAACTATATTACTTATTATAGTCCAGGCTATTGGGTGGAGAAAAAAATAGATAATTCAATTCCTATATCAAGTAATATAACTTGTTTGGGCCTTGACTAGCAAAGCTTTGCATGCTCCAGAGGACAATGGCTGAATTATAAAAGAGTGTGAGATTTGAAAAACTGAAGAAAGTACATGAGACAGAATAGTATGCCAAGAACTAAAAAAAATTAAAAAAAATTTGAAATAAAATTTTTAAATAATAATATTTAAACTGATTAAAAATTAAATGTGATATGGGAACAATATTGAAAGAAAGTAATCAGAAACATTAGATGAACTTGAAATGAAATCAAGTAATAAAAGTTCATTAATAAAATTTAAAAAGTAAAAAGATGTTTGATTGATTAACAGATGATAAAATACAGCTTAAAATAGAATTGGTGAATTAAAAGACAGATCACCGAAATGCATCATAGACAGATAAAAATACATACTGTATTATAAAATAGAGTTAAGAGACTTGGAATATGGACTTAAAGTATCTGGCATATAGCAAATAAGAATTATATAAAGTGAATATAAAGAATCTCAAAGATAATATCTCAAATGAAGGTATGTTTTAAGATTAAGGAAGCATGTTTAAAACCCCATATCTAGACATATTATAGAAAATTTGCATACCTGAAAGAAATAGAAAATATTAAAGAGATATATTAAAATGGCATGTATCAAAGGAAGAGTAGAGTCATAGAATGCTTCTCATCAACAATAGTAAATGTAAGGTTATAGAATGACATATTGATTAGCCAAAAGTATGCTTAGCTAAACTAATATTTAAGAAAATAAATTTTTATAACTTAAAGTCTGACTATTTGTAACTCACAATTTATCTCCGAAAAAATAATCAAATGTGGGTTTCCCAGGTTCTTCCACTTTTCCCTGCTGTCCTAAATGAGAAGCACAGAGTACTTCGACTACTCTGTGACTGGGCCAGCCATTTTTCACTGCAGGTTTGCATCCAAACCGGTGGTTTGAATGTTTCCAGGCACTGATAAAGATGTTTAGATCGTTGCCCCAAACACTGAAAGAAACTAGCCCCAGCCCTGAGCAAAATTTCATAAGCCCCCTACATACTGCATATCCTGATCCCTCCCTGATCACACCTAGGTAGCACTTCCTCTTTTGCGATCTGTTGGGAGACAAGCTGTAGCACTCTGTAAGTACATTCCCCTAATAAGTACTTGGATCGATCACCCTCGCATTTAGTGCCTCTTTCTCTTCTGCAAACGATATGAAACATATACTAATATTCCACATATAGATTATTGAAAGTTATTGCCTCTTAAGAATGAAGAAGAATGGGATTAGAAAATGGAATAAATATGTGTGTTAATGTTTGTGTGTATATTGATGTAGTTGCATATATATATAAACACATTTCTATCAAAAGTACAGTAGGTTTCATATGAAACAAAGGTTCTAAGTTTTAAATCTACAGATTGTTGTAATATATTTGATTTGTCTGTAATATAAGTGGATATTCCATTATTTACGTAGTAGAACAGAGATATAGACCAATGGAATAGAACAGAGGCATCGGAGGCATCACAACACATCTATAACCATACAATCTTTGATAAACCTGACAAAAACAAGCAATAGGGAAAGGATTCCCTGTTTAATAAATGGTGTTGGGAAAACTGGCTAGCCATGTGCAGAAAGCAGAAACTGGACCCCTTCCTGACATCTTACACTAAAATTAACTCCAGATGGATTAAAGACTTAAACATAAGACCAGACACCATAAAAACCCTAGAAGAAAATCTAGGCAAAACCATTCAGGACATAGGAGTAGGCAAGGACTTCATGACCAAAACACCAAAAGCATTGGCAACAAGAGCCAAAATAGACAAATGGGACCTAATCAAACTCCACAGCTTCTGCACGGCAAAAGAAACAGTCACTAGAGTGAATCGGCAACCAACAGAATGGGAAAAA
>CM052663.1:61758762-61789544 GCA_028533165.1 Leontopithecus rosalia | reverse complement strand
TTTTTCCCATTCTGTTGGTTGCCGATTCACTCTAGTGACTGTTTCTTTTGCCGTGCAGAAGCTGTGGAGTTTGATTAGGTCCCATTTGTCTATTTTGGCTCTTGTTGCCAATGCTTTTGGTGTTTTGGTCATGAAGTCCTTGCCTACTCCTATGTCCTGAATGGTTTTGCCTAGATTTTCTTCTAGGGTTTTTATGGTGCCTGGTCTTATGTTTAAGTCTTTAATCCATCTGGAGTTAATTTTAGTGTAAGATGTCAGGAAGGGGTCCAGTTTCTGCTTTCTGCACATGGATAGCCAGTTTTCCCAACACCATTTATTAAACAGGGATGGATTCCAGAAATTCTTGTGTCTCAGCCTCCCAAGAAGCTACGATTATAGGCATGTGCCACCATATCCAGCTAATTTTTGTATTTTTAGTAGAGAAGGGGTTTTGTCATGTTGTCTAGGCTGTTCTGAAATTCCTAGCCTCAAGCAATGGAACTTCGGCCTTCCAAAGTTTTGAGATTATAGGTGTGAACCACCGTGCCTGATCAATATATTTGTTTATTTTATTTTTCTTTACCTCATCTACTCCTCTCTCATGTAGCACGAAAATGATTAATAATAGCTAACCTGATATCTAAATATTTAAGATGCAAGACTTTAAAGGAGGATGATGATTTTGTGAGAAATGAAATGGACATTCTTCAAAGACAGACTTCGTATTCTCTTTTTCAAAACAGAATCACAGTGATTTTGCTTATATATAGGGCAAGTGGATCTTTTTTGTTTTTTACTTTTCTTCTTCCCAATTTTTTTATTGCATTTTAGTAGATATATTTTTTTTAAAAAATAATGTTTCTATTGTCTGTCTTTAGAAAATAAGTATGGTTACAAGAGATGTGTATGGCTTCCAAATTGATAATGGTTGAGCCAGAACATTGAATCATGGCTACTTAGCTAAGTTATAACTTCATTAGCCAGAATTTTTTGCTTTATCTATTTCTTAATTTGAAATGTTCACATGAGAAATCTGTGACCAATTTCCTATAATTTCTGTTAGAATACATAGGAAATTTTCAAATGTATAGTACTCATATTACAATGTAGCAGAATATTAGTAATTAAAATAAGGAAGTTCTGCTCTAGGACACATGTACAGATCTCTAAGTCACATCATATACATTGCAAAAATATTTAAATTTTAAAGGAAAATTATTATAAAATATATGTGAATAACATATGCCTTTGTACTATATTCCTTTTACGAGTTTACCAAGTGCTTTCACTGGTACCCCAGAATTACATAAATAATAGAATGTACTAAAGGGAAACAAGCAAAGAAGATGAAGTCAGTGGGAAGAAAAGAATGTAAGAAGAGGCAGAGAAAATCTCAGCTGGAACTTAGAGCAAGAATATTTTCTTTACTAGAAGTTGACTCATAGCCTGTCAAATGTTCATTTTATACTGACACATTTTTCTCCTCTGAATTGCTACTTAGTCCACTGTCTGACCAATGACACTGAAAAGTTTGTCGACCGTTAGGATACATTTCCAGGATATGTTGCTACCTGTCAGACAGTAGGGGGAAGCCTTGCACAGCTTTCTAAGTGATGATGTGGTTGATAATTGGCCATTTAGAGGGGTGATTATAATCAAGAAGAGAAGGCCTTACCAGCTTGCCAAATTGTGTTTGGCAATTTGAAGCCATTGTAGTTGCCAAATGTAGTAGGGATATTTCAACCCTACCTTTGTATAATCTAAACACATGCACGTTGTATTTCTGCATCATCACCACTTTTTAAAGTAGTTTCCTGTTATGTGTGAACTGCACACAAAGGCAGATATGGAAAGAGAAATCAATAGAAAAGTGGAATAGTTTCTGAGAAAGCAATATGTGCAGGAAAAGAAATGCTCAATAAATAATTAAATGATATTCCAAATCTCATATTCAACATATGATGCAAAATAAAATTTTAAAAACTAAAGTATATTTTATAATCTAAATGCATAAATATTGATACCATCTAGTGTTTTTTCATACATATACCTATGTAAATGCAATATCCGTTGATATTTAAAACATGCATACTCATATACTAAAAATTTGTTCCTGGTGTTACTGGAGAATATATAACCTAAAACATTCACTCTGTATTAACCACCACAGGGACTTTGCATTGGTACACAGTGCTGCCCTGCCACAGCAGATAACAACACCAGGCAGAACTCAGCCAGCACCCATGGAGGGAACATTTAGAGAAGCCCTAGCCAGAGGGAACTTGCCAATCCCTGCACTTAGAACCTGAGTACTGGCAGGCTATGTCATCATGGGCTGAAGGATTCTGGAATCCTAAATAAACCTAAAAGACAGTCTAAGCCTTAAGAATTGCAATTCTTGGGCAAGTTATGGTGCTGTGATGGGCCCAGGCTAGTGGGCTTGGGAAGCATGTGACCTAGTGAGACACCAGGTGGAAAACCAAGGGAGTGCTATGCCAATCCTCCCCCATTCCAAGGCTGCACAGCTCACAGTTTCTGGAGAGGCTACTCACCTCTGCTTGAGGAGAGGAGAGGGAAGAGTGAAGAAGACTTTGTCTTATAATGTGGATACTAGCTCAGCCACAGTTGGATAGAGCACCAGGCAGAGTTGTGAGGCCCCTATTCCAATCCCTAACTCCCAGAAGACATTTCAAGACAAACTCTGGGCCGAAAGGAATCAATTGCCTTGAAGGAAAGGATGTATTCCTGGCAGAATTTGTTACTTGCTGACTAAAGAACCCTTGGTCTCCAAATAATCAGCAATGATACCCAGGTAGTATTCACTATGGGCCTTGAGTGAGACCAGAAATACGCTGATTTCAGGTGTGACCCAGCACATGCTCAATTGGCTGGCTGTGGGGAGAGATTCCTTATGCTTAAGAAAAGAAGAGGGAAGAATAAAATAAGACTTTGTCTTGCAGATTAGGTACCAGCTCAGCCACAGTTGGGTAAAGCACCAAGGGGGGTTCATAGGGTCCCCGATTTTAGGCTGTGGCTCTAGGATAGCACTTCTGTACTTACTATGAGCCTTAGGGGAACCCATTGTCCTCAAGTGTGAGTCCTAAGCCTGGCAGCATTCACTTAATATGGCTGAAGAGCCCTTGGTTCTTAAGTGAACATCAGTGGAAGCCAGGAAGTGCTTGCTGCAAGCCTCAGGATTCAGCAGCACAGTAGCAATAAAGCTCCAGGTAGATTTCTAAAGTTTTTGACTTCAGGCCCCAGCTCCTGGACTGCATCACTGCCCTGAAGAGGACACAAGCCTGGCTTTCTTAAACACCTACTGACTGTAGCACCCCAGAGCCTTGAGTCACACAAGTGGTAGCCAGGCAGTGGTTACCACAGGCCTTGGGTGAGACTCAGTACCATGCTGGCTTCAGTTCTGACCTAATGAAGTACCAATGTTGGTGGCTACAAGCGTGTTTGTGTCACTCCTTCCCCAGCTTCAGGCAGCTCAGCACAGAGGATGAGATTTCACTTGTCAGGAGAAAGTAACAGAAGAGAACATGACTGTCTCTTGGTAATGGAGAGAAATATTCTGGATATTATCCAGGATAACTAGGGCGGTACCTCTATGAGTTTGCAAGATCCACAGTGTTAGTGGGCTTGGTGTGCCCCCTAATGCTGACATAGCCGCAGAGATCAAAACTAGAGTACAACACCCAAATCCCTTCATATACCAAGAAGGACAGACACAGACAAGCTCAAACTCTGAAGACTATAATAAATACTTAATTCTTCAATGCCCAGGCCCTGACAAACAACCACAAGCATCAAGACCAGCCAGGAAAACAGGAACTTAACAAAGCACTCTGAATAAACCACCAGGGACCAATCCTGTTTATTAGTGCATTTTCATGCTGCTGATGAAGACATACCCAAGACTAAGTAATTTATAAAGGAAACACGTTTAATGGACTCACAGTTTCACAGGGCTGCAGAGGCCTCACAATCTTGGTGGAAGGCAAGGAGGAGCAAGTCACATATGACTTGGTGGCAGGGAAGAGAGGATGAGAACCACCTGAATGGGGTTTCCCCTTATAAAACCAACAAATCATGTGAGATTTATTCACTACCACAAGAACAGTATAGGGGAAACCACCCCCAAGATTCAATTGTCTCCCCCCAGGTCCCTCCCAGAACACATGGGAATTATGGGAGCTACTATTCAAGATGAGACTTGAATGAGGACACAGCCAAACCGTATCACCTGGAGAGACAGAGATATGTGACTTTTCAGACAGATAATTCAAAATATTTGCTTTGAGAAAATGAAATGAAACTCAAGATAACACAGAGAAAGAATTGAGAATTATACCAGATACATTTAATAGAAGATCAAAATAATTACAAATAATCAAGCAGAAATTCTGGAGCCGATAAATGGAATTGACACATTGAACCATTTATTAGAGCTTCTTAATTGAATTGATCAAGCAGAAGAAAGAATTAATGAGCTTGAAGACAGACTGAAAATACACAGGCAGAGGAGACAAAAACACCAATGGCCTTCTTCACAGAAAACAAAAATCCTAAAATTTAGGTGGACCCTCAAAAGACAAAAGCTATCCCAAACAAATAGAAAAAAACTGGAGGAATCACATGACCTGACTTCAATTTATACTACAGAGCTTTAGTAGATGAAACAATATAGTGAGTTTCTAGAAAGACTCACAGTTGTCAACATCTCCCAGGTGAACACAAACCTCTGTAAACAGCCTGAGCCTTCAGCCCCCACAGATGCCCAGCCTGATAGCTGAAGTTACCTGAATGATGCCCCTGTTTCTTCATGTAACCTGCTGGCCTCCGTGAACATGTGCATTGACAGTGAGATCTCACCCCTCAAATCTCCCTGACAAACAGTCTGTGCCTTGCTTTGAAGGGTGTTGCTCCCCTTGTCAACCCCACACTGCTATGATTGCCAACTCCAGGGGTCCCATGTCAGCGTTCTGATAATGCCACTCCACCTCACCTCAACTTATTTAACTTCCTAATTAAATCAGACTGAAAAAAAAACCTCTAACATTAAAACAGACATATAGATCGATAGCAAAGAATAGAGAACACAGAAATTAATCTATATCTAAAGCAAACTCATTTCAGCAAAGTTGCCAAGAACATATATTGGTGAAAGGATAATCTCTTCAATAAGTGCATGCTAAATAGTAGATAACTCTATGGAGAAGAATGAAACTAGATGCATAGCATATACAAAAATCAAATCAAAATGAATCGAAGACTTAAATCTAAGACCCCAACCTATGAAACTACTGAAAGAAAACATTGCACAAACTCTCCAGGACATTGGACTAGGCAATAGAAAAAGTTCTTGAGTAATACTTCACAAGCACAGGTAATCAAAGTAAAAATAGACAAATGAGATCACATCAAGTTAAAAAGAGTCTTCACATTAAAGGAAACAACCAACAAAGTGAAGAGACAACCCACAGAATGAGAGAACATATTTGCAAACTATCCATCTGACAAGGGATTAATAAACAGAATATATATAAAGTGCTCAAACAATTCTTAAAAAATTCTAAAATTTGATCAAAAAATAAGCAAAAGATCTGAACATACATTTCTCAAAAGAAGACATACAAATGTCAAATAAGTATATGAAAAGGTGCTCAACATTATTGATCATTAAAGAAATGCCAATCAAAACATCTTACCCCAGTTAAAATGGATTTTATCCAAAGTCAGGCGATAACAAATGCTAGCAAGGATGTGGAGAAAAGGCATCTCTTGTACAGTGTTGATGGGAATGTAAATTAGTGCAACCACTGTGTAGAACAGATTGAAGGTTCCTCAGATACTTAATAATGGAGCTATCACAAGATCCAGCAATCTCACTGCTATGTATATACAGATGCGATATCTGTACTTTCACATTTATTGCAGCACTGTTCACAATAGCCAAGACTTGGAAGCAACCTAAGTGTTCACCAACAGATAAATAAAGAAAACGTGGTATACGTACTCAATGAAGTACAATTCAGCCATAAATAAGAATGAAATTCTGTCATTTGCAGGAACATGGATGGAACTGGAGGTCATTAAGTGAATTATGTTATGTGCCAGACAGAAAAAGGAAACTTTGCGTGTGCTCACTCATTTGCAGTAGCTAAAAATTAAAACAATTGAACTCATGGTGATAGAGAGTTGAATTATTAATACAAAAGCTGGGAAAGGTAGTTGGGGAGTAGGAAGGGAAGATAGTTAATGGGTACAAAATATAGTTAGATAGAATAAGATCTAGTATTTGATATCATAAAAGGTGACTATAGTTAATGATAATTTAGTAGACATTTTAAAAAATAACTGAAAGAGTATACTTGGGTTGTTTGTAACACAATTATACATGGTACGCCTGTATCAAAATATCTCCTGTATCCCATAAATATATTATACCTACTATATCACAAAAATTAAAAACTAAAAAAAATCATTAAAAATAGAAAAGAAAACATATATCACGTATTGTACTTGGGGATACATTCCAATAAAATATTCAACTAACTTTTGCAGAAAATTGTGTAATATTATTAAAAAAACACATTAAGGAAAACCTAATAAATGTGGAGATATACTATATTTATAGAAATACACACCTGATTTTATAATAGTTATAAATTCCAACAGATCCATTGCATTTCTGATCAGCATCCTTCTTGGTTTACCATAAAAATTAAAATTGATATAGAAGAACCAATGACTAAGAATAGAAAAAAGCTATTCCCGTCCCATCAGATATATAGTCTAATTACAAAACTGTATTTCACATTTATTTTCATATTTAACATGCCTGAAATCATGATTCATGTTACAGTACATGCCGACTTAGAATCACCGTCAGCTAGGCAGCAGTCTCCATGCAGTAGTTGTTAATGAGAAAATTTCATATCTTTCAGCATCAAACTTGTGTATTATGTTTGTGGTTTGCAAAAAAATAAAAGCCCCCAGATACAAAAGAATAATAAAGCACTTCTTCAAACCTAAGAACAAATGGCTTCATGTGGAGGATGGGGGTGGAGCTGAATAAGAAGTATGCTATAAATTCCCCAAGTGGGAGTCAAATTAAGCTAATTCTTTATAATTGCAAACTCTTTGTTGTTGCATAGTCATGAACAATAGCTTTTTGTTCTTTTATGAGTTATTTTAAGAATTTTTGCATCACCATCATTCTTGATGATATAAGAAAGAGTAAAAGATGATCTCCGTATCTGTTAGTCAATATGTGTTTCTGAACATTTTGAACTGTGAATGTTGATAAGGTTTAGAAATACTTGACCCAATTTTTAATTTTGCTTAAATTTTCCTTTTTACTTATGTAAAAAAGTAGAATGTAATAAAATATGTGCCTGAAAAAGTCTAAATCCTTGATTTAAGTATAGAGTAAAAATTCTAAGTGATTAAAAGCCAGTGTGTGATGGCATATGTATGTACCATCTTTCAGTTGATGTCATGTTTTTTTCAATAAAATACAGTCATTAAGAATCTCTGATACTGCTCAAGGAATATATTACTAATCAGACAAGACAGAACAGAGAGCCCAGAAAAAGATCCATTCTTAAATGGCAAAGCTGCTCTAACACAGATTAAGTATTCATATTAGTCTGGAAAAGATGCTCTGTTTTAAAACATTATTGGGGAACAATCTGTGGGAACACAATTTTTAGCTGAATGGATTCTTAATGAAATCATATGTAAAAATCAAGTTTGACAGATTAAGATTTAAATACAAAAAACAGAAGTATGAAACTTCTAGAGATGACTACAAGAGAATATTCAATGAGTTTCAAGTAGAAAAAAAATATTTAACCAACCACAAAGCATAAAACATAGTATAAAAGGTAGATGAATTTAACCATAATAGAAGTTCCATTGACTAACATACCAAAATGTAAAGAAAACTGGTAAGAGGCTAAATGAATATATTTTTAATACCAGTAATTGATGAAGGATTGGTTAATTGAATACTGATAAACTTTTACAAATAATAAATATCACAATAATCAAAGAAAATAATGGCAAAAAGATATGAAAAGGCATTTAACAGAATGATCATGTAATTACATGAAAAAGAGATCTCAATCTCATATTTTAGAAACTTATTAGTAAAACTACAATATGTCATACTATATGTTCTTTCCCAGACTGACATGCGTATGCATTTATGCATGTGCACATGTGTCTGTGTATGTGTGTGTTTATTTGAAATAAACTTTGATCATAATGCGTGTTAGCAAGAATGTAGACCTGAGTAAATAGTCATATACCACTATGCTAAGTATTAACTAGTATTGTAGAACATACACATAGCTATGTCTTAGAAATTTTACTTCCAAGTATAAAGGAACCTTCGTATATATGTACCAGGAGACATGTGTACAGTAATATTCACTGAAACATTGTTGGTAATGCCATAAACCAGAGATAATGTAATGGTACATCAACCGTAAGATGATAGATGCATAGTATGTTATATTAATATAATGAGATATCACACAATAGTAAAAAGTAAGGAAGTATAACATACGCATCAACATGGATGTCTCATAACATAATGCTGGTTGTGTGAAAAACAAATCACAACAATATACTGCAACTTTTTAATATATAAATTCTTAAAATAGGCAAAATTGAACAATACATGATTAGAGATGCAGACATATTATTAGGTTAAGTATGTAAATAAATGAGTAAATAATACAGGATTCAGAATAGAGAAGATTGTATTTTGGGAGAAACACATGGTAGTAAAAATGTTCTGATACTGGCAACATATTTGTTTAGTCAGGGGTTTGTTAAGTAAGTGTTTGCTCAATTATAATTTTAACTATTTCAACATAACTGTCATATTTACTACTTGGTATATATACTGTATTTCAAAATACATTTCTAACTATAAATTTTTTTGATATATATTTTTTTCACATATGTTGGATGATGTTTCTTACTACACTATTTGTTATAATAAAATTTTGAGGCAACATAAGTTTTAATCAATAAGGGAATCGTTATTTATTTGTTTGTTTGTTTATGTATTTATTGAGACAGGGTCTCACTCTGCTGCCCAGGTTGGAGCACAGTGGCGTGATCACTGCAGCCTGGACCTCCTGGATTCAAGTTATCCTCCCATCTCAGTCTCCTGACTAGTTAGAGCTACAGGCAGATACCACCATGCCTGGCAAATTTTTGTATTTTTGGTAGAGATGGGGTTCTTGCCATGTTTTCCAAGCTGGTCTCAAACTCCTGGGCTCAAGCGATCTGCCTGCCTCATTCTCCCAAACTTTTGCAATTAAAGGTGTGAGCTACTGTGCCTAACCAACAAAGGAATATTTAAATAAATCATTCACACACCTGTATAAACACACAGCTCATTTCAAGACTAAAAGTTAAAAATCTGTGAGATTCTGTTCATGATACGCTGATAGCAACTAAACAATTTAAGGAAGCTGATAGAAAACAATTTCAGTTTCTCAGAATTGCTTAAAATATTTGTAACTAAATATGATGTCTGTCATTTTTTATTCACTATTTTTTTTCTTCCTGCCTGCCTTTGACAAGATTATCTTTAGGTAAAACATGCTTCCATACCTCATTGATTTGGGGCTTGGCCATGTGACTTGCTTGATCAATTAAAAACAAGAAAATGTGACTTATTCCACATTCAAGCAGAAATGTTAAATCGTGCTTTCATGGTTTGGTTCTGCCTTTTTTCCTGCTCATCATAAGAGAATGCTATGCTCCAGACAGGACCTATTTCTTCCTACTTGTTGTGAAATGGAAAAGTTACCTCATATAAGATAGATAAGTCCACCAAAGTTTCTGTTGGTCTGCAGCCTCCAAGCAACAATAACAAGAAATAAGTGTGTATCTTGCTGCAGGTTTTTAATGTGTTTTCTGTTACTGTAGCAAATTGCAACTGAAAGAAGAGATAAAAATATAAATGCACATAGAGATAATAGGGGAACATTTAATACATATCTCAAATTTTGAAGTTATTTTGGTGTTAAGATGATTGTATGTTAAGGTTGAATTAGAAGAGCAATCCTAGTTAAAAAAAAAGTGAGCTTCTGTATGATTTTAGAAATATACAATAAAATTTTCCTTTTAGAAACCATGCACAATACATTGTATACTGGACTCTAATACATCTTATCAGTCATCTTCCCTTGGGAGTTAAAATGTAGAGGTAAGTAAGAAAGAAGTCTTGATTACTCTTAGTGTAAAATAATTATCTACTTTACATGTATACTTATAAACATATTCAGCCCTGTGTCACTTAATGATGGGATATGTTCTAAGAAATGCATCCATATGCAATTTTGTCATTGCACGAACATTATAGAGTGTACATACACAAACCTAGGTAGTATAGCCTACTGTACATCTAGGCAACATGGTATAGTCTATTGCTCTAAGCTACAAGCCTATACAGCAGGTTACTGTACTGAATAATGTAGGCAATTGCAACACAGTGGTATTTGTTTATCTAAACATATCTAATGGCATTAAAAGTAGTGGCAAAAACGGTACCACTTTTGCACCAACTTAATATGTATATATACATTATAATACATAATATATGTATACTTTATAATACATAATACATGTATACATTATAAGAAACTATTATATATACACATATATAATAGTTTATAAGGACTGTATGTAAGTTTACATATATACACACATATATACATATATATTTAGGTGGATATTATATTACAGATATATATGCATATATTACATATGTACATATATACACACAGGCACAGGCTTTATGTGTATATATGTATGTATGTTTTTTTGTGTCTATGTATGTATGTATGTATGTATGTTTATATATTTTTAATATAACCACCAAGGATGTGTCACTCCTCTCACAGGAGATCAGCAGCATATCAAAGGTATTGCACCATATCTTTGTGTAATGCTCAAATATTAAGGTACGGAAAACTGATTAGTGTAAAACAATGTGTCTCTTTGGGAATGGAAGCAAAATGAGTGTGGCATGGGTATGCATGTGAAAGAGAAAGGTGCACAGGGAATTAACAACCCTTGGGCTGCCAAATATGTTTGCTTTTACTTTCTTTGTCCTTGCATCAATATGCTGTTCATAAGCTAAAATCTTGGATAAACCCTAATTGTTGTCTTTATCTTACTCAAATCACACCTTGTCAAATAACCATTGTCTTTTTGAAATTTGATGAAACAATGTGTTTATTATTAATGTACTAAGTAAATTCTACTGTTGTAGCAATTAGTGTGTCATTTCATGTTACAAACCTCCAGAAACATGAGGACTCTTCTTATGTATATATTTTTATATCTATTAATAACTTACCAGAGTAGACATTTAATATTTGTTTATTATGATACAAAAGTAAAATATACACATACTTATGTTAACTTACTTGTGCCTCTTATGTAGTCTTCATATATATCCAGGGTGCTGTGTTGCCTGCTTGTTGTTCTGTTTTTGAAATGTTTTGTGATCTTGCTGATGAAATAATTATCATGTTTCTATAATAACATAAATCAAACAAAAAAATGAGCTGACATATTTGAACACAGTGCATACAATTTGGCAAACTTCAGCAAAACAAACAACATCTTTTTGAATTTTCCCATCATCTACCAAGGTTCAGCAGAAATAAAACGAAAAACACTTTTTTGGTTAAGTTTATTCCTGGGTACTTTGTTTTTAGCTGTTGTAAATGTGATTACTTTCCTGATTTCTTCTTCAGATTGTTAATTATTTTCAGATAGAAATATATTCATGATTTATAATAAATATATAATTTTACTGCACTTGTTTCAGAATTTGTTCTTATTTTCTCACAAATCTATAAATGTCTGCTCTAACAGATAGTGTCCTCGATCAGTATAACAGCAAGCATTGACTTTCCGTCATTTGGATAGTAAGAGGAAGCTCCACTTTCCCAGTGTCTCAGTAACCCTCAGATGCCACGCAAGAGTTTTGCTTTTCCTACACATAGAGCAATAAACTCACATGAAACATCAATGAATATTTTCACTCCAAGGAATCGTATATAGTAAACTCCATAAAATGTCAGCTTGATGCTGATGTATTAATAGTTTCATTATAAGAAGGACTGCATATAGCTAAGTTTTATGATCTGGAGGATCCGAATTGACTATTAATTTGATTGAGTTCTTTTGTGTATTATATAAAATACGTAGTTTATTGATTAATGAAAGATTATGGTGATGTTTATGGCTGGTAATTTGATGACCGCAAGAGGAACTAAAGTGTAGAAAGAAAAATCTTAAAATACTATTTAATGCAATCATGTATCTACCATTTTCAATTTTATAATGCTAAATATTAGAAGAGATATAACACCTATTCTATCCTTTAGAATCTCATCATAATCTTAGTCTCATGAAGCAAATTTTTTCATAAATCTATATGTATGGACTTCCATTCTGGGCCCAAAATCTCACATATTATTGCTTCTATTTGCTCAGCCTGTGGTAGAAGACTAGGTTTCAGTTATTTTCTTTCTTCCTTTTTAATTTCCAATTCACTGCAAAATGACATCATTCTAAAACCACAATAAAAGTAATTACTAGAAAAATGAATTAAAAATATATGATTAACTATTTTGCTTCTATTTATTTCTGTAGTTGTCAAGTAAAAATTGTATGTATTTGTGGTGTGCAACATGATATTTTGATACATGTATACTTTGTGGATTGGCTAAAGATACTTAACATATCCATTTACTTATATACTGTCTTTCATGTGTGTGGTGAGAACATTTTAAATCTACCCTGTTAGCAATTGTCAAGTATAAAATGTATTGCTATAATATAATCAATATAGTATGCAATGTATTTTTTATCCTTTGACACACATCTCCAACCCCAGACACCCAGCCTCTGGTATCCATTATTTTTCTGGTTTTTATGGATTCAACTTTTTTAGATTTCATATACAAGCAAAATCATTCAATATTTGTCTTTATCTGCATGGCATATTTTGCTTAACATAATGTCCTCCAAGTTGATTCATGTTGCTGCAAATGGCAAGATTTCCTTTTCCGCTTCACATAAATCAAAACAGTGTTTCACCAGATAATTATTTTTCTGAATAATATAATTTGTTATTTGGGGGTTGCAGAATGTTTAGCAATGTATTAGTTTGTTCTCATGCTGCTAATAAAGACACATCTGAAGCTGGGCAATTTATAAGTAAAAGAGGTTTAATTGACTCAGCTCCACATGGCTAGAGAGGCCTGACAATCTTGGTGGAAGATGAAGGGGAAGCAAGACATTCTTACATGGTGTCAGGCAAGAGAGCTAGTGCAGGGAAACTCCCATTTATAAAGCTATAAGATCTCATAAGACTTACTACTATCAGTAAAGTATGGGGGAAACCACTCCCCATGATTCAGCTATCTCCCCTGGCCTCATTCTTGACATGTGGGGATTATGATACTTTATGGTGAGATTTGGGTGGAGACACAGCCAAACCATATCAAGAAACATTGATGATCTCTATATTCCAGGAACAGCCAGCTAATGAAGTTATAACAACCCAAAGCATCACCAGACATTGCCAAATGACCTCTGAGGGACAAAATTACTCCTTAATTCAAGCCAAGATATATCTGATAGATACATTTAAATTATATTACTTTTTATTAAAGACACTGATTTAAGATTCATTACTTCTTCATTCTTGAACTTGTGTGAAAACTAAATCAAAATGTTCTATAAAATAGGACGATAATCAAGATACACTTTTTAAAAAATATGTACTCTTTAATACCTATTTCATTGATAAATGATGTTACATTATTGTTATACAAATCTATAGAAACTCTGTTCTTCTATGCTTCTAACTTTCATTATGTTTATACATTCTCAAATTTTCATACCTTTGAGTTGTAGTGACTAATTTTGAACATCATACATTATATCTGGCCCTATTGTCCCTTACTGGTATACAGGTTTTACCACATTTGACTACAGAAAATCAGCAGGCAACACCTCTACTAGCGTTTAGCCTATTTCATAAGAATAATCCATTTCTTTACTAAAACTCTGACATCTAATGACCACTTTCTCTTTTCAACACTAATCATTCACACACAGTCTCTAATCCAAGCTATCACAAAATGACACCAAGGTGAAATAGGAATGTCAATTATTAAACATTTTCATCACAATTACCCTAAGTTAAAGCCCATTTGCACAGATTCTCTTAAATATTTTTGTTTTATCAAGATCTCTGATTAGTTATCTCCCCTATTTTTCTACCATCAATTACAACTGTTTCTTCTTTGTCATGCTTGGATTTAATATTCTATCATTATAATCAATGCCTCTCAAAAAGCCTCAGTTCCCTTTATTTTGATCCAATGTATTAATCTAACAAATCCTCAAACCTGGATAAACTTAATTGATTCTGCTCCACAATTTATTGAGAAAGTGAAACCCATTAAAATTACTTCCACAGCTTACCAATTCCACATCTATAAAAGTATTAAAATTATGTATGTCTTTTTCTTCCTCTTATCATGAATTTGATTCCTCTAATCTAAGGCCACTCATTCTAAATGTATTCTGAATTCCCTTTTTTCCTGCACTCCTAAATTCTGTGATATTCTTTTTTTTTTTTTTTGAGGAAACTCCATACTGCTTTTTCCTTAGTGGCTATCCTTATTTGCATTCCCACCATTAGTATATAAAGATTCTCTTTTCTCCACATTCTTACCAACATTTATGGTTCAACTTTTTAATAATAGCTGTTCTAACAAGCGTGAGGTGATCTTTCATTTTGATTTATGTTATACAATCATCACTCACCATACATGGGTTTTGTTCCAAAACCCCTATATATGTTGAAATCTATGCATATTCAAGTCTTGCAGATGACCCACTGGAAACTTCTGACTATATAGAAAGTCAGCCCTTGGTATATTGGGTATCACATCCTATCAATATTGCATTTTCAATTTGCCTTTGGTGGAAAAAAAATTCACATATAAATGAACACGTGTAGTTCAAACCTGTATTGATAAAGGGTCAACTGTAATTCCACTGCATTTTCATATCTGCTAATCTGTTCTAAATAATATTTAAACACGTGACAATGTTGTCCAGCTTAAAAGAAGAAAGAATTGTCGTGATTCCTGACTTTGCTGCTATTGCCTTATGTCTCAACCATCTTCTACAGAAACAGGAAGATTATTGACAAGGATGTCTACAAATTACTTCTTTATTTTCTTGTCATACATTATTTTAGTCCTCTCAATCTACTTTCCACTATCCAAAAGAAGTATATGTTTTAAAAGTAAATTATGATGTTCATGTTGCTGAATTTAATGGTTAATGTTTATTCTTCATCTTAGAAGCAATTTCTGCATCATTTGAAATATGTACGCATAGTCTCCTTCATGATACACTATTTTATTTTGGCATCCATGACAACATTTCTGTCTTCCTCTTGCATATCTCCTTTCTGGTTGCTGTTTCTCAATCTAACTACTAAGGATTGAAGTTCTGAATTCATTAATCCTCAATCTAGCATACACTCCCAAAGAAAATACTTAAAAAAATATTTTTTTTCACATTTTATAACTTATCTGACTTTTTATTGTCTTTCTCTGCTAAATAATTTTTCTATCACTTTTCATCTAGGATAGCATACAATGCTCACAATACAGTAAATTTTCATCAAATGTTTCTTAATTAATTAAGCCATCAGTTTACAATTATATAATTATAAATAAATAGAGATATAAAAGAATTACAAATTACAAGTCATAATAGAAAATTAGAGTCCTTTAGAAAAATTCGATAGGGAAAGATGGAAGAAGAAAATTCAAAAATGTTTTTGATTTTTGTTTTTTTTTTCTCATAGCTAGTTGACTCATGCCCATTTTTTGGATTTTATCTCTTGGAGAATTAAAACTCAATTGGGAGAAAAAGGCACACTGAGTTAACTAACGTGGTGCCACTTCTCAGTGTTGAACACATAAAAAAAAAAGAGAGTACTAATGTTATTCTTAAATTCTTGTGTACCTATATCAATTCTGAAAATGAATTCTGGCCATAAACAACTCATGAAACAACAGCATCAGTAAAGATGAACGAGAAATGCCCCCAGTTTGTAAAACATTCTGCCCACATAGCATGAGGTTGATTCCAAATTCTGAGAATTCTTCAAAGTCCTCTACCTATTTTCAGAAGAAAACTCCTATTCTAAAAATGAGTATGTTCCATCTGCTAAATCTTTCTGTAATTTATGAACATCATCTATTTGAAAGTCTTTGCCCACAAGAAGTTCAGCTTGTAGAATTTTTAGTTTTCAAAGTAGTTTGCTCTCACCTTCCAATACATGTGTTTATTCCTGCAATCCTTGGTCTAGAGCTGCCTGTGTGTTGATAACTAAAGAATATTTTCAAGACAGAAAACTTGAAAGCTCTACAGTGGTATTTATTTCCCAAGTGCTGAGCTGTTTATTGTATACCCACTATGGGTACCCATATACAGTTATATATTGGAAATTATCATTGTGGGTGGTATTAAAGTATAACTAAATAAATAACAATTTTGGGCCAACCAACAATAATATACTTAATTCCTATTTTGTAGAGATGTTAGTATGTTGTCCAGGCTGATCTCAAACTTCTGGGCCTAAGGCATCCTTAGTCTCTGGCTTCCAAATCGGTGAAATTAAAGCCATGAGCCACTGTACCTGATCTTTATTTTTTTTTAGAGCAAAATAACAAAAGATTACTTGGGTCTTCCACTTAATAACACACTCAAAGGAGGTAGTCTTGAATCCCTTTGCATTATCAAGTGGAAATAATGGCCTGAAATCAAAGCACCCCCAAAAAGCTGAGCTCTACTTTGATCAAGAAAGAGTGAGAGAGAGAGAGAGAGAGAGAGAGAGAGAGAGAGAGAGAGAGAGAGAGAGAGAGAAAGAAAGAAAGAGAAAGAGAAAAGAAAGCAAGCACTCTGTCTTCTTTAACTCCTAAACAAGGATCTGAAAAGACAGAAAATTCAGTCCAAATTCTGTATGGATTAGATATATGTGGAAACTGTGTGTGTGTGTATTGGTTTGAGTGTGTGTGTTTAACAAAAGACAAAGTTTCTCAAAGTTTCTCAAAGTCTTACAAGTGGCCTAATATCCTTTAGTGTAGACAAATCAAATGAAGACAATATAGTCATCCACACTTATTTTTCAATCTCCTTGAAACTTATAACTACATAGGTTTTATAATGGTCCATAATTATCCTGCATCATAGCTCCGCACAGCCCTTCTTTAAGGTGAGCATGGAGGGCATTTAAGCGCCAAAATATTCTTTGTAAAACCTAATAATTCCCCTTCAAAAGCAAGGTGAAATTTTTACTTCAACAATTTATACCAATGCTAATAATTTAACAACCAAATGAATAAAGATGAAGAAAATCTGAGATGGAATATCTCTTTAATCAAAACCTGACAATCTGAAATATACATAGGTATATCATATCTCCCCAGGTGTAATTGGTTCTAATCATAGAACACATTATTTAATTCAGCAATATTTGTAATTTTGGTAGAGGAATGGCTCTGCTGTGTTGCCCTGTTGACATTGCATGTTTCCACATACACAATCTAGGCAGGGCTTAATCACAGCATACACGAGCCTTGGCAGAACACCTAATAATCCTCCCAGAATGTGAAAAGATATGTGGTTAGTGAGGAGCTGCTGCAAGGCCATTTCTCACTCACCTCTATCTCCTCCCAGGCAGCTGTCGTGACACTGTTTCTTATTATCACCTCCAGAGTTTTGATGAGGTAGGAGACTTAACTGCTTGCCCAGTTTAGGGTGCAGCTGCAGGCTATAAAACTGCTTAGCTGTAGCAAAGAATTAATTTCTCAAAACCACATGCCCAGCTACTTGCGCATCATTGCCATGTCATCTGGCCTCTTTTGTTTGTGTCATCCTGTGGGACAAGGGATATGGCAGGTAACTCTCACCTGTGCTTATCTTGCTTTGGCTATCTATACAAGTAATAACCTTGATCTAATAAAAGATCATTTTATCATTACTGGCCAAGTCTGTCTGCTTTAAATGACAACTCTATTGTTGCTTACTAATTAATTAGTGTTCCTATCAATAATTATTATCATATTTATTAAAATAAATAGGTAACCAAACAATATATTGAAAATATTGTGCAGAATATTTTAAAGTGTACATCTTCTTGGGGGAAGACATACATTTTCCTTTCTTGTTATTAGAAAAAAAACAGGATTATTGGTTTTTAGATGTGTCAAAAAACTAAGCTATAATAATAAAATATTTTGACTATTATGAGATTTAAAATCATATGATACTTAATATTGTCAGCATTAAATCTTAATCATAAGCTACGAAAATATGAACTCTCCTGTAACAGCTTGGTAAACCAAACCCCTATCTCATTATCTCTGTTTCAAACTGATTCTCTAGAAGTTTACTTTTATTTGTAAGTCTCATGAAGAAGAAAGTTTATTACTGAAAAGATGCTCAAACACAGTCTTTTTTGATATGCCATCAACAGAAAAACTAAAATTTGTCTGATACACAAAATTATAGGTAGACTCTATTGCTAATACAGAACTTAAAAACCTGCAATTAAACATGTCACACAATACTATAGTATTAGATCTGTCTTATCATATCCAGAAAAAAATAGATATTAATAAATACCAATAGTTCTATAGTTCTTTGAAATTCAACCTTCAAATGCTTTCATTTGTGAAATCTAAGAAGTGAAAAGAAATGCTTCTCCTATCAGTTCTTCCTAGTAAACATGCTGGAGAACTTTTATTGTTAGTCTCTACTAGATATTCATTATGCTGATAACTAGGAACACCCTCTGCACCCGTAAGAAAAGAGAAAACATGCTGTGCATTTCAAAAAAGGAGCTGGTTACAAGTGTTTGAAGACTGAGAGTGCACAAATAGGAAGGAAAGGCAATTCAAATATTAGAAACTACAGGAATTCATTATCAGCTTTAAGACTAGAAGGAAAATAAGGAAGTTATCACAGCACATAATTGTACTTCTTGCTTATCCTATACTAATAGAACTGCTATTGCTGCCACTGTTTGATCCATTCTTGAACTGCTGATATTTTTGGAGCCTATGTTCCCCATCACTCATTATCAATTACCACTTGATATTTTGGAAAGAATCACTGATGGCTTCTGGAGTCTTTGCCACCTGTTTTTGTCAGAGAGTTTTTAAGAGGCAAAGAGATGAAAAGCAATGTTTGGATCTCATCTTCTGCTTACTAATCCCCCATTGATGCCATCCATTAATCAAACTTAACTGGAAGCCAGCTGGCAACTGAGTCTTGGAAATACAGTTTTCATTGCCCCAGCCTTTGAAACAGAAAGCAGAACACAGAAAGGTAAGAACTGGCCTGAAAGCAATAGGTAAAAAAATGATAAACTCCCCAATTTTTATTTGTGATCATGTGCCCATTACTCAGCCCAGTGCTCCGAATCAGGTTTCATGGTTTATCTAGAGATAAAAAATAATTACTCTCATCTAAGCCAGTCTGTACATTTCATTGTCATAGCCATGATGATTGACTCAGAGGTGAACATAAGTATAATAAATCTTAGAATATTTTCAAAAGGTAATGAAAAACACACAGTACCTTTCTCTCTCTTTGAACCTAAAAGTATGTGGAGTAAGAGGTGCTATAGTTAAATTTTTCCATGTGCTGCCTGATTGAAATATGCCAAAACAGAAAGCTCAGTAAGAGATTGAGCAAAAACAATTCATCATAAATTGATTTAACTTGCAAATATAATGTTTAAATCTGGATTGTTGGGATATGTAAAAAATATTTTAAAATATATTTATTGATATATTTTCTTAAGCTATTTTTCACTTTGTAAAAAAAAGAATTCTAACTAGCATACTTGAGCTAGATGTCTTAAGAGAACCTATAAGTTAAATATGATGAACAAAAATGGTCAATTGTGACAGTTTTCATGTACATATTATGTTAAGAGAAGTGCTATTGAGACAAAAGTCGAAGAGAAAGAAAAACAAGAGAAAAGAAAAAAAATACAGGGAATGGAAAAGAAATTTAGGACGCCAGAGAAGAGTATGTAATTAACATTTTCTAGTTTTAAATAGGGAAATTAGAATAGGGCTCATTGAGAATATGAGAGTTAAAAGAATATCATAAGGAAATGAGGGAGTTAAAAAATAATAATTGGAGGAAGTATTTTTGAGGTAGAGATAATAGTTGGTACAAAGGTCCTAAGGCAAATATATCTCTGGCATGTTTGAGAACCAATTACAAAGCTGGTGCAAATGGAGTGCAGTGAAGAAGAAAGATTTGAGAACTAATTGGGACAGGAGAGGATCACGTAGGGTATTGTAACTATTGTGAACATTTCAGATTTCACGAAAAGTGAAACAGGAAAGGTTGAGTTTTTAGTGGGACAATAACATGATTTGATTTACTTTGTGAAAGTTTACTCGACCTGCTGTGTTGAAGATAGCCCCTCGCTATATAAAGGAAGAAGAAAAGAGACAATTTAGGAGACAATTATTGTGCTCCAGGTGAGGAATGATGATGGCTTGAACCAGGGTAGTAGCAAAGTGGTCCAATTCTGGACCTATTTCCCTGTAGAAAGTTTACTTCAAATTGTCCCTTTTGTTAAGATTTCCCACAAAGCACACTAATTCTTCTTATTTCTCTATTTCTTTATCAGGAGCTTTAGAAGTCCATATTTGAATCTGTTCCCCTTCATAATTCAAATGAACAGTGAATTACTTTGTGGATATATCTAGGATATGAAAATGCTCATTCTGTTTTTACCCCAAGCCTTTATGATGGGAGATTAATAACATTTATTGGCCACTTAGACCTGATAGAATTGCACACTGGTGGTCCACTTTACCCATGGGTTCATGATACAATACTAATAGAAACTTTTGGCATTCACGTTTTGATTTCCACATGTGAGTGATTTAGATTTAGGTCTCCACATTATACAAATCATGCTAAGACAGTTGTGAAAATGCTGACATGATTGGCCTTAAGAATAATCAAAGACACGAGAAAGGCATATTATGAAAATGTAGAATGATCTATCATATTTAAATTTAGAAAGGAATTGCTGTCTTAAATTAAAACCAGAAAAATGTTTTTATTAAGAGAACCTTAAAAAGACATTTTCGAAAACAGTTATGACTAAGCTACAAGAAATGAAACTAATTTACATAGGAGAGACAAAAGGCAAAATATGCAGAGTGTTGTGAATTTCAGGGATATGAAGATAATACAGGAATTGTCCCTGGAAATCACCAGCAAGAGAGCAGCCATTTGTTCTGTTGTTTAGATACTCATCTTACCTACAAGGGTTCATTTTGTCCCTTGAGGTTTTTCAGCTCTTGTTCAGTGATCCATGCTTAGTCAATAATTCATTCCAGGGCTCCTGGACTTATGGTTTGTGTTTGTAGTCTACATGGCTTAAGTCAATGATTTTTTTAAATGTATTTACAAGGAAAAGATTCGGGGGGGATCTATAATACCTGATTTAAATTTCATTTTAAAATTTCATTAAAAACTATAATTAAAAACAAATTTACTCAATTATACCATAGATACCAAATTTTATGACACTGATGACTCACAATATTTTTTTTTTACTTTTGCAGTTAATTCAATATATTTGTGAGCTTATGTGGAATAAACAGTCTTCTGCCAACACTGGACATATATTTAAGCCTTTCATGTTGATAAGTATGTAATTGACTATTAAGTTTTTAGATCAGTATTGACTTTCAAAAATACATGCAAAACTTCCCATTTAAATATAATAAGTACATTATATGATGATATATTGTCATCATCTAGATATATTAAAAATGACTTCGAACTCTTCAGCTCTTTTGATTTTCTATTTATTTATTTATTTATTTATTTATTCATTTATTTATTTGACCTGGAGTCTCACTCTGCAGCTCAGGCTGGAGTGCAGTGGTGTGATCTTGGCTCACTGCAACCTCTCTGCCTCCCAGTTCCCGATTCAAGCAATTCTCCTACCTCAGACTCCCAAGTAGCTGGGATTACATGCACGAGCCGCCATGCCCAGCGAATTTTTGTAATTTTTTTTTTTTGAGACAAAGTCTTGCACTGTCGCCAGGCGCCAGGCTAGAGTGCAGTGACACAGTCTCAGCTCACTGCAACCTCCGCCTCCCGCATTCAAGCAATTCTCCTGCCTCAGCCTCCGGAGTAGCTGGGACTACAGGTGCGCACCACCATGCCCAGCTAATTTTTTTGTATTTTTAGTAGAGACCGGGTTTCACTATGTTGGCCAGTCTTGTCTTAAACTCCTGACCTCGTGATCCGCCCACATGGGCCTCCCAAAGTGTTGGGATTATAGGCGTGAGCCACTGCACTGGGCCTTGATTGATGTTTTAATGTCCTGAGAAATGATGCGAAATTTGTATACAACATTTCAGATCAGAATGCTCTAATAGTAATCTTTGCAAGATAACTTATGCATAAAAGGACAACATAATATGCTATCCAGTTTTACTGCTTATTGTAAGTTTTACATGATATATGTAAATAGGTACTTATAAAATTTGTGTACATGTTTACAGGAGTGTGGTGCGATTAGTTTTTCATAGTCTAACTTTCAAATAGCATTCTGCTTCTGCTTTTATTTTCAAGCTTTCAGATCATTTTCATTGAAGGGGATCCTGAAGTAGTTAAGTGAACAGTGAAACAATAGTAAAAACAAAAGTAAGATTTGAAACACTTTATGTATGTGAATCGCTTAAGTTTTTCAAAATAAGTAACCAAAACAAAGTAAGAAGCTGCACATTTCATTAGTAAGCCCTCATATCAAGTGTTTACTCTCAAATAGATCCTACTCTTACTGGGTCGTTATATTTGTTTTCTACTGCTGTGTAACAAATTGCCGCAAACATTACGGCTTAACACAACACTCGTTTATTTGTTCATCGTTCTGTAGATCAGAAGCCCAGTGCAGCCTGAGCAGTTTCTCTGCTAAGGGTACCACAGGACTACAGTCAATGTATAAGCCAGGCTGAGTTCCCATGTGGAGTTTCTGAGGCAAATTCTCTCCCAACATCATTTCTTGCCGTTTTCTGAACTCAGTTCCATGCAATTGAATGACTGATATTCCTGATTCCTTATTGGGTGCCAGTGGGATCTACTCTCAGCTCCTAGAAGCTGCCAGCTTTCTCCATTCTCTCCATCTTCAGAACCAGCAATAGATAATGACATCTTGTCAAAATTCCCTCATGATTTGAATCTCTCTCAAGGAATATTACAGTTCCTTTTCAGGGATCACTCAGGGAAAATTCAATGAAGATAATCTTCCTAATTTAAAGGCAACAGATTTGGGACATTAATTACATCTGTAAAATCGTTTACAGAGCACCTAGATTAGTGCTTGACTGACTAGGGGAAGTATTTGTATAACAGAATATAGGGAATATTATGGTTATTTTAGAATTTTGCCTACAACAATTTATCCTTTTAATTAACACAAATGAAATTATGTATGTTTACATGTAAAATAATATATTTTTGTATATATTTAAACAAACATCCTAGTGGTTTAAAGAAATAGTTAAAAGTTAAAGGTTTAAGAGTATACTTTTGCATGAAAAAATAAAATACACAAAAATATTGACCAATTTCAGATAGGTTACACATTCTAATTGGTAGTGATTTGTATGGAAGTAATATATTAATGACCTTGAGCTCACATTTTCGAGTCTCAATAATACTTTCCTACTCTTTCAACTTTTCATCCTTCCAAAGTGTCTAACTCAATGACCATAAGTCCACTAATGTGAATCAGGATTTCTACTTAACATTCATCAAAGTAATTATTCTTAAGTATTTTAAGGCAGTCATATCATCAGAAGACCATTGATTCATTTTCATGAATAATTTAAATAGAAATCAGATTAATGGAAGAGTTGCAAAGATAGGACAGCAATTTCCCATACATCTTTCACCCAATATCAACTAATGTTGACATCTTACACAACAATGGTTAATATATCAAAGCTAATAAATTGAAATTGGTACAATTTCATTAACTAAATTAGACATGTTTATTTGGATTACTTCAGTGTTTCCGCTAATGAGCTTCTCTGTTACAGGATCCTTTTGAAAACCATGTGGAGTTTATTAGTCATATATTCTCATCATCTTCAATCTGTTTTAGTTTCTAGGTCATTTATTTCTTTTTTCTACTGACCTGGACATTTCTGAAGAATACTAGTCAAGTATTTTAAAGAATGTCACTTAACTTTATATTTTCTAATGTTTTCTTGTGATTGGACTGGATTTATGGATTTGGTAAGGAGAATACTAGGAAGGTAAAGTAAATTTTAAAGTATATGACACTAGAGGAGCACACAATATCAACGTGAGTTACCAAAGGTGACTCTAGACTGGATCTCAAGCTTAATATGCTGTCAGCAAAGTCTCACCACCATAAAGTCACTAGGTTTCCCCTTGCATAATCTATATTTTAGAAATGAGTCACTAAATCTATCAAATATGTTAACTTCTACCTCCTGAAGAAAGAGTATCAAAGAATTTGTGGACATATGTTAAAATCATAATACTAATTATTAAACTTTTTGTGGATGATACAGCGAAAATATATAAATATCACCTTTCTCCTTAGGGATTTTCTAGCAATTTTTTGTATTTTTCTGTGAATTCTGCCTATAGCAATTCTTATTGTGCTATTTAAATTGTGATTTTCTATTTCCTCCCATTTCTCCTAACTTTTTTAACTAAATTTTTTCTATATAGGTTATTTAGTTCTTCTTTCAAATTTATTTAATAGCTCATTCCCATTTATTATTCTTTTTCTCATATATTATTTATGTATTTATTTAATTTTTTACTTATGATCTAGTAAAATAATCAGTTATCATTTGCTCACATTGTTCCAGCATTAGCCATTATTACTCTTCCAAGTAATGTCCTCATGGCACAATCCACCCTCTGCCCTGGCCCTAAATATTCCTTTTAATTCAGATATTTCATGAACACACTGATTCCCATCAGCCCTTTTTAAACATTTCCCCACTTTCTGGACCTCAAGAATGTTTCAATTTCCTCTTGGACTGTCCTTGCCCCAGTCCTGGAGCCCTGGAGTCTCTGGTACACTAAAGGAAGCCATAGCAACAATAGCATTTAAACCCAACTCAGTTTCTAACTAGACTAACACAAACCCTCACACTGAAAATGAACCGATTTGCTGGGGGGTGTTTTTGCTCTGTTTTGTTTCAAACTTATGCAACTTGCTTGGCTTTGGGTCTCCTCTTTCTACTCTTCCACTAAAAAGAAAAATGAACCCATCTGTTACTAGCAACTCTCACAACTGCATTGCACTCTTATTTTCACTTGATGTTATCA
Source organism: Leontopithecus rosalia (assembly GCA_028533165.1). Taxonomy (NCBI): domain Eukaryota; kingdom Metazoa; phylum Chordata; class Mammalia; order Primates; family Cebidae; genus Leontopithecus; species Leontopithecus rosalia. The sequence goes on along the minus strand of CM052663.1, from coordinate 61,764,056 downwards.
GTGTGGTAATAGGATCTGAGACTGGAAGAGGAGGGAGTTATCTGACATTGAGATTACACTAGTTTTAGGTAGATTCTATGACCTTAGTTCTCAGGACTGTGATGTTTAACAAGTATCCCTGCCTTTTTTTCAAGTACAGTAGTTGTTGACGTAAGACGTATTCCTGCCCCTTCCTGGTGAAAGCACATTTTCCCGCTAGTCTTTGTTCCCAGCTGCCATGGATTTCACCAGCGTCCTAAAGCAGTGTTTGTGCTTTAGACCACAAACACTACTTTTTTCCTTAGCCTTTTATTCTAGGGGAGTGAGGAGAGATGGATCTGGGTGGAGATTGATTCTTCTGCCTTTCTTGCTGTTTCACTTCAGATGGTACTGGGGAAGCTGTCTCAGAATGCTCTTTGTAAGCTTCTGGTGGAGTTCATGAAAGAAAAGCCTGCAAGAGGATGCAAACCTTTCTATGACAGTGTCCCTTAGTGACTTCACATTCTCCTAGCCCACACCTTAAGCAATTTGCTAAAAGAAAAACTCATTGCCAAATCTTTTATCTAGTTTATTTAACATTCAGAAGGCATCTGCTCCAGGTAAGCAAAGGCTCAGGTCCTGTTTCTTCCTTGAGGTATCTCACTTTCACCAGATTTCTGGTTAGTCATTTGTCCTGTGACCTTAGGTCTCTGATAATTTAAGATATTAATTTGTCATTTGTCTTTGTCTTGTTGTGAGTATGGGATAAATTTTCTGTCTGTCCCTTCGAGCTAAAACAGCCTCAAAATTTATTTTGAAGTAATCTGAAAGGGGACTGATAGGGTAACAGTATAAAATCATGAATAAAATAAAAATACTTGCAATCTGTAATTGTATTTAATTTTTTATATAGTTGATTATACGATTAAAAATACTGTGTGTTCTAGATACCAACATGTAGAATTGCCGATGGTTAAATCTCTAGCTTCCTAAATTTACACAATTTAGAAGACTTGAAAAAGATGTTTTCTATTTGAAATGATATACAATTGTGACTATTCATGTTTTCATATTTCATGTACACACTGATTCCAATGCAAATTTTAATGCATTTATCCAATTATTAAATTACTTAGATACATCTCAGTGGCTTACATATTAGCAGAACTATACATTTTGATATCCTATCAAGAATACATAGAATAATGTAAACACATCTGAAATTGTACTGGCCTCATATGTTCAATTAGGATCTAATTTTATGTCATAAGGGATGAAGGGCATATATTCAGCAGAAACCAGATAGCTAAAGAATGTGATTTTAGCTTTAACCGTTGGAGTTTAGGAGAATATGACACACGTAAACTTCTAACTTCATAATAACAGCAGATGCCAAGAATTGATCATTATTTAGTAACCATTATATTTTGGGTGAGCATTCTTATTAATGAGTGAAGGAACAGATGACCATACTTAACTTGCGTTACTGTCTGTTCATTGAGTGTTTGCACACAAATAACACCTGAAACAACCACAACTACTCACAACTCTGATAGAATTCTTTTTTTATCCCTGCTTCAGCCAGTAAAAAGACCAAACCAAGCCCTCATAACTTTTGTATGTGTAGCAACCTCTGACAAGCTGACAGAATATTAACCAGGTCATCTAAGCAAGCAAGATAGAGAGTGTTGCCTTTGAGCTAGAGTTTGAGAGAACTTGTCAGAATTTTCTTAATACTTTAGATATGTCCTTTGCAAAAATAGAAAACCACTAGACTGTAACCAGTCAAAAAAGTATTAGTTTTGAATTATGACACTGTTCATCCATGACAACCAAAAAACTCTGACATTTGAAGCAGGAAAGAATTCAGTCATTTTGAAGACAAAGTTAAAAAAAAATTGTAACAAGAAGATCCTTTCAAAGTATTATATAAACCAGTAAATATAATATATTTTATACAGAATTTCATATAAATCTATTTTTAAATTTTTCTTTCTGTGAGGAGAGTGGAATGAGAAATCCTTTTCCTCTAATTGTCTCATGTTAATTAATGTATTCAGTAATGTGTTTTCATCAGAATGAAAAACAGTTATCTTCAAATCAATGAGGCAATAATTTTGCTTTCAGAAAGACATGAAACCTTGAGAGTGAAAGTGCCCTGTGTTTGTCTTATTCCATCTTTTCAGTAATACAAATTGTTTTATTTCCAAGTTTTTACAACATTTATTTGAAATGAATGGCACAATAAAAAATAACCCTGTATATTACAACTTTACAGACAGAACAATTCTAAATTAAATGACTTTTCAACATTTAACTCAAGTTGTTTTGTTCATTATATTAAATTTAAAGGGGAAATTGTATATATCTGTATATATGTATATATATATAGATATACAGTTATTTTATAAACAGCACATTTAATACCACAAATAAATTCTATTTTGTGATATTTCTTTTAAATTGCATAATATGGAAGTGATAGAAGAGTCACTTTTATGGAAGCTTCACAATTCTAAAGAGAATAAAAATGTTATTCAATCCTAAGAATATTCATATATTTAGGCTTTCTTCCAATATCTTTTTGTACATTTGTAATTTCAAATAAAATTTCAAAATAAATTGCAAATTAAAATTTGTTATAAATTATGTTTTGGATCCTAAAATACTGGGTTATAGACCCCTTATTTTTTATAGGTTTAGTTACGTTATATATTATGTCACTTATATGAGATTATAGTTAAAGGAGGTCTGTCTTAAGTATTGGTATTATATATTGCTAGTTGTCATAAAATACATGTGGTTTATTTAATGAAAGTTAATAGAACAACATAACTCAAAGGATCATATGTTGAGATACAAAGTTCCTCTCTCTTTCTCTCTGTCTATATAAATACACACACACATATATTTATAATTAAATCCATATAATATGCTATCTCTTACTTTTAGATTAGTAGGCAAGGTGAGAACTTTTACACTAATATATTTTAAGTAGTTTAATAATTATATGTAACAGAAAGCAGAATATGTTAGACACCCTTAAACTTTTTAAAACAATGTGTTTTGATGATACAGAGAATAAAGTAATAAATCCATTTCGAAGAGTCAGGGAGTTTTAAGGGAAAAAATTGATTCCTGCTAATAGCTAAAGACAGAGAAGAGAAGACATTCTGGGTGGGGAGGCCAGCTCAAATGTAGAAAGGAATATGGGGAATGCTAGGTTTGGGGAGAAAGAACTGGAAGAGAAAAGGTTTAACCATTTTGCTTTTCCCAAGATTTTAATTTTATTTAATATTTTATTCTTTTCTCATGGACTTTTTTAATTTTTTTTGCTAATAATTTTCATATTACTTAGCATTTCTATGCTATGGATCATGTCAAAGTCTATTCATTTGGCATTCTGATGAATTCATTTAAAATACTGCTAATCTTGTAATATTTTCTGGAAAGAAATTGTCTTGTTATTTTACCATTCCAAGATATCTTAATGATCTGACAGAGATTTCAGAGCTCAAAGTGCTAAACTAGCAACTAAATTCTACAATATGAAGAAACCACATAGATCTCCCAGAGACGGATACAGGCCCTTAAGCATAGTCATTGAAGGTAGAATGCCCTTTTTACATATGGCAGTATTGGAATGTAAAGAATAACACAGGGAAGATTGAATTTAGTAACATGAGTGCCCTATTCGTATGTAACAATTTCTTGACTACTGGGAGATATCCATGCAGGTAATATATCCAAGGCAACAGCTGAGAATTAATTGATTAAGGATTAAGATTCCTCACCATCACTAGGAAGCAAAGAATTATCTTCCTAAATACCAGCAACTAATTCTAGTGGGTCCTGAAATATGTTTTTGTGCTGTTGGAAACACGTGGGCTTAGCATTTTATAATTAATTTTGGTAAAGCAAGCTCACCTGCCAATATGCCTGAATCTACTCATTTTCAAAACAGCACTACATATTGTAGAGTAAGATGTGACAAAAATCTACTCATATTCCACAGTTCTATGTAGAAATCATACTTTTGTAATTTGAATTAGTATTAACACTTTAATATAAAGATTTAAATCTTTACAAGCAAAGCAAAGAACCCTGTAACCTGATGCTTTATGAAGAAGACATAATTTCAATAGATTTTTTTTGTTTCCTTTCACTTTTATTCAATTATTTATTATTTTATTTACTTATGTATTTATTTTTGAGACAGGGTCTCACTCTGTCAAACTAGAGTGCAGTGGTGCAATTATAGCTCACTGCAGCCTCTATCTCCCCAGTTCAAGTGATTCTTCCACATGAGTTTCCTGAGTAGCTTTGTCTGCAGGCACACGTGATCATGCTTTGCTACTTGAAAGTTTTTTGTAGATACAAAGTCTCAGTATATTACTCAGGCTGGTCTTGAGCTCCTGGGCTCTAACAATCCCCCCCCACCCCGCCCCGGCTTCAGCCTCCTAAATCACTGGAATCACAAGTATGAGCCACCACACTCGGCCCTTTCATTGTCTTTTGAAGTAAAATTTACTAGAAAAGTATGGTAGAGAGTATGACAATAACTTCCCAGAATCTCACTTCATAAATAAGCAGGAGAGACTTTATTTTTATTTTATTTATTTACTTATTTTTATTTTTTCTGATGGAGTCTTGCTCTATCACCCAGGCTGGAAGGCAGTGGTGGTATCTGGCTCACTGCAACCTCTAATTCTCAGATTCACGCAATTTTCCTGTCTCAGCCTCCCGAATAGCTGGGACTATTGACATACACCACAACAGCCAGAAAATTTTTGAATTTTGAGTAGAGACAGGGGTTTCATTATGTTGGCCAGGCTGGTCCCGAAATCCTTATCTCAGGTGTTCTGCTTGCCTTGGCCTGCCAAACTTCTGGGATTACAGGCAGGAGCCACCAGGAATACATGAATATCTTTTGAGAGTTCAAATATTAGATCGTTCCATTCCAAAACCATCTCCCACTGCCCTGTCTGTGGAAAAACTGATCTTCCATGAAACCAGTCCCTGGTGCCAAAAAGGTTGGGAACTGCCTTCCTAATGTCATTAACTAAAATAAAATAAAATATGATAAAATTACATACTACTTCAGATAATGTATTAAACAATTATCCTAACTGAAAGGAGAGTCTGTTGAAAGGATCCCTTGTTTCCTTAACTGGTGAGAAGAGATAGGATTCTTCCATGTCAGTGGGTGAAAAGGAATTTTCCACCTTGTCACAGAGATTTAAACTGGTAACTAAGTATAAAAGGAACTGAAAAAAATATAATTCTTTTTTTGGGTTGTGGATGCCCAACTATAGACCTTAATAAGTGAATGTAAT
>CM052663.1:61667732-61758662 GCA_028533165.1 Leontopithecus rosalia | reverse complement strand
TGAAACCCCGTCTCTACTAAAGATACAAAAAATTAGCTGGGCATGGTGGCGCGTGCCTGTAATCCCAGCTACTTGGGAGGCTGAGGCAGGAGAATTGCCTGAACCCAGGAGGCGGAGGTTGCGGTGAGCCGAGATCGCGCCATTGCACTCCAGCCTGGGTAACAAGAGCGAAACTCCGTCTCAAAAAAAAAAAAAAAAAGAAAAAGAAAAAAAAAGAAAATTCGTCTTTCCCAAAACTTGTAGCTGCTATGGCAATAGATGCCCCTTCCCACAGATTATCTTACCTAAGGGATCTGGACCATTACATATACAGGACTGAAGCAAGAAGACACAGAACCCAGCAGTAATTTTGCTCATCCTAATCACTCTCTTTATTTTCATAGGATTTTGCTGTAATAAGGTTGTTGGAGTTCTCAGGAATGAAAACCTATTTAACTCACTGTTCTCTGAGAAAGTAAATGCTTCTTGGAGGATTTGGCATGGACCATATTCAAATCCACAAAAACTTTGCCGAGATAGATGTGACATCGCATTGCTAGGAATAATTTACACATGGGTCTCTATGGCATGCCTTCATGCCTCTTTTTATTATGTTCACAATACTTAATATACTATCAAACACATTATGTTCTCTTCTTGAGTTTTTCATGTCATTAATACGCAGTGTTATGTTGATGTTATTTTTTTAAGCTATCTTTCTTCTCTGTCAGATCATAGGCTAAAAATATTCCCTTGGTGTTTTACTTTCCATTTCTTATTTTCTTACTGCCAAAGTGTTGTTTTTTTTTATTTTTGGCTTTTTTAAGAGGTAGTGGTTTGTGGCCAATGCTTATTCATCTATTCATATATTTTCACGGAAAACATCTTGTGGATTTTCACATCACTAGAACAAGGGATGTGTTGAATAATCTAGATCACTAGAATCACTGTGGTATCCTTTTTTTTGACAACTCTATTGAGATATAATTAATATTTTAAGTGTACATTTAGTGATATTTAGTGTATTTGTGGAGTTGCAAAACCATCACCATCTAATTTTAGAACATTTTTATCATCCACCTAAAAGATGTAACCATTAGCAGCCACTTCCTATTACCTGTCTTCCCCTGAAACACACACACACGCACACACACACACACACACACACATTATTTCATGTTAGAAAACATGAATAAACTTTCTGTCTCCATAGATTTACCTATTTTATACATTTCATATAAATGGAACTGAACAATATGTGATCTTTTGTTTCTGTCATTTAAAATAATGTTTTAAAGCTTCATCCATAGTGTAGCTTGAATCATTACTTCAATTTCTTTTTATTGCCACATTACCAATTTATATTCTTTGTATCCATTCAGTTGAGGAACATCTGGGTTGTGTCAACATTCTGATTATGTCGAATAATACTGCTAAAAATATTTTTGTAGAAGTGTTCATGACATGTTTCCATTTTTTCTAAAAGTTGAACTACTTAGTAATATGGTAACAGTTTAAATTTTTGAGGAGCTGACAGACTGTTCTTGAAAGTGGCTACAATCATCTTACATTGTCACTAGTAGTACATGAGGGATCCAATTTCTCTACATTCTTTCCAACACTCATTATTTTCCCTTTTAAAATGTTTTATTGTTACAGTGTGTGTGAAGGGGTATTTTATTGTAATTTTAATTCTCATTTCCTTGGTAGATAATGATGTTGAGTATTTTCATACACTTGTTAACCATTTATATATCTTATATAGAAGAAATGTCTATTCTATCCCTTGTCTGTTTTTGTTTTTAACCCTGTCATTTGTCTTTTATTATTGAATTGTAAAAGTTATTTATATATCCTACATACAAGTTCCTATTAGATACATCATTTGCAAATATTTTTCCCATGCTGTAAGTTGTCTTTTCATTTTCTTGATGTCTTTTGAGGCACAGAACTTGTAAATGTTAATGATGTCATATATAAATATATTTACATTTTTCCTGGTGTTTTTTGGTGTTATGTCTAAGAAACTAGTTCTTAATGTAAAAATCAGGAATCTGTTTACTCTCTACGTAGCTGAACCATTTCCTTAATGTCATATAAATGTAATTGTAAATAATATTGCATTTTGAAGTTGCCTTCTTTTACTTAGTAATGTGCATTTACTATTTATACATGACCCTGTGTTCGTTGGTAGCTGTTGTCTAAAATTCTTAAATTGTGTGCAAGCAACGCAGTTTTGTAACTATTTATTTATTGAAGAATGTCTTCATCATTTCCAGTTTTTCATGACTACGAATAAACTGCTGTAAACATTAGCATGCAGGTTTTTGTGAGGACATAAGTTTACATAGCAGTTAGATAAATACCTAAGAGTGCAACTGCTTAATCATAAGGTGAGACTGTGTTTACCTTTTGTAAGGCAATACCAAACTGTCTTTCAAAAAAAATTGTACCATTTTATCTTCCTAAAAGAAATAAAAGAGGTCATTTTGCCAGAAGTTAGTATTGTCCAGGTTTGTTTTTTTAGTTTTAGAGAGTCTTATAGGTTTGTATTAGCAGTCCTTCATATTTAACACCTGGTTTTTTCTTACTGTTGTTAATAAGAGCAGAGAAATATATTGGTCTGAATAAAGAGCTAGGCTCACCTTTCATTTAGAGGTATTCAAATTGCACTCAGCTGCAGGTGGTCATGTTGATGTAGGAGCTATCTTACAGTGATGAATTATGATACAAAAGAATACGTTCACTGTAATAAAAATTTTTGAATAATCCAGTAAAAGAAAATTATCATATGAATTTTGTACATGAGAGTCAAAGAGCTTCTGCTCTTTCTCTTCTTTTTATATTTTTCTCCTCGCCAATCCCCTCAACTTGCTTATGATCCCTGCTTTTCTTCACATAGGTTATATTAATCCTAGAACATCATATAATACACAGTAAGCCAGTGTTAATAAAATATTCTTTTATCCTTTTCACTCTTTTATCCAAGATGTACTACTGTTTTCACTAAGCTTATATGGAATTTTTGCATTTAACTTTATCCTGAAGATCTTTCCCTAAGTTTGCAATTTTTATTTATTGCTTTTTGAAATTGTTTTCATCCTCTTTTCTGTTTTATTCTTTTGCAGTCAATTCGTGTTCCACAGAAAGAGTGACAGATATTATTTTAGCCAAACTCAGTAGGTCATTGGCTTAGTTCCCATGGTGACCTCTTTTCCTGGATATTAAGTTGCATGGAATAAGCTTTATAAATTTTTGTATAATAACTTAAGAATTGATTCCTTACATGGTACAGCAAGCTGTTCAATTGTTACAGGTTTTCAGGTCACCTGGGGAGGGTTCCAAAAGCTGATCTTGCTTCTTCTCTCTCCAAAAACTGGCAATTCTTCTAAAAATCAGCATTGATTTAATAATTTGTACTAGTTGTGCATGAGGCCCACTCCCCTTCAGCAAGTAGAACAATTACAAAAGAGCAAAAGTGAGAGATTCTTGACTGAAATACTCCATTTGCCTTACCATCCTCTCCCTACATCTACTGCAGGTTATTTGCTTGCCAGTTATGTAGAAATAGCTTTGATATTAATCAATATATGACAGGAAAATTCAAGGTTAGTTTATAAACTTTTAATCCATTTTGAATGTTAAAATTTTACTCACATTCAAATTTTAAGTTAATTACCCTGAAAAAATAATGTGCAGACTTCTGCTCAGTGATCTAGAAAATGTAGTAAAAATGGTCTATGTTTTTGTTTTATGCCCAAGGAATAACCTTTAAGGACAGGGCTATAATTTCTGGGTGGTATATTTAGCATAATTACATTTATATTCAATAGGGAATCTTTTAGAAAATCACTCCCTGGAATGTAGTTCTATAAATGTTGTATCTTGAGCCAAATTAAACAAGTGAAATGCCAACTTCTCGATCTTAGGAAAAATGTTTCCATCTGTTGTAATTATATAGAATGAGAAAGATAGTAAATGTATTCCCATTTATTGAACACAAAAGAGACACTTATTTTTAGACAAATTACTGGGTTTTGTTTTCTTAGTGATGTTTTGTTCAAGCAGAGTAATGTGTACATTTACTCAGTTTTATGTACTTACATCTTACTGGAATCTTGCAAATGTTTTTGGCCGGAGGGAGAGTGCACTGGTGTACTATTCTCCGTGTAATCAGTTCCAAATATCCAAACTGACAGTTCATTCTGGTGAAAATGTACTTGGGATTTAAACATTTCTCCAGTGAGGTACAAAAGTAGTTTCACTCAAATCAAAATTTATACTTAAGGAATTTACACCTAAATTAAAAAATAATGGCAAAATTTTCCTATTTTTTAAGTTCTGAAGTAATATGTACAGCAAACATTTTTGTAAATTCTTCCTAAATATCTTTGACAGACAATCTGTCTTCCCATAAAAATAGAGAAATAAAATATTAATCAAATTCAAATATTATTTTTCCATGGTCATATTTTGTTAGGTGAATGCAGATTATTCAGACATTATGAAAAATGCAAAAAGAAAAGTAACACTCATTATTTCCAAAGCAGGCCTCTTATTCACCTACTTTCTGTATCAAATGAGAAGTGAATGCTAGTAATTTCAATGCTACAAACATTTCTCATAGCATTTTTGTCAGCCTTCAGGAACTGTTATTTCAGCAACACAGATTTCTCTCTTTTATACTACAAAATTCATTATTTATGTCAATGCCAATTTTGTTATTGGAAAAAGTAAGTTAATTTTAGAGTTATCGTTTTTACTTTGTCCAACATATGCTTTTTATTTTTGTAACTAAAACAAAAAGACACCTGAAAGAAAAATAATAAAGAAAAATTAGTCTGGGCATGGTGGCTTGTGCCTGTAATCCCAACAGTTTGGAAGGCTGAGGCAGATGGATCACCTAATGTTAGGAGCTCAAAACCAGCTTGGCCAACATCGTGAAAACTCGTCTTTATTAAAAACACAAAAAACAGCCATGTGTGGTGGCGGACATCTGTAATTCCCGCTACTCAGGAAGCTGAGACAGGAGAATCACTTAATCCGGAGCAATGGAGGTTGCAAGGAGCAAGATCTTGCCATTGGACTCCAGCGTGGGTGACAATTCAAAAATAAAAAAGAAAGAAATAAAAGGAAAGAAAGAAAGAGAGAGAGAGAGAGACAAAAAAAGAGAAAGAAAGAAAGAAAGAAAGAAAGAAAGAAAGAAAGAAAGAAAGAAAGAAAGAAAGAAAGAAAGAAAGAGAAATCAATGTTTCTCTTTTAACAATGTTACTTAAAAATTACAGAAATGTGGAAAATGAGGTGGGATTACATGGAAATCAAATGTTCTAGGCTTCTTCCACCAAGCAGCTTTCTCTAACCACCACCATTTTGCTTATTCTGTTAAGTACCACAATGTGTGTTGCAATCTTACATTGCATTATACTTAGCTCATTTATTACAATGATTAGTGGACACAGTATTTTTACTGTATTTTCAACTTTAGAAAGGTAGTTATTTTTACTTTTTATGTTTATTATGTTATCTTTATCTTTAAAGAAATGATATGTTGCTCATTGTATCTGGAGTGAACTTTTGCATTTAATCCCAAAGGGAAAATTTTTTTTAGTTTTCCCTTTAGATTGACTCATCTTGCTTTTCTGCATGAAGTTGGTTAAATGGGAATTTTTCCTCTTACCTCAGAATGGAAGGCTTTGGGAAGACCAGAGAGGATTACATAAACAAAAAGTATTAAAAAACAAAACAAAACAAAACAAACAAAACAGGTCTGAGGAATACATCAAAAAAACTACTGATAAAATTAATAGTAAAAGCTTCTGTTAACTGAGTACTTACTTTGAGATAAACACCTGTAATATCTGCTATAAATGATACTAATGACAGCCTTCATTAGTTGGATCTTTCAGGTTGAAAACAGTTCCTCATCAGTCCCTGAAGTTCCTGCAGAAAAAGCAGTGATTTACTTGCTTCTTTGTCTTTGGGACTTGTTACAATTCAGCCTGCAGAGAATGTGAGTTCCCAATTGCTTTCTGCAAGTTCTTTAATTTTGTAGCACAAGGCAGTAAGTTTAATTCAGGACAATGTTAGCATAGGATATATTTCAAGACTGAAAAACAGGCTGGGCTCGGTGGCTCACGCCTATAATCCCAGCAATTTGGGAGGCCAAGGCGGGTGGATCACGAGGTAATCAGATCAAGACCATCCTGGCCAACAAGGTGAAACCCCGTCTCTACTAAAAATACAAAAACTAGCAGGGCATGGTGGTGCACGCCTGTAATCCCAGCTACTCAGGAGGCTGAGGCAGGAGAATTGCTTGAACTCAGGAGGCGGAGGTTGCGGTGAGCCGAGATCATGCCATTGCACTCCAGTCTGGGTAACAACAGTGAAACTCCCTCTCAAAAAAAAAAAAAAAAAAAGAAAAAAAAAGGAAAGAAAAGAAAAAGAAATACTGAAATATAAACAAGGAATCAATTTGATTACAAGGCTTCTAAGGGGAGCCCTGATTGGGTGGATTTAGGTTTTAGCAATTGTTTAGTAATAGTAGATATTGTAAGTTTTTCATTTGTAGTTTACAAGGTCAGTCCTATGTCACACTACCTATTTTTAAAGTTGTGTTCTTAACTGTTATAGAGCTAGCCAATGACTAACAAATAAGACTTTGTCCACAGGTGAGAGGTTATTTTTACACAGGTGAATGGCTAGTTTTATATAGAAATTGAGCTTAATAGAAAGAAACATATGAACTTCATCAAAAGCATGGCTTTTAGTTTGTGAACTGTTCTACTTGACTTGGAACTGTTTAGTATAGCCATTAATATATATATTTGGATAATGTGATTTTTTTTTTTAGTAAACAAAAAAAAACTTATGAAAGATTTAGAATACAATGGAACAAAGGAGAGTCTTTCCATATTTAGAACTTTCAGACATTAGGAAATGCAGTAGTTATTTGCTACTTGTATTGTGTTTTTCAGCCTAATATACATGCAGTTACGGTAAATTGTTCATATGTCCCAGAGCCGTAGTTTGTGAAGTTCTGAATTTCAGGCAGTACCAGAGCAGCTGAGTGAAATTCTATTAGTATTTGTGAACACAATAGGGGCATTTTTAGAGTCTATTATTGGATCCAAGTAACTTTCCTGTTTCTTCATCTGGTCAAGTTAGCCTTGGGTTGATTAGTTAGATATATTCAGACCCTTGCCAATAGCTACCAAATAGGAGCCCTAAATTATAGCATTTGAAAGTATATTAAAGAAGTGGTCATCTACATTAGGCTCTAAGGGACCCAGAGCAAAAATATTAACAGCAACTTTATTTCAGGAATGGCCTGAAGATTAATCCCAGCTTGTATATTCCCCAGTGAATAAGGGAGAATCCCAAATCTAAAAGGCAGTTTTCACATGTGTTCTATGAAAGAGAGAGACAGAAACATTGTGCAAGCCAGACTGAGCCTTTCTACTTCTCCTTAACCTACCCATGCTGGAACCTACCCAGACTGGAACACTGGAGGAAAGCGGAAGGAAGTTTAAGATAGAAATTAGAGCTTTAAAATAAAATCCTCTGGGATTTAGAAACATAATGAGATTGCTGTTACAACCCAAGTAACTGCACACTATGATATAGGGCTACAAATATATTTACATGAGACATTAGTTAGCAATAAATTTTGTTATGGCATATTTGTGGATGAAGTTTGAAAAAAAAAGCCATTGCATTCATAATTAATTGAGTAGAGGTACCAAAGAGCAAAATTTCCTCGGTAAAGTTTATAGTGAATCCAATTATGCATAAAAGCCAAGTTATTCATTTTCTGTATGGAATACAGAAAGGACTCAAAGAAACAGGAATTGCTTAATTTGAACCTAAAAAGAATAGGTAAATTTACCTTTGGCAAAATGAATAACAAAGCTTATAAATAATATAATAAAAGCAAATTGTTTGGACAATTTGAAGGGCTTTGAGACAGAGAGAACAACATTCTGAATGTTCTTATGGGTAATATAAAAAAGCTTTATCTTGAAGACAATGGAGAGCCACAGAAGGGTTTTAAGTGGGGAGTTTGTATAATATTGCCAAGGAGTGTCTCTGACAGTAGGGTAAAGGACTGATGCAGATAAAATCTGGAAGCAGCAGCACCCTAGAGGAATAGTGTGTGAGTTATTAGCTGGACCTAGACTACAAAGTGGCAACAGCAAAATGAAGGAAGAAAAATATCTGAAGTTAAAAATAGGCATTGCTAATAGAAACAATATCTCAAACACTGAAGGAACTCAATATAGATTTGGTAGTGGCATATTTAAAGCAGAATGAAAAATAATTTGCTGTTTTAGAATATAAAGGAATTGAAAAAAATTATTGTGAATTTACTGTGTGCCTGGTGCTACACTAGAGATTTTACATAGGTTATAATTGCTAAATCTTCATATCAGTATCAAAAGGTAGTAGGCATGAAAAGGATTTTTATTCATCTCTGCACATAGTAAAACTGGGGTTCAGTTACTTTAAATGGCTCATCACGATCTCTGGCTCATAACTACATAGTAAAGCTTCAAATTGTCTATATTATCTTTGGTGTGAAAAATTGGTCCTAATTAGCAAAAGCACTTGGACAAACAATTGCACTGAAATAGTGTTAAATATAAACATGAATAAAAACATTTTGAAATAAAAATATTATTTATAAGTGGGATAGTGATATAATCATTAAATAAGGTAGTACGGTTTTCAAGGGAGTTCCTAATACTCTAATAATGGGTGTTGAACAGATTACTGCTGCTTATATTATTGTCTATAGAGTATTCCTATACATTTATAAATCGTATTTTTCTTTATTGAAAACATATTTTACAATTCTGCTTAAAATAGCATCAAAACAATGAGATACTTAGAAATAAATTTTACCAACGAGGTGAAAAATCTCTGTCTTGAGAAATATAAGACATTGAAAAAGGAAATTGAAGAATATACAAATTAATGAAAAGATACCTCACATCCATGGATTGTGAGATTTAATATTGTCAAGATATTTTTACTACCCAAAGTGCTGTGCAGATTTGGCAAATCCTAATGACATTCCAACTGCATTTTACGGAAATTGCTTTTAAAGTTTGAAATTTTCATGGAATCACATAAAGCCCTGAATAGCTAAATAAACATGAGATAGAATAACACAGCTGGAGGCATCACACTTCCTGATTTGAAACTTTATTATAAAGTTATAGTAATCAAAATTGTGTGATATTGGCATAAAAATAGAAACAGAGACCAATGGAACAGAATAAAGATCCCAGGCATAAACTTATGCATAAAGGTCAACTAATATTTGGCAAAGATACCAAGACTACACAATAAGGGAAGACAGTCTCTTCAATAAATGGCACTGGGTAATCTAAATATCCTTCTGAAAAGTAATAAAATTGGGCCCTTATATTATACAAATCTCAAAATATAACTCAAATTCGGTCAAAGCCTCAGTTGTAGAACATGGACTTGTAAAATTTCTGTAAGAAAATATAAGGCAAAACCTCCTTGGCATCAGTCTTGGCAGTGAGTTTTAGGGAATGACATCAAAAGCAAAGGCAACAAAAGCAAAAAGAAGCATTTGGCACTACATCAAACTATATATCTTTTGCACACCAAAAGAAGCAACAAAATAGAAAGGCCACTTATGATGTGGGATAAATTATTTAAAAACAATACATTTGATAAGGAGTTAACATCCAAATCTATGAGGAACTCATGCAACTCAATAACCAACAACCAGAACAACCAAAAATAAACTGGTTTAAAAATAGGCAAAGAATCCAAATAGACATTTCTTTCAAGAAGATATACAAATAACTCACAAATACATAAAAGTTGTGCAACATCACTAATCATCAGGGAAATGCAAATCAAAACTGCTATAAAATATCACCTCACCCCTGTTAGAATGGATATTATCAAAAATACAAGAGATAAATGGTGAGAATATGGAGGAAAGGGAGCACTTATACAATGCTGATGGGAATGTAAATTGGTACAGTCATTTTTAAAAATATTGCAACAGTTGCACAAAAAATTAAATAGGGCTACCTTGTAATCTGACAGTATCACTTCTGGTTGTGTATTCAAAGGAAATAAAATCAGTCCATCAGAGAGTAATTTGCACTACCATGCTTAACCCAGCATTATTCCCAGTAGCCATCATCCTTCACAGAACTAGAAAAAACAGTTCTAAAATTCATATGGAACCAAAATCAAAAACAAACAAAAAACCCACCAAGTAGCCAAAGCAAGACTAAACAAAAAGAACAAATCTGGAGACATTTCATTACTCAAATTCAAACTATACCACAAGGCAATAGTTACCTAAACAGCATGGTACTGGTATAAAAATAGGCATGCAGATCAATATAACAGAATACAGAACCCAGAAATAAAGCCTAATGTGTATAGCCAACTGATCTTTGACAAGCAAACTAAAATGTAAAGTGGAGAAAGAACATCTTATTCAAGAAATGGTGCTAGGATACTTGGCAAGCTACATATAGAAGAATGAAACTGGATCCTCATCTCTCACCCTATACAAAAAATCAATTCCAGATTGATCAAAAACTTAAATGTAAAACCTGAAACCATAAAATTTCTATAAGATAACACTGGACGAACTCTTCTAGACATTGTCATAGTAAAAGAGTTCATAACCAAGATTCTAAAAGCAAATGCAACAAAAACAAATATAAATAGATGGGACCTAAGATATGAGGAAAATCGCTAAAACAAAACAAGATCTGAGAATCCAAAGGTCCAAACAAATCCATTTGGTAAGAATGGAGCTGAAAGAAATAGAGGAATCTTGTGAAAATGTGAGCTTAAGTGGAATCTTAAAGCAAAAGTAAAGATTCTCTAACCAGAAGTGGAGCTGTGCAAGAGCAAGATCTGACAGACAAGTGCACTTAGAAAGCTCAGTATATGGCCTGGTGCGGTGGCTCAAGCCTGTAATCCCAGCACTTTGGGAGGCCGAGGTGGGTGGCTCACGAGGTCAAGAGATCGAGACCATCTTGGTCAACATGGTGAAACCCCGTCTCTACTAAAAATACAAAATGAGCTGGGCATGGTGGTGCGTGCCTGTAATCCAAGCTATTCAGGTGACTGAGGCAGGAGAATTGCCTGAATCCAAGAGGCGGAGGTTGCAGTGAGCCGAGATCGCGCTATTGCACTCCAGCCTGGGTAACAAGAGCGAAACTCCGTCTCAAAAAAAAAAAAAAAAGAAAGCTCAGTATATGAGTGAAAGTTTGAATGCATAGGGGCAGGGGCTATAGAAAAATAAAAGGTTAATAGTGGTTTAATTTGTTTTCGAACTGGTTTACATAACTCAGGGAATCATTCAAAGCAACATGTCTGAAATGTAACACGCAGAAACAAATTATAAAATGTATCCAGTGAAACACAGAGCTCAAATTCAAGGAATCAAATTTAATATACAAAACAAACAAATACATAAAGCAGGTATTTTTATCTTAATTCAGCTTTTGTTTTCCATTATCAAACGCACAAAATAATTCATGTAAATATGTTGTTTCCTAAGCAATAAATATCTCTATGTGAAGGAAATTGCTATAGGTCACTTATGTTAGCATGTATTAAAATATTTAAACCTCTGTCAAGAGGATTTAATTTCTGATAGTTGATGAAGGAGATTGATTTTAAAAATTGCTTTCTTATTTTTGTTGTTAAATATTGCAGAGAATATCTTGTACATCTAAGTAGAGAAAGATATTTTTGCTGTAAGAATTATACTACTTTGTGCAGGTTTGGCTAGAAAAATAATGTTGGAAAAGACAAATAGGGAAAAAACCCCTCACATTAGCCAAAAAAATACATAAGAGCAATAAAAATGAAAAGAACAATTTTATAATAAAAGAAAATCAAAGGGGCAGACATAAAAGGAAATTATTTTTAAAGATCACTTCCTCCACTTTAATTGCATTTATCTTATTGTTTACCCTCTTAATGAAACTCCAGGGAGTAAACATGATGAAAAATTGAAGATTACTCATGGCCTTTTAAATTGCCCACTGTAAAGAAAATAAGTGTTAAAAACAGGTCTCATGGATCTCTTGTGTTTCACAGGTTTCCTCATGACAGCCTGAAAATGTATTCAACTCCTACCCCTTTTAAAGGAAATTTGTTCAAGCAAAAGGTTTGAGGGAAGTTAAAATATCCTTATTTGTTTTAAAGATCTCACTAACATGAATCTATATCATTTTACTGAGCAATTATTTCATAGCAAAATTCATACCAAAACATTTTTACATTGGCTGGAGTACAGAAGGGGCTGGAAAGAGGGGCAGAGACAGTTGGTAATGTCTAATTTTGTTTTCTTGTTTGTTTTAACTAGTAAAGGCACCAAGGGCATACATTTAATAGAGCTAAGATAAAAAAGATAGACAAATCACTCAACAAAGACCAGTATACAACATACTTAATTTGTCTAAATTTTGGATTCTTTTGCTTCGAGCTGGTGAGTTTTTTCTTTGTACTTGTGCTCACCATGGTAGTTGTTCTTAGATTTTGTATTTAGGGAAACTTCTCTCAACTGGCCATTGTTTTTACAAAAAATGTCTGTTTTATTGTTTTGAAGAGTTTATGAATGTAATGGCATGATTGTTCATATGTTTCTTGTTTTAAACACAGAGTTGTTTGTATGTTAATTGTCAGGAAGTCAAGGCATCTGATTTTGATCTAACCTAGTGAGCATGCATTCCAGTGGAAACGGGTTACTTTCTCTAA
Organism: Leontopithecus rosalia; assembly: GCA_028533165.1. NCBI lineage: Eukaryota > Metazoa > Chordata > Mammalia > Primates > Cebidae > Leontopithecus > Leontopithecus rosalia. The sequence goes on along the minus strand of CM052663.1, from coordinate 61,745,909 downwards.
AAGTGGGCTTGAACAAATAGTTTCCAACCAACTGGGAGAAAATTTTACTTTCAGAATTTGAGAATGACAGAACTACTGCTATATAATTGAAAGGAGTTGAAGATTATACTGTGATATGTATTTTGGAAAATTAATATAAACAAATATTTAATCTGGATTAAGAATACCGAGTGTAAGATTTAAAATTATTTAGATAAAAGGGTCAATGACAATATCAACTACCAGTTTGTGTGTTTGTGTGTGTTTGTATAATGTTTTCAATCAAACTTGCATTCTTTATTTCAAATAATCCCACACAGTAGAGCATTCTATTTATAATATCATATCCATGATTCAAATATATTAAAGGTTTTTTCAAGGGCATACTATGGATAAGTGGTATTGGAAAGATGGAATTCTCTTCTTCAATGTTGAATAGCTTTCTTTTTCCACTGTTATGCAATTATCTTATCTTGGATTAAGTAAGGAAGAAAACTCCTGAAGCAATCAAGGGTAAAAGAAAGTTTAGCAAATCAACATACAGTGAATAATGACAGTGTTCAGATACGATTATGATAATAATTCATACTTACCTTTATTTTTTCTGGTGATTTTTGGTATGGTTTACAGCATTAAACAGATGAACAAAAATTCTTGGATAATTTCCTGGCATCAGTCAACTTTATTTATGTTTTAAGTTCAACCTCAGTCAAATTGATGAAATACAGAACATCATCATCATCATCATCATCATCTTATACACTTTCCTGTAGTATTTATTCTACCCTCTCAGTTATACCTCAAGATTGCAGCTATACATTTCCCCAACTGTAATTCCTTATTTGTGATTTCTCACCTAGAAATTCATCTCACATTCTACCTTTATTATCTCTAGATCCCCCTACTCTTAAAATTCTGAAGCTTGATATGCATATATATATATATATATGTGTGTGTGTGTGTGTGTGTGTGTGTGTGTGTGTGTTTACAGAATTAACATTCTTAGCAGTCTGCTTTCTATTGCCCAACATATTAACCTAGTGTTAACAATGCTTTTCATCTCTATGTCAATCCCCATCTTGGCAGTATTTTTTCTTTTTTAATTTGACAAAAGATTATCTAGAGGAAGGCAGCAAAACACACTGCCATGTGTATACCTAAGCAACTATCTTGCATGTTCTGCACATGTACCCCAAAACCTAAAATGCAATAAAAAATAAATAATAAAAGATACAACTAAAAAGGAACTTTATTAGTTATAGATGCGCAGTTTGACAACTATGGAAGGCTACTGGAGTAATGTTTTTGTGCAGGTGGGAGGTTATATTCTTATCTCTTTTAAAATGAGTGCTAGAATTACCTCCTGAAAAAGGTGTATATTAATAAGAATGACATATCAGCAAATGCTTTAAATAATGACACTATATTCAGAAATTTATTCACTATATTCAGAAAGGCCTCCAATCATAAAATATGATGACAGTTATTGCTAGGCATGGTGCTAGGCACATTGCACAAAGCGGTGATCAAGCCAGATACATATACCTGACACTTATTATGCTTACCCAGTGCTGCACTCAGCTCTGGTTGATCATAAAAACCCCATGAGGAGTTGACTCAACAAATAATGCAGTGTCCACATCTGGATGATTTTATCCCCCTTGCCCCAACCAATTACCAATCCCAATTTTTCAGTGTCTCATGCTCGATGATCTTCTTAACTCCCCAGAACTCCTCAGGGAGATAGATTTGAAGGTGCCCTGAAATCATTAATCTGCCACAAATCCTGCTACCTCAATGCAGTTGGACTGTTACTATGCAGCAGGCATAGGAAACTGTTGGTTCTGTAACAAAGGAAGCACTTAATAGCATCTCTTTAGTATATGTGAATTTCCAGCATTAGTACTCCTGTATTTTGGGACCATTGTTAAGTAAATCTGGGGCCTAGTGGCCTGCCCCTGTAATCTCAGCTACTCTGGAGGCTGAGGCAAGATGAGTGCTTGAGCCTAGGAGTTTGAGACTAGCAGGGGCAACGTGGCAAAAACACCATCTCATATATATATATGATATATATATATGTATATCATATATGTATATATATGAGGTATATATATGATACATATATTTTTATTAATATATTTGAATATAATATATATTCAAATATATATAAATGCATTTTTGCATATATTAATTTATATATATTTACATACATATATATGTATATATGTATATAATTATGTATATAATTATATATTTATATATAATATTATATATAGTTATATATTATATATAGTTATATAGAGAGAGTTAAAAAACAAAGATCACTGAACACATGTACTGTGAGATCATGACACTCGATTTGATTATCATCTCTTATCACTGAGATGGCTACTAAGTGACTAACAGGCAGGTAATACATAGGGCCCAGATACACTATACAAAGAGATGATTCACATATCAGCAGGACAGAGTGGCACTGCATGAGATTTCTTCGTGATATTCTCAACATTGTACAATTTAAAACTTATGAATTGTTTATTTCTGGAAATTTTCATTTAATATTTTTGGACCATGGTTTATTGAGGTTAACTGAAATCATGGAAATAAATTGAAACCATGGACTATCATAGAAAATCTGCCTCCCGGTTCAAGCGATTCTCCTGCCTCACACTTCTGAGTAACTGGGACTACAGGCACCCACCACCATGCCTGACTAATTTTTGTACTATTAAAGGAGATGGGATCTCACCAGTTTGGCCAGATTGGTCTCAAACTACTGACCTGAAGTGATCTGCTAGCCTCAGGCTTCCAAAGTGATGAGATTACAGGCATACACCACACCCAGCCAAATTACAGTACACTCTTATAGTACCAAAAACCCTCATGCATAGTATAGTATGGATACTCAAAAAGCATGCTTTTTAAAAAAAATCAAAGGCTTGATATGTAAAACATTTTACATTTTATTTTCTCCAGTCAAGCAGATAAGCTTCTTATACCATAACCATTTTACAACAAAACCAGAAAACTTAAAATCACAAATATATTATGATTGATACTGATATCAACTTCATCTCAGAAATTTATTTATTCAGGAACGTAAACACCGAATAATGATCAGACTTCTGAAAACAATTGTCACTTGTCTGGTCTTCAATTCTTGTCAATATTTAAGGATTCATTAACTTTTCAAGGTAGGAAGATAATAAAATTCTCTCACACTATTCCTATAGTTTATCTTGGTCATTACAATTTTTATAATGGAATCTTTCAAACATATAGACAAAAGTACATACCATATATTATATTTATATGTGTAATATATAGTAGTATAATGTATAGAATATTAACAGTATATTGTATTATTAGGCACCCATTAACCCAATTCAAAATTAACAATTATCTAATTGTGGTCTAATTTAATCACATCGATACACGTACACTCACACGATACACAAAGAAAACTCACAGATTATTTTCAATCAAATTGCGTACCACAAATTATGCTCTTCATTTATAATCTAGTACATAAGTCTAAGGTACAGACTGTTAAAAATAAAAAAAAATCATAACACTATTACTACACAAAAATAACGATTTCTTGACATCGCCAAATGTTCTGCCTTTTTTCAAATTACCCCAATTTTCTCCAACTTTTGATGAAGCTTGTTTTAATCAAAATTCAAAGAAGGTCTATACATCACAGTTGATTGATACACCTCTTATGTATTCCTTGATTTGGGAGTTTCCCCTCCATCTCTTATTTTTTCTTCAAATATATTTGTGGAAACAATTGGAAAAGCTCGTTTCTCCTATTAAAGTTTTGTCACTTAAGTAAATTAGATGTTCCCAAACTGGCCACGCCTACATGTTTATGCCATTTCAATACCCATTTTAGGATGTTTTGCAATCTTACTGTGAGATGTAGTTTGTTTCTCCTGCTAGATCTGGGCAAGGGTTTGTGACTCTTCTGACTAATGCAGTAGAGTAAACGTGAAGCTATGCAATGTCCATGGCTGGTTTTGACCTGTCTCTCCCACTCTTTTTCCCCAAATGTTGATGTTGGAACCCAACAACCACCATCATATTTTGCAGAAGCACAGGCACAAGGGAATGCCAGCATGTAGATATTTGATTGACAGTCCACCTAGAGTCTCAGCCCACCTAAATCTCAGCCCACCTAGACAGCCAATATGAACCACTAGACATGTGAATAAATAAGTCTTCAGATAATTTCAGTCCCATCCTTCAATTCTTCCACCTGAGGACCTAGATGCTGTGGAGCAGAAACCAAAAAGTACATGCAGTTCCCTGTCTGACATAACTCTTAAATTTGTGAGACGTAATAACTGATTACAGTCATTGAAAGCCAGTAAGTTTTTGGCTAGTTTATTCTGTACTTATAAGTAGATATAAGTAATACAGTTAATTCTGGATATTGTTGAATATTTTATATAAAATAATAATTAAATGTTTTTCAAATTAGCAAAACTTATTCAGTGCTGGTATGTTGTATAAATCTAGTCATAAAAAATATTTTTTCTAGTGTAGTTATTTTAAATAAAAAATCACACACACACATACACATACACACACACACACACATTTACACTTTTGCCCAATGAGCTAGAAATTTTCAGACATCATTTGTAAGTAATGAAACAGTGAATTCAGTAAGACAGAAAAGAGAAATTGAGCTTTGTCTACAAATGGCCTGGAGCTGTATTAATAATGCAAGTTTTGTGTAATTTTGACCAAATTGTGTGCACATATCAAAATTTGTTGCTGGAAACCTTCAACATAGCTATTAAAATTTTCAAGGTGCTCTTCTCTATTCCTTGCTGCTTACTTTAGATTTTGTGGGCTGTGGTAGTTTATTATAGTTGTAATGGTTGGCTTCCCAGCAAAGAATAAATAATACAACTTTAACAGTAAATATATGTATATTTTTATTTCCAAAACTCAAAAAATAGACTCTAAATATTGTAAAGTCCACTAGGTTTAGTGGCTTATGCCTTTAATTCCAGCACTTTGGGAGGCCAAGGCAGGATGATTACTTGAGGGCAGGAGTTCAAAACTAACCTGGTTAACATAGCAAGACCTCCATCTCTATAAAAGAAAAAATTAGAAAAACAAAATTAGCCAGACATGGTGGTGTGCAACTTGGGAGGCTGAGATGGAGAGATTTCTTGAGCCTGTACAGTGAGTTGTGATTGTGGCAGGAGCTGGAGTGATCTAGAATTTTCCTTGCTTACATGTCAGGTGATTAATGCAAACAAGTTCTTACACCTTGGCTGCATTTCTTGGACTGAATACCTGTACAGGTCCTCTCCAAGTGGATGTGCTTCCTAAATTTTAGTGGCTGTGTTACAGAAGTATTTCAGACATGAGATGTAGAAGCTGCCAGTTTATAAAAGCCAGACCTACAAACTAGCCAGCATCACTTCTGTATTTCATATCTAGAAGGTAAAGATACCAGACTCTAGAAGAGTTGGTAAAAACATCACATTTCAATGGTAAAAATGTCAAAGTATTTTCTGGCCATATTTTAAAACTGTTGCATGTGAAAACTTGGATTCAAAGTGCATTGCCAAGCCGGGCGCGTTGGCTCATGTCTGTAATCTCAACACTTTGGGAGGCCGAGGCGGGTGGATCACGAGGTCAAGAGATAGAGGCCATCCTGGTCAACATGGTGAAACCCCGTCTCTACTAAAAATACAAAACATTAGCTGGTCATGGTGGCCTGTGCCTGTAATCCCAGCTACTCAGGAGGCTGAGGCAGGAGAATTGCCTGAACCCAGGAGGCGGAGATTGCGGTGAGCCGAGATCATGCCATTGTACTCCAGCCTGAGTAACAAAAGCGTTTTAAAACTCTGTCTCAAAAAAAAAAAAAAAAAAAAAATAAGGTGCATTGCCATAATACAGCCTAACCATGTGACATTATGTTTGCTGTTTGTTTCTTGTTGAACTCTTTCAGTCCATTGTAAAGGACAATCGTTCTAATTTTATCAGTTTGTTTTAAGGATCAAGTTCAAATACTATTTTACAAGTTAGTATACATATATATGTTATGTATATACTTGATATTATTTTTATTAAGTTATAGCTCTTCTAGAGGTGTCAACATTTTTGTTTAATTCCACTTCTTACCTACTAATTTGAAAAAGCTGTCCATACTTCTATACTTGTTTGTTTTTCTGTTTTGCTTTTGTTTTATTAGTACAACTGTACTCCCCCTCGATTCATCCTTTTTTCTGGCATATGATTCTCTCCGCATTCTATAACTCTGTGTGTAAAATGTAACACTTTTATGGTTACCTTTTCAGTTGGTTTTCTATCAGCTTTTGGCAGCTGATTTATGAAGCACTTTATAGCTTCTTGCTCATTTCTCATAAAGGTAGTATATCCCTTATTTCTTTGAGATAGATTTTTGCTCCCTACATCATCTCTTCTAACAAAAAATTAATTTTTTATGTTTTTATTTTATGATTTACTGTTCATCTATTATGAAATATCTACTGAACTTTGGATATCTATTTATATTTACGAGTGAGTCATGAATGTGCTGATTATAATGACTTATTATGACTGTGTTTACAATAAACTGGGCTTACCAACTAACTAATGGGTTTCATTTGTTATTGCCAGAAATGGATGTGGCCATATTTTGAGATATCCACAAATGCCATATATGTAGGAATTTTCTTTTGTAACTGTTAATTTTCAAACAAAAATAGTGATAATTTCCAGTGTGAGTCTTTTGTCTTGCCCAGAATTCAGAATTCAGGGAAATGGAAAAGCAGTTCAAGATTTTTATTAGATTTATAGGCTTGATTCCATTTCCACTGAGACAGCTCATTTTTAGCTTCAGGTGGTTTCCCATTTCAGAGCCCAGAGAAACACCATCTTTTCAGGGGGTTGGAAGAAATTCGTTACCTATCTTTGCTGTTAGGTAGGGGAGAATCAGTTGTTTTGACTTCTCCTTAAAAGGCTTACAAACAGTCATTTTGATGTTTTTACAAACTTCAGAGACACTTTAGTCTCTAATACTTGAAACTCCCTTTCATATTACTGCATGAATTAGCATGCTTCTACTTTTCAACTCCCCAACTGCTGGCTTTGAATTTAGCTCCTCTAATCAACTAAGTCAATTCCCACTTGTTCTTTGACTTTCCAAGTTTCAAATTACACAGCCCTCCTTCCTCTGATGGCATTGTATTGCCCTTAATTAATTTTACAATAATATTTTGCTTCATATTTTTTATGCTATGTTAACAGGGATTCAGAAATAAATGAAGGTAAACATGTATATTTCCTTTGGGTTTTTTTTTCTGAAGAATAATTAATCATTATGGCTACTAAGATTCTGAAATATAAAATCAAGCTTTATTTGATAATCATAAGCTGGCTGGGTGACATTAAATTCTATTTTTGAAAAAGACAAATATAAAAAAATCCAAAAACAAGGGCTTATGGGCTACTTTTAAAATGGGAAATTATCAAAATAGCTTTTGAAAGCTGAAATATTTTATATATGATGTTGTTAAGATATTTGAAATTTGTTTTTGTTTTATTTTTAGGCGTTGTATAGGTTTTAAAATTTAATATTAGGTATGTTTGAGTCTAAATATATTTTGTTTGAAAAATAAGGACTGCAACCCATATTAGTATACAAAAGTTACCCAAGAATTTTTAATATAGATTTTATTTTCAGTTAGTTAACATTTTGCTTTATTAAAAAAACTGATGACATGAAAAAATTTACATGTAAAGTCTCAGAAAGAAAGATTTTTAGAATTTTGGTATTAGCTAAATTTTCCCAGGAAATGCACTTTATGCTTTCAATCATTCCAATTCTATAAATCTCACCTTGGAAATGCTAGCAAGTCAGTTTTCTCAGGAATTATAGCCAGTCATTTTATTGTACTTGCAGGAATGTGCTTTTCTCTATCAATCTATACATGTTCATATATATGCGTAGCATAGTGAGATGGAGTGAAATCTACACATATTTTATGCACATAGATACAGAAAGACTTAATAGTTTCTGACGTATAATTTGCACTAATTTATACTTGAGACTAGATGTTAAAATATTTTAAAATAATAAAATAGAAATTTTTAAAGTACTTTAGAGAAGCAGTGTAATAGTAAAATTTATTAATGCTATAGCAAATTGAATAAAACAAATGATATTTTTGTCTTATTAACAAATTGCACTAGAAATTTTTCTCTTTTTCACAGCTCTACTAATTGGAAAAAAATAAATATCACTGATCTGTTTAACTTGTAGAAGACTTATGTATATTTACCACTGTTATAAAACAATTTTTCATGAGCTAAAATAGTATTGAGTATTCAATTGACACATTTTTATTATATACCTTGGCATGTAACTTTAAAACTGTTTAAAACTCAGCATTTACCCAAAACACATAATTTGAAATTATATTTTATGCAGATGTACCTTTATTTAATACCTATTTTGGTTGGTAGCATGACCTCATATTTGCTCCTTTGAAAAGATTCCCTTCATTATAGAAACTGCCATTTCTAGTACTGGATAAAGAAAGCTTTATGCTCTCTTCTTATTATTTTAAAATTCTGTTCCTGAGACACAGCCAATGTATAAGATAAAGGAAGTTTGACAAAGTAGCTTGATTCTAAAATCGTGTGACATTATCTCTTTCAAACAATTACATGAACAAAGACGATGATGGTTATATTACAAAATGAGAATTGTAGATGAAGGAGATAGACAGGGTAGACACCCTGTACAGCTTAAAACCAGCTGTATGGGGGGGGGAGCGGGGGAGGGATGGCATGGGGAGAAATGCCAAATATGGGTGAGGGGGCAGAAGGCAGCAAAACACACTGCCACGTGTGTACCTATGCAACTATCTTGCATGTTCTGCACATGTACCCCAAAACCTAAAATGCAATAAAAATTAAAAAAAAAAAACCAGCTGTATATCTGTGTATAAATTTGAGTTAATGTAAATACTGGAGGTTGGAGAAAAAGAATTTCAAAAAACAACAAAAATATATCATCTGCCTTGATTATAATTTTTTTCTTATTAATTGCAAAAAAAAAAAACAAAGAAAATTTGAAAGTGGTGATACAAGTAAAACAGACAGTTTTCAGTATAAATTTTATGAATTTTCAGTGTGCCTTCCTAGACAAAATTATTGTTTTCTGAATAAAAGAGTGCAATAACAAATAATAACTGGCCACTACCATCAGGTGTAGACACATACTCAATTCTCATTAAGCTTACATGCATTGTTGCTTACATAAATGATTGTAGTTAAAAGGATGGATGTGGATTTCTTTCATAAAACAGTTAAAACTGAATCAAGAAATTTCACATGAATAAAATATAGAAATTACTTTAAAATTATATACTACACATATTCACAAATATGCAGACTGATGTGTTCCTTATCAATAGTTTCAGAGCAATAGCTTGTTTAATATTTTGAGGAACTCAAATGTGACTTGGGTATATGTGTGAAAAATACTGCTCACTCTCATAGTAGAAAAGAGGAGAAAAAATATGTATGCCATTTTTCCCCTTAACAATCATCATCAAAATTAAATTAAACTGCTTTAGTTTTAAAACATAGTCAACTAAATGTGAATAATTAATATTTGCTTTCAAATAATAGTTATATTTATTACATAAGTAATGTATTTTCATTGGGAAATGTTTAAGGAATAACAAATGTAAAGATGGAAACAAAGCACAGAAAATCTCATTTCTTAAAAACACCTATTGATAATTTTTTATTTTTTATTTTCACTCAGTATTTTTTTTCTTTTTTTATTCACCGGTTTTTATTTGTTTTTAACTTTTAAGTTCAGGGGTACAATGCAGGTTTGTTACATAGATGACCTTGTTTCACAAGAGTCTGTTGTACAGACTATTTCATTACCCAGGTATTAAGCCAAGTACTCATTAGTTATTTTTCCTGATCCTCTCCCTCCTTCCTCCCTCTGAAAGGCCCAGAGTTCGTTGTTCCCTTCTATGTTCATGTGTTCCCATCAATAAACTCCTACTTATTAGTGATAACATATGGTATTTGGTTTTCTGTTTCTGTGTTAGTTTTCTAGGGATAATGGCCTTCTTCAGGCTATACTTCAGGGCTACGGTAACCAGTAACCAAAATGGCATGGTACTAGTACAAAAACAAACACATCGACCAATGAAACAGAATAGAGCACCCAAAAATAAGACTGCATACCTAAAATTTTCTGATCTTCAACAGAACTGACAAATACAAGCAGTTGGTAAGGATTCCCTATTCAATTAATGGTGTTCTAGGAAAACTGGCTAGCCATATGCAGAAGATTGAAACTGGACACCCTTCTTACACCATATAAAAAATTAACTCAAGATGAATTAAGGACTGTAATGTAAAACCCATAACTATGAAAACCCTGGAAGAAAATTAGTCATTTTTTTTATTTACAAGAAATAATGTTAGTATTTATGCATGTGCATATTTAAGATTGTATTTATTTCTATTCTTTTCTGTAATTAAGATGATATTTCTGGATTTTTCTTCTTTTTATACAACATTTTGTAAAAATTCTTTTAGTAATTCTATTTGCAGTAAGTAATCTTTCTCTCATTTTTTTATCTGTAGAAGTCTAATTTTCACTCTCTTTTTTTTGAGTTCACAGTATATTGTTGGCAGTGATTTTTACTGAACTTTTAAAATAATAAGTTGTTTAGAAGTAATAATACATTTAAAATCTGTAATTTGTCATTCCATTCTATCATTGAACTCTATCTATCTATCATCTATCATTGTCTATCTAGTTACAGTAAGTTTATCACTCTCAATGTTCTTATCTGAGTCTTTTTAAGTTATTGTCTTTGCATTTATTCTTTAGAAATTTCACCAAAATATGTTCATGTAAGAATTTATTTGTTTTATTCTGCTTGCTATTCATTAAGATTCCAAGAAAACTTTTGAAAAATGTTTACCCTTCATATCTTCGAATAATGTATCTCATTCATTCTGTCTCTTCCTATGAGCTTTTAATTAGATAAACACTCAACTTTCTCACTGTCTTATTTGTAATTGTCCAGATTTTTTTGTATATAACTGTAATTTCTTTATTTTTATATCTGTTCCCTAAAGGTTAATTTCTTCAGTTGTGTTTTACATCCCATAAGTTATCTTCCCAACTGTATTTAATTATCAGTTTATCACGTAGTATGCATTTAACAGTTATATTTTTCATACGTAGAAGTTTTAATTTTTCCAAATATCTTTTACTTTCAGATAGTTTTCTGTTATATATCTTTCTTACATTAAATTTTCTTTCTTTTCATATTTTATAGAAAAAAATTCCATATTCTTATTCTGAAAACTCCAATAACTTCAATAACTTCAGTTGTTGTGGTGACAACATTTCTTGTTTATTAATTCTCCAGATACTGACTCTTGCTTTTTTATGTTTATCTTAAATTATCAGCTTTCTGCTGAATCTTAATCTGAAAAATAACTTGTGCCTAATTTAGGAAAGCTATTTTAAAGGGAGCTGATTTATGCCCTTACTAGTAGCCACAGACCACCATTAACTTTAGATAACTACAAACCTCTTAAGGGCCTTGCATAACAGGGCAAGTCACTCAGTTTCTCACATCCAGTTTTTGTACGTATGTTTTGCCTCTTCATTACAGTAAATCAGATTTTCAAATTCGTCACTTCAGTTGCAACGCAAAGCCTTGTTTTAGCTTTATTTAGGTTTGAGGTCATTGTTTGCTCGTTTGTTAAGAAGACTGTGAAATACCCAATCTCTCTTCAGAACAGTGATGCTCAGTAACTGTGTTCAAATAGCTTTTTTGTTACCAGAAGTTCATTTACAACATATTAGTCAAACATGATTCTGAAAATAAAAAGCATAGCTTATTTCTTTATTTATTTAACTAACCAAAAAAAGGGTATCATATTGCACAATTTGTTTTTTACTTTTTTATTCTTTTATTTTTTTTGAGACGGAGTCTTGCTCTGTCACCCAGGCTGCAGTGTAGTGGGGCAAACTCGGCTCACTGCAAGTTTTCCCTCCCAGGTTCAAATGATTCTCCTGCCTCAGTCTCCCGAGTAGCTGGGACTACCGGCATGCGCCACCATGTCCAGCTAATTTTTGTATTTTTTAGTAAAGACAGGGTTTCACCATGTTGGCCAGGAGGGTCTCCATCTCTTGACCTCATGACCCGCCCTCCTTGGCCTCCCGAAGTGCTGGGATTACAGGAATGAGCCACTGCGTCTCACCTGTCTTTTACCTTTTTAAGATTGCCAACTTATTTTTGGACAAATAACATTAAAATAACAATTATATAACAAAATTAAGCCATTCATTTCACACCAAAAAAGTAAATACATTTATTTTATAAAAATTATTTTATTTTGTCATAGATAGGTTAAAAAAATTGTCACGATCGTACTCTTTCTGCAAATTAGCAATGAGGAGCTCTCATGTAATTCAAGACCTTGGACATTATTAGGTTCCTTCAAAATCCTGATCAAGGAAGAACTTTAGTGACCACCTGTTTCATATCTGCCACATCCCAATATGAACATACCCTCTATAAGCAAGACTTGTCAAATATGAATGGCCTAGAAAGCTTGTAAAGTTCAGATACCATTTCAGCATGTCTGGGGTGGAACTTGAGATTCTACAGTTCTAATAAACTCTAGTGGACTCTAATGCTGCTGGTCCACATATTATGCTTTTGATTAGTGAAGCTCAATATCAAATCCTATCCTTTATTTTTGTAATTTTTTGTGGAAATCTTAAAGTCAAATAATATACTGTTTCCACCAAACCTGCACCACCTTCTATAAACCCTATTAGTGATACCGTTGTGGAGGTGAGCCTTTAACCCATGTGGCTCATAAAATAACAAGTTATAGTGATCTCCTGTTAAACAATTTCCAATTTTTAAATTCCCATCAGCCCCTTAGCCCTTTCGTCCTCCTTCATTGAAATAGCCTCTTAAGTTTACCCTATACTTACCTCTTTCTTCCTCCTTCATTGAAATAGCCCCTTAAATTATCCCTATACTTTAACCCCTCCAAATCCAGATTTGTCAACACTACAATCTTCCAAAATTATGAATATAATTTTACTCTAGATTAAAACTATTCTATACTTTCTAATTATTTAGAAGATTGCAAGAAAATAATGGATCTTTCTTTCTTTCTTTTTGTTTATATTGAACACATCATCTCTGTAAGAATGTATTGTCAAGGAAAATCAATACAATGAGCAAAATGTGATGTTACCTGAAGCTCCCCTTTTACATCAAATACAAATATATATCTTCATATCATGGTAACAGGATAACTGGAAATTATTTTAGAAGTGGAATGTGAAATCCAGCACAAGTCATGAAAGATGAAAAATTTACTTTTTTCTTTGAAAATATGAATGCTTATAGACTACAGTATGGAATAGCCTCATTGCTGCTGTTTACATGGCTTATTACAGACTTTTGAGTTTAAAAATCCAGTTAATCACAGAATCATCTTAATGGATCATGATTAAATAATCTATGTAGCTCCTGTTGAATGATTGTGACATTTTATTCTATAACACAATTAATAATGTGATACTTTACTATTATAGAAAATGTATGACCATAATCTCAAAGGTGAGACTTACTCTGTCCATCTTCATTAAAGAAATTCAGTTCAGAAATGTTCCCATCTTGAAATTTTCTATCCTCTTATTCTTGTGAGTAGAATTTAACAAGTTGATCTAATCTTAAAAAATGCACAGAGTAAAACTCACTATATTAATATTACCATTATTTTTCTAAAATAAATTTTCATTCTAATTATTTCTTCTATGGTTGTATTTATTACTTCTGTTGGCAACTTTTTAGAATGCTTATTCTGCCATGCTTTTTTTTTTATATATTTTGAAGTTCACTAAAGGATAACCAGAAGAGATCTCCAGTTCATTTTCCACCAGAACTGGCATACTAAAATGCAATTTAGAGTCAGGATACACAAAGATATTATACATGAATAACTGATAGGTGAATAAAAATAAAGAAAACAATAAAAATCTTGAAATAATATACTGCACATCATGAAAGATAAATAAGAAAGAAGAGTTTATTGCATAATTTTCCTGACAATAGAGAGGTACAGGTGAATGAGTAAGAAAATATATGGTTGGCTTGCTATTTTAGAGGTATGGATGGTTAAGTAAAATATCTTCTATATTTCTTTTTCAAATAAGACACTAAGATGCCATGAAATAAAGTAATAATTATTAATGAGCTTGTTTTAAAACATTACTAGATGTTTTCAATCTCCAGTAGGTAACTTTTTCTCTTTTCTCCCGCCACCTTTTAGATTACTCTCTCCTAATTACTCACCTAGAATGTTGCTATAAATATCTTTACTGCTCTTGCCCACACTACAGTCACCGTTCTCACTCTTGTCATCATTATACATCATTATACCCAAACAGAATTCTATCCATGGTTCTCTTGTACCCACAAACCTCTGCTATAATCTCTGTTTCCTACACAATGGTATAAAAATACCTTAATTTGATATTGAAGACTCTTTAATATTTGGCCTAACCTATCTTTTCATCTTTATCTCTCGCCAGTTCTCTCCTCTACCCTAATCATGGTGAACTTCTCCCCTCTCACTGATCATGCCATGTAAGTCCATGCCTTTGATTCAATACACTTACTTTCTGTGTTTAAGGAATCGCCTTCCTGTTCTTTCTCTTTTATCATACAAAGTGTAGTTCAAAGAATGCTATTTCCTATTCAGTGCATTACGTTATTACCCAAAACAGCAAAAGAAAACATGCTTACCTTTCATGATTCCATAGCATCTTACATATCTGTCACTCTCGCTCTGTGATTTTCTTGTTTTTACAGGTTGAGCTAAAAATACAGATTTTTTAATGCCATGCAAAATGTTATAAAGTTGTTTGAAATGTCACTATACTTTTAAAATATTATAAAAAGTTGTCTATGTTTTATTTAATTCTTATAATGGAAAATATAAAATATACATTATATTTCAAATAATTGTAAATTTGATTAAAATTAATATTGTTTAATTTTATTATTATATAATTAGTTCTGTTTCTTTACAATTTTGATTATGCAACATCATAGAGTATTTATACAATTTAGAGTTTGTAGAATTTATATTTTTTACATTTATATAAATAATGGAATTATTTTGCCTTAATACACATGAATTCCTTGAAATTATATCTAGTTCTTAATTATAATTACATCTATATGTTAAATTATACTACGTACTGAAGTACCTAACTCATGGTAGAAAATCGATAAACATACCATGGATTTAGTTGAATTAGTCTCTTCTACAGGACCAATGTCAGATTTCAGATTTATGTAAATATTTGAGCAGAAAACTGTCTCCTTCAAAATGCAAGATATTGAAAGACTTGCTGCCTCTTGAATGCATATATATTTATTCATATGGTTCCTTTTCTGCCTTTTGAATGCATTTATATTTATTCATATGGATCTTTTGGTTTAATAGAACATATCCCTCATTTTATAATTAACCTCAAAAGTCATAAGACAATTAGATACACTTACTAGAAAATTTTTGCTTTCTGAAAATAATGAAAAAAAAAACACCAATTCCTTAAGATAACTAATTTGGATATCTTAGAATTTTTTTTTTGCTTCATACATTAATATTATTTGCCATCTTAGTATCAAAGAAGTGACAGTGGATTTGTACCACCGGGTATAGCAAATATGCTATCCAGCCATTCTTTGCACAGCTCATCCAAATTATGTTTAATAATTAAGTAGTTATAATTAAACTTGTTATACTTAAATTATTAACAATTATAGATTAACTCACATTAATGTTTTTCTTCTTTATAAGGAAAGGAAAATGAAACCCTTGTTTTTTGGGGAGATGCTATATGAAAAGTTCTATGTTTTTCACTTAGTTCTCAAAAGAAATATTTTCGCCAATTACTATATCTGTTTAATAAATAAGAAAATTGAGAATCAGAAAAGTAACTTTCAGGTAATGACGTGTCACTGTCTAGTATTTATTAGCTTTTATTTTTCCTTTTACTTCCCTTCTTCTGATTTTCTTTCTTTAACCTTTAGTTTTATTTCTTTCCTTTTCCTTTCTGTAATTCAGAACTTCTAAATCAAACAGAAAATTGTTCTAGATACACACTCATAAATTGCACATACATGAGCTTGGTTGTATGTTCTCCTTTTTTTCTCTCTCTCTGGTAAAAACCTATGTATCCTTCATAATTTATCTCAAATGCTACTTTCTTACGAAACTTTGTTTTAATTTAACATGACAAAATAATAGATTTTCTCCTCACAAAATTATACTCATATTTCTAATAAAACTTTAAAAATTTTAAATATAGTTTTGTATTTGCAATTCATCTGAAGAATTCAGAAGTTAAGTTTCTTGAGGACAATGCCTTTGTAATATTTTTCTTTGAATTACTCCAGTCTGCCAACAAATACTCCAGGACTAGTGAATCAAAATAATATTCTAAAATGAGGAGAACATATTTTAACTCTTAAATATCTTTTGATAAATTATCAATATTTCAGTGATTTTCAATGTGATTATGCACTGAAATCATTAAGGAATTATTTTAAGATTGGAGATGCTTGCTGGCCTCTTCCATAACCATCACCATCTACTGCACTATGATCCTGCTCTGTAGAACTACTTCAATGGGCTGCATATCATGTTGTTGGTCAGGTTAAAGATGTTTGAATTTTGTCAAGTGACAATTCCTGATACAGTCTCCTGTGGTCATAATTGTTTTACAGATCCATCTCCCTGTGTGTACAGAGTATTTCATAAGGGGCTAGTCTTAATTCAGGCTTCTAAAAGGTTGCTTAAATAACAGATATGTATTTCTCATGGTAGTGGAGGCTTGAAAGTTTAAGATCAAGGTGCTAGTAGATCCAGTGTCTGATGAGAATACACTTTCTACTTTGCAGACAGCTGTCTTTATATTGTATCCTCATATAGTAGAGACAAGAGAGAGGGGAAAGCTCCAGTAGCTCTTCTTGGAAGGGCACTAACCCCATTCATGAGCTTGCCATTCTCCTAACTTCATTAACTTGCAAAAGGCCCTTTATTTTCTTGCAAAGTCTCCTTCATTATCTCCTAATACATTGGGGGTTAAATTTCCACACAAGAATTTTGACACAAACATTCAGTCCATACCATGACTTTTGCACACGCAAGACCCCATAAGGCATTATAAAAACGATGCACCAAGTAGGTACCAAACATATTTTGTTTATACAATACAATGCCATTTTCTGATTTTTTAATTACCCATATATCTCTTTGTTGTTTTAAATATTAGTGATTATTTTCTTATAAAATATTTTCTGGTGGATTCTGAGTTATCTTAACTAGTGGAAAAAATTAAATTTGGTGATATATTTATTATTTGTTACCTGTTTTAAGGTATATACAACTGATTGTATGTTGGTTTGTTTTTTTTTTCAAAAGGCTTTCCACTCTTATTTTCTGTTTATCCTACAAGTCATTTTAAGCCTCGAGGGCTCAAGTGCTGACTTTACCTAATCTTTGAAACTTGTTTACTGGTGTTGATAATGGCACTGGGATTTATATGGTTTTTTTAGACAGTGAATGGGATTCACAAACCACCTTTAGGCTCTTTCGGGAACAGGCTAACGTCTATTGCATTTTCTGTCTTGACATCAACAGGCTAATGCCAATATTCTATTACCTTCTTTAAAATTAAACTCTGTATTTTGTGCTGCGACGTGGAACCACTTTAGCAAAAAAGAGAGGTTGTGTGAGATGTTGTTTGAGACTGCCATTTGATGAAAAAGTTGGAGGATGGCTTTAATATGGATGTAATAAATTGCTTCTGTAAGAATTTTTACCAAGTAAATATGGAACAACTAAAAAACAGCAAGGAAAATTTTTTGATAATACAACTTTCATTTTATTTTATTTTCCCAAGCAAGAGAAATATTGGCAACCCAAGGAATATTTTAATGTAGTTTTAAAAGTAGCATTATGACAGATTATCTCTCTAGAAGTTAAGATTTCAAAGGGCTGTATTGATTTAAAATTATAATGAGGAGTGCATAGTCAATTTCTTCAGGATTTTAGCCCATGAAAACAATTCACTGGAACATGCTAGAAAAAAGTTTGTTTTTTTTAAAGAATTCTTTGTACGTATATATTTTTCCAAGTGGTGTTTCCATTACCACTGACACATGCGGGTAAGGTGGAGGTTGGAGGCACATAATGGTTGATCTTTCTTAGTTAGAAAAACATAATTATCTTGAATTTTATATATTTTAACAATTTTATGCACAGCAGCGAAAACAGATTATTCACATCTCACTTAATTGATCATTGTGTTTAAAATTATTATCTCTAAGAAAATGTTTTTGTAACAGTTATGAAAAGCTAGAATGAAAATCTCTATTGTACAGAAACCATATGACAGACAATGCCTGACCCAAAGCCTTGTTGATTTAAATAACTGGTTGGGCCTAGACCCCAACTTTTCTATGTGCACAGGCCAGCATGAGAGAAAGCTCAACGTCAAAAGGCGGTAACAGAGTCCAAGTGTCATTTGGTACTAGGAGCGCTACACAATGAGAAGAAAGGAGACAGAATGACAGAAGAGGAAAAGCACAGCCTCAGAAACCAGTTAGGCAGAAAGTGTCAGAGAATGCCAGTGGAGAAAACAGGGCCCTGACACGTAGACTCTTCATGGTATCAATGGAGTTTTTGGAAAAACTTGTTATAGCAAGTTCAAATCCCACCCTAATAATTTACAACAGAAAAACAAAGGCGGTGATAATAATTATGCTACTGTTAAGAAAGGATCAAGACACTCTACATGGCATTTACATTTAATCCTCCAACTGCCCTCCTAAAATACATAATAACAGATAAAGGAACTAAGACTCCCAGTGATTAAATATCCTGTCCAACTAAAAGGCATGTAATCAGAAAAACCAATGTTCTATTTTATCTATTATGTCATTGTAGGGTGAGAGACAGAAAAAATACCAAGGATATTGTTAACTGTCCTAGATTATAAGTTGCAGATTGAATCTCAGAAACTAAAGCAGAAGCTCGGATTTCTGGTGAAGATGCAGAAACTGAATGTTCCTCAAGTTATAATCCGATGGTATTCCAAATGTTCTTCTTTACGTATTGTTTTAGAATACAAATAAGTTTATGGTAGCCAAGTAAGGCTGTTTAATAAAAAATACATATATATACATATATATATATATATATATATATATATATATATATACACACACACACATATATATACACACACACACACATATATATATACATATATATAATATATCATGGGATTTAGAGATATGTACATATAGTCTATAATGTGATGAGCAATGCATACCAACAATTTAACTAAACTAGTGTTTTCTAAAATTATTTTGCCAGCACAACTTATATTTTTAATTAATTAGATAATAAACAAATGCTAAGTTTTCTAGTTTCAAATCTACACATCTGTTCCTCTCTCTACAACTCAGGGGTCAAAAGTGCTGAAATTGATGAATAACACCCATAACTGCCCTTTATAAGTTGGTATCTATGGTGATAACATATTCAAATTTTACTAAAACCTAAGAACAAGTCCACTCTGCCTAATGAATGGATTTTTGACCTTCTACCATGCATTTCCTGAGTTCTGCCTTCTCTCTTAATCCAAATGGGAATTAGGGTTTCAGCCATCTGTGAAAGAGACATGGTTTTAGTAGACATTACTGATCATATTTCACAAAATGTCAAAGGCCTTACCAACACTATCTTTAATAAAAAATATAATCCTAATAACATGCATCAATAAATTTTCCACTCAAAATATGATTTTTATATTCACAGTTGACTTACTAAACATGAGTGCCTTTGCATCTGCATGTGGATTTGTCCCATTGGAAAGGATGGACTTCAATGGAGGAAGAATCAAATTCTGTATTTATTAACCAGGTGGAAGTATTCCATCTTATAGGCTTGTTTTCTCCCTGTGTATTGAGAACACTGGTTTGTAGGGAAACATTTGAAATTATTTTAAATCTTTTTCATAGTGCTTTAATTGATCTCAGCAAAGGAACTCATGATATCAAGTAAGTTGTATAAAGAATTGCTTTATTTAGTCTGCTTTTGAGACCAAGTTCTTTCTATATGTTAGTTGCTGTCATTCTTCTTTAGAAGTAATTTATTCCCATCCTTCTACTTTAACTTTTTCATCTTCATTTTGACATTTCTCTTGTACTTTAACCTAAGTACTCCCACAGTCTTCAAATTTCTAAATTAATAATGCAATTTCTCTATGCTTTCTTTCTCTATTTTTACTGTTTTTTTCACCTTAAGGATTTTATGTTTCCTTGTTTGTTTTTTGTTTCTTATCTCTCCCTTTTTCTATTTTTCAATCCCCCATAACACAAAATCATTTATTTTCCCCCAGCTTTATTGGAGTGAAAATTGCACTCAAAAATCTGGACATAATTAATGTATACAATTTGATGAGTACATTTTGATGAGTATTACATGAATATATATGTATATATTCATGTTACCATGATCATTTTCAAAAAATAAACATACTGATCACTTATAAAAGTAGTCCTTGTGCCTTTTTATTGACGTCTTAATAGCAGAGGGTTCCTACAAGGGCTATTTCAAGTCCAGAGAACTGCCTCATCCAAGGCCAGATTTGGGTAGCTTGCCTCCTTTGAGCCAGGAGCACAAATGTCTATCATTTTTTACTTAAATGGAGCACTAAGAGACTTTGCTATTATTTTTTAGTCTGCAGCTCACACAAGATTGGGTGAGGCTTTGGTGGACCTGCAATAAATTTACATTTCTGTCCAATCCTGAGCTCCCTTGCATTTACAGGTATTGAGCCCTAATACATTTCCTTTTGCAGGTATTGATCCCTAAAACATTTCTAACACGAGGACCTCAGTTACATAAGTACTTTGGGAGACACCAACTTCTAACTATCTATCTAAAAATTCAAATTCAGAATTGTAATGTTTGTCACAGGAATCAGCATTAACATGCATATTTGAATTAAAAAAATAAAGTCAGGGATTTTATAAAACAAAGTAGGTCTGCTTTTAGGCATTGATTTGATGATTAAAAAAAAAAACTTCCCCACAAATTGAAAGCATTGATTACATAACAAAATTCAATCTATTTCTATTTATTATTTAATTGAACATATTTTTTCAAAAATTATATTGCTAAAAAAGTTAGAATATATAAATTGGGGATAAAACCTATGTACTTCCACCAATAAATTATATTTATCAATAGATATTTGTTTTTAAATCACCATCCATCTTCCATAAGAGTTGTTGCTCTAATAAAATTTTATGTTTTGTGTGGTAAATGTTTATAAACATTTATAACATGTTTATACTGTCCTAATAAAGCATATACTTCTATTATTATTATTATTATTATTATTTGAGATGGAGTCTCATTCTGTTGTGCAGGCTGGAGTGCAGTGGCATAATCTTGGCTCACTGTAAGTGTAACCTCCCTGGTTCAAGTGATTATCCTGCCTCAGCCTCCTACTAGCTGGGACTACAGGTGTGCACCACCATGCCTGGCTAATTTTTGTATTTTTGGTAGCAACAGGGTTTCACCAATTTGGCTAGGCTTGTCTTGAACTCCTAACCTCAAGTGATTCACACATCTTAGCCTCCTAAAGTGCTGGGATTATAGATGTGAGCAACTACACTTGGCTACTACTATTACTTTTAATTACAGATTTTAACAAAATAACACTTAACCTAACATTTTTTAAAAAATAAATTTGAACCACATCAATATGTTACAAGATATTATAGGAGATGAATATTTTTTCTCATTCTGGTCACTATTTCAGAGAAAAAGAAAAATTAATTTAGTTCCAAGTGGTAAATATAAATTTAATTTAGATTTTTTTATAATACTATATACTCAATAAAATAGGAAAAGAAACGCAAAGAGTTTATTAGGCATCTACAGTAATCATACAAGTGTGGAGGGGGAAGAAAAACAAAGTGAAAATGTAGAACAAACATGTAAATGCTTTATAAAATTCTAAATATCAAAAATAGTACTAATGTTTACTTTTTTAAAACTATGATTTATTTTCACTAAGAAAAGGTGGAAACCGTAATTATTTAAAATATTTTTTTCTTATTTTCCAAACAGTTGGAAGAAAAGGAAAATAAATCTAATTTCTATTCCAGAAAGTAGGAATTATCCATTCTATTTTGCAGGAAAAAGAACAGTTTTAATGGAATAATTCCGATGATGTACTCCCTTTGTGTGTTGTAACTAAAATTTTAGACACAGTTTGTTTTGATAATTGTGGGCATTAACAGAGTGTCTCAGTGTGAAGGGATAAAACATGGATAAATCTATCATTTGTGTGCAAATTCTCTATTCTTTCACTGAGGGGAGCTAAATATATGCAAAACTACAGCAGAAATATAATAAAAACAATGTAAATAGTTGCTGAAGGGAAACTGAATAAGAGGATAATGAGAGACTACCGGGAACAATGGAATTGAATGAAATTATGCAGTGGTGCCAAAGCTGCCCTTTGTGTCGGAGTGTTCACAGAAATTACTTGAGCAGAGCTAAATGGGAACAAAATGATGCAGTATGAAGTGCATTAGTAAATGCTAAGGGGAAATTTAATAAGGAAAAATGTGATTTGTAGTTGGGTTAATTAGGGGAAATATCCAAGAATAGACTGGATTTTAGAACAGTTTTATACCATTACACATTTTTTAAAAAGTAGACATTTAAAGAATAAAGTAAGTTGTTTTTGCTAGTCCCTTAAGGTAAAGGCAAAGCAGCTGAAGATTCTTAGCACTGAATCTATTAACAGCATAACAACCTTAAGCAATACTGGGGCCAAACATATTTTCTTTTCACTATGTTAAACAATACTAGAAACAGGTATAATGTACTTACCCTGTGGAAACAGTATGGGAACAGGCAAATATGACTTAATTTCTTGCATTAGAAAGTAGTTGCTTGTTTTAGATAAGATAATGAATCAACTAGTTTATTTATCTAAACTAACAGATTGCCTCAATTTTTTTTTTTGAGACTCATACCTGGCTGTGCCCATCAATTCAAAGTTACTATACCCTAAAATGGTCAACAATAACCAACTCTGTTTTTTGCAAATTCCACCATAAAATCACAGTCTTAGACATAAAACTCAAGGCATTTTCAAAGTGGTGATTTCCATTACTTGCATAGGTTTAGTAAAGAGTTTTGCTTGTTTTTTCAACAGGTGTTTCTGGTGGTCTTTTGAAAAAAATTGACCATTGACAATTCTGAAAACTGGTAAATTGGTAATAACTTTGTTAAAAAAAACACACCGTACTATAAAAACAACACCAAATCAGTAACAAACCAAATAATTTTCCATATAATCTCTCAGGCTACTTAATATGTTGTCGCGGGTGACTGGCAAGATGGCCAAATAGGAACAGCTCTGGTCTGCAGCTCCCAGCAAGATCAATGCAGAAGGTGGGTGATTTCAGCATTTCCAACTGAGGTACCTGGTTCATCTCAATGGGACTCATGAGACAGTGAGTGCAGCCCATGGAGGGTGAGCTGAAGCAGGGTGGGTTGTTTTACCAGGGAAGTACAAGAGGTCAGGGAATTCATAAATTAATTCAACCATTGTAGAAGACAGTGTGACTACTCCTCAAGAATCTAGAACCAGAAATACCATTTGATCCAGCATTTCCATTATTGGGTATATACCCAAAGGATTATAAATCATTCTGCTAAAAAGACACATGTGCATATATGTTTATTGCAGCACTGTTCACAATAGCAAAGACTTAGAACAAACCCAAATGCCCACCAGTGATAGACTGGACAAAGAAAATGTGGCACAATCACACCATGGAATACTATGCAGCCACATGAAGGATGAGTTCATGTCCTTTGTAGGGAGGGACATGGATGAAGCTAGAAACCATCATTCTCAGCAAACTAACACAAGAACAAAAAACCAAACACCTCATGTTCTCACTCATAAGTGGAGTTGAACAATGAGAAAACATGGACACAGGGAGGAAAATAACACCAGGACTTGTCAGGGGTTGGGGGGACTAAGGGAAGGATATCATTAGAAGAAATGCCTAATGTAGATGACTGATTGGTGAGTGCAGCACACCACCATGGCACGTGTATACCTATGTAACAAGCCTGCACATTCTGCACATGTATCCCAGACACAAAGTATAATAAAAATAAATAAATAAATAAAGGATTGGGAAAATAAATAAACACTGGTAATTATATATAAAAAGAAAGCGTTTTATATTTTTGATCTAAAAAATAAAGCTATTATTATCTCTCTACTTAAGTACAATGCTGCTAAAGGTTTTTAAGACATTCTTTATCAAATTGAGGAAATTTTTTCTCTTCTCATATTTGCTAAGAAATTTTAAATTCATGAATACATTATAAAGTTTTAAAGCTTTATTCATTATTTTGTAATTAATAATATAATGGTGGTGTTATATACATTTATACGTAACTATGTATTTATGGACAATATATCCATATTAATATTATTAATATACTAATATAGTAATTACTAATATAATTGTTATATTAGTTATGATATATATTAATTTTGTAATTAATAATATAATTGTGGCATTATATATACATATATATAACTATATGTATTTATGGATAAACAATTATACTGCACATTACTTTTATTTTCCCTAATATTTTAATATAGCAAATGACATTAGCTGATATTCATGTGTTAAGTCTACCTTGTAGTCCTGAGATACACAACTCGATGATTTTGTATTATCCTCTCTACATGTTGCTGAATTTTCCTTGCTAAGTTTTTGCTCAGAATTTTAACATCATGTATATGAGTGACTAAACTGTGATTTTCTTATGATGATTTTGTAAAGGTTGAGATTAAACTATTGCTCATCTCATAACCAAAAGAAAAGTTATCAAGTTGTAAAAAATTACTTAAGAGTATAAATAATGCAAAAATATATATATTTTTGGCCAGGTACGGTGGTTCATGCCTGTAATCCCAGCACTTTGGGAGGCCGAGGAGGGAGGATCAAAAGATCAAGAGATCAAGACCTTCATGATCAACATGGCAAAACCCCATCTCTACTGCAAATACAAAAATTAGCCAGGTGTAATGGTGGGTTCCTGTTGTCCCAGCTACTTTGAAGGCTGAGGCAGGAGAATCACTGGGACCCGGGAGGCAGAGGTTACAGTGAGCCGAGATTGCACCGCTGCACTCCAGCCTGGCGACAGACTGAGACTCCGTCTCAAAAAAAAAATGTATTTTTTCATATATAATACCATCTCCAGGGAATAATGAAAATTAATACAAAAGGACAAAGAAGTCTCTCAACCTATAGACAGTCATAACCACAAGGGACTCTATTTTTTCTTCTATTGTTTTCATATACTTTCTTTGTCCTTTTGTATTAATTTTTATTATTCTCTGGAGAGATTAAAAACAAAAAATCTCCCATGAGAATTCACTGTAAAATCCTGCTCCATTATAAACTAACCATTTTGGAATTTCTGTGTGCTTTGAAACAACTACAGGTTATTATTGCTCACAGCAAACATGTTAAAAAATTAATATATTTCTTCTTGACAAAACAGCCTATATCCAGGGTTCAAAGAGTTTCCACAGATAACATCCCAATGAATTTAAATAAAAAGACACTATGATTCATTCATTCCAATGAATTTAAATAAAAAGATACTAAATAAAAAGACACTAAGAAGAAGAACATAAAACCCTGTGATACTTATAATAATAGGGCATAGGACACACAAAGGAGGGCATAACTGTGAAGAAATAAATTCTAAGAATAACAGTAAATGTTCAATAGAGCAGTCTACTTGGAGACTTGACACTATTGAAGATGGGAATTCACTGATACTGCAGGCTTTTGATGAACTAGATCTTAAGGAGTGGCTAGTATTTGCTGTATATAAAGAGGAAAGGTCTCTTGTAGTCATTGGATACATATTAGCAACTTGTATGTATTTATAAATTAAACCAGATAAACATTTGAATATTAATCATATATATGTATATATATATATATGTATATATATATATACACAGACACATAAAAGATAAGTATATGTAAATTCTTATACTGATCACATTATTTCCAAAATCCAAAAAAGCCCATATTTATAATTAATAAAGTTCAAGTCTACTTGCATAGCTTGGCAAAATTGCAATGTTCCTAATACATTATATCTTAAAAATCTATCATGTATAATTTTGAGTTAGTTATAACTTAAATATATCTCCTCCCAATATTCTCGCTTTAGTACTTTAGAACATAATTACCCAAGAGCTACTAATCAAGTCTGTATTAAGACACAAAAGGAAGCTACTTAGAATTTCCACTCCACATGAGGACTCATTAAGTATTTTTGCAACAAACTATCTAATTAACAGCCTCTAAAAATTATTTGAAAAGTAAAGGCATGTTTATCAGCCTGATCAGCAATAGCATACTTATTTTTAACTATGACAAGTGCCCTAGGCATTAAATAAATGTAACAAAAGTTAGAATTACTTTCTATAACATAAAAGCTAAATTAATTGGTTTTAAAATTCATTTATTTTAGATGTTAATATAATCAAAGACTTGTTAACCCATGTAATTTTTCATCTCCTCAGTGATGAACTTCAGTGTTACATATATTTGGGCAGCTTTTACTTAGCGACAGCCATTGTTCATAGTAAAGAAAAACTGAGCAGCAGAAGGCAATTATATATATCTATGTTCTTAATAACAAAAATATATTTTCTTTTACAAATTCAAATTATGCACAGGAGGTGATTGAATTAACTGTGGAATAGAGATTTGTTAATTAATTAGATTTTGGGTACAGTTAAGCAGATTTCCATTCTGTTGGCATGATAATCTCTCTAATAATCGATATTTGCTGTACCTCTGTTTGGAAATTGTTGGGGTTTTCTCGCGTATGTGTCTGTGCTACTAAAAGTAAAACCCTGGGTTGATTTGTTTGCAGCTTGTCCCTAGCACTGGAGTATCATTCTTCACATAGTATCAAACAAAGGTGTCAGGAAATAAAACTCCTATAATTCATCAGCTTTGCAATAATATGGCCAGGTGGTGATTGGTTTGGAGAAATCAGACATTTTAGAGGAAGGGGATGATTTTTTAAGCCAAAATTTAGTCAGCCATAAAATTCATTCATCTCCTAATAAGACATTCCTTCTGGCAAGTATTTTCAGGACACACTGAGAGGGTTCTCAATTATGTTGCATGAGCTGTTACTGTTTATATACAGTGGATACACAATTGGTATCCTTGCTCCAAAAATCTCACCTTTGCAGAATTGCCTTTTTCTGGAATCAGCTTCACTGTCCTGCTGCCTTTAAAGTTGAAGAGGGAAAGAAATTCATTCAACCCACTATTAACTGAGAGGGTATTTAAACAGAGAATAGCTTTATAAAATTAGAAAAATGTAGCAAATAGGCATTTTTGCTTGTTTGAGATAAAGTGGTACAGATAGTCTATATGCTTTCCTTGATAAGCATGCTACCCAGAAACTTACATTTAAATATGATTTGGATTATTTATTTGAAATCTGGCATTTGACCTGCTATGCAAAATCTATACCACATACTTACTGTTATTTCAATGCAGTAGGCAGTATGCAGTTTTTAAAAACCACACCTTGTTTAGATTCCCTAACAAATGTGAGTTCTAACAATAACAAAAACATTTTGGTCATTTCTAAAAATTAATCTGATTATTTTGCAGTGTTTTAATTTTATAATTCAAGGGAAAATCTTCTTATTCATTTTGATATAAATTGGTGTGGTTCTATACACAGTTATAATTTTAAAAAAGAATAATTTCACTACTTTCTTCAATAGAGTATTGGCCTATGCAGATTATCAAACTGGCCATGTTATACAGATAAACTAAACATTTTCCTGTTATTCAAAACCATATTTTTATTAATACATAATAGTTGTGCATATTTGGGGGATACCTGTGATTTTAAAAAGCATTTTTCTAAATTACTGTGGATACATAGGTGTGTATATTTGTGAGGCATATGAGATATTTTAAAATAGTCATACAATATAAAATAATCACATCTGAGTATTGGAATATCCATCACCTCAAGCAGTCATCATTTGTTTTGTTATGGACATTCCAGTGGTAGCACATTAGTTATTTTTAGATATAAAACAAATTACTGCTGACTGTAGTCACCATTCATTCTAACTAACTATATTTTCATAGCCATTAATCCTCCCCAATTTACACTCCACTATGCTCCCCAGACTCTGGTAACCATCATTTTAGTCTCTGTCTCCATGAGTTCAATTGTTTTAATTTTCACTCTCTGAATGGCTAAGAACATATGAAAGTTGTCTTTCTGTGCCTTGCTTATTTCACTTAACGTAATGATCTCCAGTTCCATCCATGCTGCAAATGACTGGCTCTGTTTCCATTTTATGGCTGAGTGTTACTCCATTGTGTATATGTACCACATTTTTCCTATTCTTCTGTTGATGGACACTTAGGTTACTTTCAAATCACAGCTAATATAAACAGTGCTGCAACAAACAGCAGATAGCTCTTTGATATATCAGTTTCCTTTCTTTTGGGTATATACCTAGCAGGATTGCTGGATCATATGGTAGTTCTACTTTTAGCTTTTTGAGGGCCCTCCAAACTGTTCTCCACAGTGGCTGTGCTAATTTGCATTCCTACCAACAGTGTAAAAGGGTCACACTTTCTTCACATTCTCACTAGCATTTGTTATTCCCTGTATTTTAGATAAGAGCTATTTTAACTGGGGTGAGGTGATTTCATATTACAGCTGTGACACATTTCTCTGATGATTAACGATGTCGAGCACCTTTCCTTTTTTCTTTTTCTAATTGTTCTTTAGCTTCTGGGGTACATGTGCAGATCATGCAAGATGGTTGCATATGTACATACATGGCAAGGTGGTTTGGTGCCTCCATCACCCCGTCACCTATATCTGGCATTTCCCCCCATGTTATCTCTTTCCAACCTCCTCACCCACCGCTGTCCCTCATTTAGCCCTGCCCAACAGACCCCAGAGTGTGATGCTCCCATCACTGTGTCCATGTGTTCTCATTGTTCAACACCCACCTATGAGTGAGAACACGCAGTATTTGATTTTCTGTTCTGTGTCTGTGTTCTGTGCTGAGAATGATGGTTTCCAGATTCATCCGAGTCCCTATCAAGGACACGAAGTCATCGTGTTTTATGGCTGTATAGTATTCCATGGTGTATATGTGCCACATTTTCCTCATCCAATCTATCACTGATGGGCATTTGGGTTGGTTCCAAGTCTTTGTTATTGTAAACAGTGCCTCAATGAACATATGTGTGCATGTGTCTTTATAATAGAATGATTTATAGTCCTTTGGATATATACCCAGTAATGGGATTGCTGGGTCAAACAGAATTTCTATTTCTAGATCCTTGAGAAATCGCCACACTGTCTTCCACAATAGTTGAACTATTTTACACTCCTACCAACAGTGTAAAAGTGTTTCTATTTCTCCACGCCCTCTCCAGCATCTGTTGTCTCCAGATTTTTTGATGATTGCCATTCTAACTGGCATGAAATGTGGTTATGATTTGCATTTCTCTAATGACCAGTGATGATGAGCATTTTTTCTTATGTTTGTTGGCCACATATATGTCTTCTTTTGAAAAATGTTTGTTCATATCCTTCACCCACTTTTGAATGGGTTTGCATTTTTCTTGTAAATCTGTTTTGGTTCTTTGTAGATTCTGGATATTAGCTCTTTGTCAGATGGGTAGATTGCAAAATTTTTTTCCCATTCTGTTGGTTGCTGGTTCACTCTAATGATTGTTTCTTTTGCTGTACAGAAGCTCTGGAATTTAATTAGACCCCATTTGTCTATTTCAGTTTTTGTTGCCAGTGCTTGTGGTGTTTTAGTCATGAAGTCCTTGCCTACGCCTATGTACTGAATGGGATTGCCTAGGTTTTCTTTTAGAGTTCTTATAGTGTTAGGTCTTATGTTTAAGTTTTTAATCCATCTGGGGTTAATTTTAGTGTAAGGTGTCAGGAAGGGGTCCAGTTTCTGCTTTCCGCACACTGCTAGCCAATTTTCCCAACACCACTTATTAAACAGGGAATCCTTTCTCCATTTCTTGTTTTTGTCAGGTTTGTCAAAGATCAGATGGTTGTAGATGTGTGGTGTTGCCTCTGAGGCATCTGTTCTGTTCCATTGGTCTATATCTCTGTTTTGGTACCAGTACCATGCTATTTTAATTACTGTGACCTTGTAGTATAGTTTGAAGGCAGGTAATGTGAAGCCTCCAGTTTTGTTTTTTTGCTTACGATTGTCTTGGCTATGTGGGTTGTTTTTTGGTTCCAAATGAGGTTTAAGGTGGTTTTTCTCCAGTTCTGTGAAGGTCATTGGTAGCTCGATGGGGATAGTGTTGAATCTATTTATCACTTTGGGCAGTAAGGCCATTTTCACAATATTAATTCTTCCTAACCATGAGCATGGAATGTTTTCCATCTGTTTGTGTCCTCTCTTATTTCCTTGAGCAGTGGTTTGTACCTATTTGACATTGTTTTATCTCTATTTGATAAATATTTATTCAAATATTTTGCTCAGATTATTAGATTTTTCAATCTCATTATTAGATTTGTTTCTATAGAGTTGAGTTCCTTAACCATTCTGATTATTAATCCCTTGTCAGATGCATAGTTTGCAAATATTTCCTCCCATTCTGTAGGTTGTCTCTTTACTTTGTTGATTGTTTCCTCTTTGTGCAGAAGCTTTGTAAACTTGATGTGCTCCTATTTTTATACTTTTGCTTTGGATCCCTATGAAGACTTAAATTAAAATCTCAAACTATTAAACCACTAAACGAAAACTGAAAAATTCTAAGAGAAATCTTTGCCAGTCCAATTTTCTATAGAATTTTACAGTTTTCTTTTAGTGGTTTAATAGTTTGAGATGTTTGATTTAAGTTTTCAATACTTGTTGATTGGATTTTATATATAGACAGAAATAGGGGTCTTAGTTTCATTCTTCTACATTTGTATATCCAGTTTTACCAGCATAATTTATTTAACAGACTGTCTTTCCCCAGTGTATGTTCTTGAAACCTTTGTTGAAATGCATTTGCTGTACATGTATTGATTTATTTCTGGTTTCTCTATTTTGTTCCCTTGGTCTATATATCTGTTTTTATGCTAGTACCATGCTTCCATGCCTTTTTGGTTACTGTAGCTTTGTAGCATAATTTGAGCTCAGGTAATGGGATTCCTCCAGTTTTCGTTCTTTTGCCCAGGATAGTTTTAGTTATTCCAGGTATTTTATGGTTCCACATAAGTTTCAGGATTTTTTAAAAATTTCTGTGAAGGAGGAAAGAATTTCAGTTTTGATTGTTAAGTGTTTTACCAGCGGTGGGTCTGCCATATATGGTTTTTATTGTATTGAGATATTCTTTCTTTGCACAGATTTTTGATGGGGTTTTTTTTCAATTACAAAGAGATATTGAATTTTATCAAATGCTTTTTCAGCATCAATTGAAATAGCCATATAATTTTTATCCCACATTTTCTTTATATGAAGTATTACATTGATCGATTTGTGTATGATGAATCATCCTTGAATTCCTGGAATAAATTCTACTTCGTCAAGATGAATAATTTTTTAATGTGTTGTTAAATTCGGTTTGTTAGTGTTTTGTTTAGGATTGTTGCATCAGTGTTCATCAGAGATATTTGCCTGTGGTTTTCTTTTTTTTAATGTGTCTTTGTCTGGCTTTGGTATCAAGATAATATTAGCCTGGTACAATAAGTTTGGAAGTATATATCTTGGTGCTTCAGTGTTTGATGCATATATGTTTATTATCAATGTATTTTTTATGCTGAATTGATTTTTTTGCTTTGTCATTATATAATGAACTCTGTTTTATCTTGAAATCTATTTGTCTGATATAACTATAGCTACTTCTGCTCTTTTGTCATTTCCATTGGAATGTCATACCTTTTTCCATCCCTTTATTTTTGTCTATATGTATCTTTACAAGTAAAGTGTGTTTCTTGTAGGCAACAGATTATTAGGTCTTGCTTTTCTCTTTCAACACATTCTATAATTTTATGTCTTTTGATCGGAGAGGTTAGCCCATTTGCATTCAATGCTATCATTGATAAGTAAGGACTTAAACTGCCATTTTATTTGTTTTCTGGTTGCTTTAGGCTCTTTACTTTCTTTCCCTTTTCTTCTTTCCTGTCTTCTTTTCTGTGAAAGTGATTTTCTCTGTTACTATGTTTTAAATTCTTGCTTTATTGTTTTTGTACATATGTTATTGGTTTATTTTCTCTCAGTTTTAACTTCTGTTTTGGGTTCAAGGATACATATGCAGGTTTTCTATATAGGTAAATTGTGCATCCCAGGGTTTGATGTACAAATTATTTTATTTTATTTTTAATTTAAAGTTACCATGAGGCTTGTAACTCATATAACCCATATTTGTAAACTTATGATAAGTTAATGCTTGTCACAAAAGCAAACAAATTAACAAACAAGCAAAGAGAAAACTAACAAGAACTCTGCACTTTAGCTTTACCTTCCACACCAACTTTGAAAGTTTGTGTTATTGCTAATTATATCTAATTATATTTTCTATGACATAGAAAATTAATATGTTTTTGAAGTTATTTTTGGTTAGTTCATCTTTTAGCCTTCCTACTAAAAATAGCAGTTTATACACCACAATTAAAGTGTTTTAATACTCTTTATTTGTTGTGTTCTTACTGTTACCAGCCAATTTATCTTTTAGTCTTCCTACTCAGAATAGCAGTTTACACACTGCAATTAAAATGTTATAATATTCAGCATCTATTTGTGTTCTTATCATTACCAATAAGTTTTGTACTTTCAAGTGATTTCGTATTGCTCATTAATGTCTATTTCTTTCAGATTGAGGAATTTCTTTAGCATCTCTTGTAGGATAGGACAGATATTGATGAAAAAATTTTTAGCTTGTATTTGTCTTGCTAAGTCTTTATTTCTATTTAAGTTTAAATAATATTTCTGCAAGTTAAAATATTCTAAAATAAAAGGTTTTATTTTCTTCAGCATTTTAAATGTATCACACCATTCTCTAGGGCTATAGTATTTCAACTAAGAAATATGTTGCCAGACATATTGGAGCTACTTTATATTTTATTTTTATTTTCTGTTGATTCTTTAGAATCTTTTCTTTATCTTTAACTTTGGGAGTTTGATTGTGAAGCATCTTGAGGTAGTCTTACCAAGATTAAATTTACTTGGTGTTCTGTAACCTCCTTGTAATTGAATATTGATGCCTTTCTCTAGGTTTGGAGATTTCTTTGTTATAGATAAATTTTGTACTCCTATCTCTCACTGTACCTCCTCTTTAAGGCCAGTATCTCTTAGATATTCCCTTTTGAGGCTATTTTCTAGCTCCTCAGGGTGTTCCTCCTTATTTTTTAAATATATATTTTTATTTTTCTCATTGTATATTTTCAAATAGGCTTCCTTCAAGCCCATCAATTCTTTCTTCTGCATTATCAATACTGCTTTTCAGAGACTCTGAGGTATTCTTCAGTTTGCCAGTTAAACTTTTCAGATCCGTAATTTCTTCTTGACTCTTTTAAATTATTTCAAGGTCTTTGTTAAATTTATGTTATAGAATTCTGTATTCCTTCCCTGTATTATCTTGAATTTTGTTGATCTTCCTAAATACTGCTATTTTAAATTATCTGACTGAAATGTCTCATATATCTGTCACTCTGGAATTTGCCTCTCATGTCATACTTAGGTAATTATTTTTGAGGTCATGTTTTCCTGGATGACTTTGATGCTTGAGGATATCTGTCAATCTTATTTACAGTAATCTCCACAATATGGACTTGTTTGTACCCATTTTTCTTGAGAAGGCTTTTCAAATTTCAAAGGGAATTAAGTCTTGTGATCTAAGTATTTGGTCATTTCAGCAGTAACTGCATAAGGGGTACTCCAAGCCCAGTACTGATGTGGCTCTTGCAGATTCAGTCTTGGTCGTCTTGGGTAAGATGCTGGAGAATTTCCTGGATGACCAGAAAGAGTCTCTTCTTCATTTCCCTTACTTTCCCCAGGTAGCTCAGCACAAAGAGACTCCAGAGTTGTGGGAGGAGTGATGCAAACACTCCAGCAGGTATCACGACTGGTATTGTACTGGGTCACATCTGAAACAAGAACAGTAGTGAAACACCCAAGGTCTGTGACTATTATTTCCTGACTACCACTGACGCTTATACAAGGTTCAAGAGCTCTTTAGTCAGCAGGCGATTTATTTTGCCAGGAAAAATCTTTAGCTTCAGGGAAGAAAGTTTCCTTTTGGACCAGAATGTGTCTAGAAATGCCATCCAGGTGCTAAGGCCTGAAATGGGGGCTTCAGGAATCTTCTTGGTATTTTATTTTACTGAAGTTAAGCCGACAGCAAAGTTGCAAGACAAAAAGGGTCTTGTCTTCAGGACTCTTACTTTACCTTTGACTTGGAGAGTTTGATTATTAAATATCTTGAGAGTCTTAATTGAGTTAAATCTGATTGGTGATCTAGAACCTTCTTGCACTTGAATATTGATATATTTACCTAAGTTCCTAGGTTTGGAAAGCTTTCTGTTATTATCAGTTTGAATAAAGTTTGTGCACCTATCTCTCTTCCCCCTCCTCTAAGAGCTGTGAACTACACTGCTTGGAGTTGGAGACAGTGTAATGTAAGCACTCCTTTGGCCACAACAGCAAGTGTTTCACTGGATTTTATAAACTTGAAAGACAGTTTCAGCCATAAGGACTGAAACTTCTGGGCAAGTTCTAGTGCTGTGCTAGGCTTGAAGGTAGTCAACTTGAGGTACATAACAGAAGGTTCCATAGAACTTGCCAGAGATTGCTTCCCATCCCCAACAGGAACAGAAAATTGAGTAACTTTCCAAACCAGAAATCACCTTAATAAGGTGATGGATGGAATTAATCAAGACCCACTACCATGCATTAAAATGCACCAGAGTCCTAAATAAACATGGTTTCACGGGTGACATTTAGATACAGGCATACAAAGTGTAATGCTAAGTCAATGCAATTGAGATATTCATCACATAAAATGTTAATCATTTCCTTGTGTTAAAAAACATTCAAAGCCAGGTGCGGTGGCTCACACCTGTAATCCCAGCAATTTGGGAGGCTGAGGCGGGCGGATCACAAGGTCAGGAGATCGAGACCATCCTGGCCAACATGGTGAAACCCGTCTCTACTAAAAATACATAAATTAGCTGGGCATGGTGGCGCGTGCCTGTAATCCCAGCTACTCAGGAGGCTGAGGCAGGAGAAGTGCTTGAACCCAGGAGGCGGAGGTTGCGGTTAGCCGAGATTGCACCATTGCATTCCAGCCTGGCAGCTGGCGACAGAGCGAGACTCTGTCTAAAAAAAAAAAAAAAGTCAAATATATTAAACATTCAAATCTATTAAAAAGCTATTCAGGCTGGGCGCGGTGGCTCATGCCTGTAATCCCAGCACTTTGGGAGGCCGAGGCGGATGGATCACGAGGTCAAGAGATCGGGACCATCCTGGTCAACATGGTGAAACCCCGTCTCTACTAAAAATACAATAAATTAGCTGGGCATGGTGTTGCATGCCTGTAATCCCAGCTACTCAGGAGGCTGAGGCAGTAGAATTGCCTGAACCCGGGAGGCGGAGGTTGTGGTGAGCCGAGATCTTGCCATTGCACTCCAGCCTGGGTAACAAGAGCGAAACTCCATCTCAAAAAAAAAACCAAAAAAAAAAAACAAAAAAAGCTATTCAAATTATATAGAAAGCTATTCAAATATATAATTTGTTATGTATTTCTAATTATAGCTTTCCCATTGTGCTATTGGAAGCTAGAAATTGGTTTTCTATATAGCTATACTTTTGTACCCATTCATCAACCCCTATTCATTGCCCACACACCTGTTACTCTTCAGAGTCTCTAGTAACCACTTTTCTATTCACTACCTTCCTGAGATCAATATTTTTAGGTTCCAAATATAAGTGAGAATGTGTGATATTTGACTTTCTGTGCCCGGCTTTTTTCACTTAATATAATTTTTTCCCCAAATTCATATATGTTGCTTCAAATGACAGGATCTTATTCCTTTTCACAGCTGAATAGCATTCTATTGTTTGCTTGTTTGTTTGTTTGTGTGTGTTTGTGCATAAGCCACATTTTCATTACCTACTCATCCACTGATGAATACTTAGGTTGATACCATACCTTGGCTACTGTGAATACTGTTGCAATAAACATGGGAGTGCAGACATCTCTTTGATACACAGATTTTCTTCCTTTTGAATTATATACCCAGCAGTGGTATTGTTTGAATCCACGTAAACAGTATTATAGTTCTGAGCCATACTAATCAGCTTACCAGTAATTTGGTTACTTACCTTGGGTCACCAATGTAATACGGCACACAGTCTTGTAGTCACTCCAATAGAAGGCTTAAAAATGTATTAAGCATTAGTAAAATCAAAATAAGGCAAAATTCGTTAAAGTAATCTATATAATCATATATAATTATATGTATAATTATATATGATTATATAGATTATATATATATATATATATATATATATATATATATATATATATATATATACCACCATTCTAGTTCTTAATTAGGATGAGTGGTACAGACTCCTATTTAAAACAGATTAGTTAATTAATACATTTAAAAATCTAAAGACAGTTATTTACATTTATACAGCATAGAAATTTCCCAGGTAATATTGACCATCTTATTTCATTATAGTTCTTTAAATGTTTTCTAAATCCTAACACAGAAGATCCAGTGTGAATTTCTAAGCATGCTGAGGAAATGCTATGGTCCTATTTCTTTCAGTGTTGACACAGACCAAATAGGAAATCAATTAGTAATTGTAAATCTATTATTCACCTGAGCAGTTCACAAATACCATGACAAATTATTTAATGATTTGTAAATTTATATGGAGATTGCTAAACCTAAGAATGATTCAATGTGTGGATAACAGCTGTGAAATCTTTAAGACAACTTAATGAAAGCAGCCATTCTGTCAACATTGCTATACAAATTGTGTCATTAATGCTGGTGAGAATGATTTAAGAGATTTGGTGGTTTCCTTCATTTAACAATTATTTACTTAAGTTTACTGTATGCCAAGAATTTTGCTAGGTGTCAGGAATTTAGGGTTGGATAAGAAATAGGCACTACTTTAATGAGACCATTATTTAATGGGAGAGACAAATGCAAACAATTACAGCACAATGAGATAAGTGCTAAAATGAAGGATTGCATAAGGTACCGCAAAGGCACAGAGGAGGGACACCCACAATGTGCCTGCTTTTTGAGGGGAGGAAAATCATAAATTTAGCTGAATAGTGTTCAGAAGGTCTTTTTACAACTTAGGGAGGAATTAATTAATGAAGACAGAAGTATGACTCATACTTTAAGATAATTATAGTACAGGAACTTCAATAAATGTTATGAGACTTAAGACATCTCCTCATATCCTCATTTAATACTTCACGAAAAACATTGTCTACAGGTCTGTAGGTGTAGATCTAATTTATATACAAGTGATACTGTTTTTTCAATGCAGAAAAATTATTCAAAGACAATGATAGACATAAAATGATATGAACAATGATCTATTTGATTGATATGACTGGAGTATTTGTATATTTCAGGCATTTTATCATAAAAATAAATTGTTTTCTATATTATATGCAATTAAACCTATATAAATCTTCAGAAGAAACTTATTTTCTTCTTTGCATATATATTTTCTATAATCAATAAGTTGCAGCTAAGTATTTGTTGTTTGTGTGTACTTACCTGCATCCTAAAACACACACACAACACACACGGAGAAAATAGATGGATAAACACCAAAGTATTACTAGAAATGTTTGATCTAGATTACACATGACATTTTAATCTTTGTGCTTTTTTATTGTTATGTATCTTCATAATTAACATAATTTACTTTTATAATCAGAGAAAAATAAATTTAGTCAGCAAAAGATAAATGTGGTTATCATAAAACCTAAACTGCCATGCTGTGACGACAAGGATGTCATGGTTTTCTCTATTGACTGATAAATGCATATGACAAATAATTAAAATATATGTAAATGATTAGACAGTGATTGTATTTGTATGTATATTGCTATCCTCACTTTTTAGAAGTTTTGGCTTATTAGTCTGAGGAAATTTCTCTCCTTCCCATGCCCGCCTCCCCCAAAAATTAGGTAATAGGAGAGTCAATTACTCTACAAGACTTCAAAGAGCCCTTTTACTGGCGGCACAAACCCTTTCAACCACAACAGTGAGATTATGTACCTAGTCGAGGTTCTACACAGCACAGATGTATTTTTATACATAGATTTCAAGAATTATAAAATGATATAACATTTTCTTTGGTATCCCTGATCGTATTTTCTTTTCGTTTTGTCACTCTACATTACAAAATTATACAAAACATGCTTTTCGACTTATGTTTTCAAGATTCTGAAATTTATTGTTTCATCAAGAAATTAAACACTGTGATTTGAAGAAGAGCATTGCCATAATTAAACGCTAGTGCTAATCAGTGGATGGCAGCATGAGTACCTAGTTGAGAATCCTGGAATAAAGAGAGGCCACTGAAAATTCTGCTCCTTAACACCCCTTTCTCTAGATGAGTGCTTGTAATGAATAGTTGCACATTCAAAATTTTTGTGATGGATAATTATTTTTACTATCACGCACCTATGTTATAGTAGTAAATAATTTTTAAATAAATAATCTTTTATTTTGTGCTTTGCATTCTTTTTTGATTTTTATCCTTTACATAATTTATAACTATCTTTTTCTATTTAAAAACAGGTCTTAGTTTTTCATTAATTAGTTCAAAATCAGTTTTGTATTTTTTCTTTTGAAAATCAATTAATACTTTACCATGTTGATTCTGTTATTCTCTATTTTCTATTCCATTGATATGTATTCTTATGATTGATACCTTTTAAAAGGTACTCCTTTTCTGAATTTATAGTTGTTCTTTGAGTCACTCCTAAATTGGATGTTTAGCTCATTACTTTTCAGACGTTCTTCTATTCTAATACTGTGGGTAGGTCAATACATTTGCCTTGAATCATTGTTTAACTGTCTTTCACCAGTGCTGAGTTTTGCTGTTTTTGCCATCATATATTTTTACATATTTTTAATTTCTATGATGATGTCTTCTTTGTCCCAGGTGTGGGGCATGGGGTAGGAGGGAGGGATGAGGATTAAAATCTGTTAGCACTCAACAAGCTACAAAGTCAGGCTCTTATTGCAAAATCAATATGTCAAGTTACACAATTAAAATATAAAATGATATCAAAACATGTTTTATGAAATAATGTAACACTCAGCTGTGATGTGAACATCTGGCACAAATCATTTTGAAGTAAACAGAGTTAAAGTCTTCCACATTCCATGTACATACTCTGAAAAGAATCTGCTAAATATATATGAAAGTTGTATAGTATAACTTTTCTATAAATGAAAAAGATTGCATAACTTCAAAATAAAATAGGAAAAGGGAATAATTATTATTCTTTCTTTTATTCTTTTCTAATATTGCATTTAGGGCAATAAATTTCCCTACATACATTGTTTTATACTTTCTTTTGCCAGTGTTGAGTTTGGGTGAACAACAGGTATACCATACAGAAGGTTTTAATTTCAAGAGTTTATAATGTTCAGCTTTAAATATTTATTTCTTACTTGATTTAACTATGATAGAAAATATGCTCCTTGATAAAGATGACTTAACAGTTATTGGTCCCAGCTTAATATTAAGACCATGTCTTAATACATGGTCCATTTCATAAACATTTAATGGATGCTAGAAATCAATATTTTGGTGGAAGTGTTTATACAGCAATTAAATCATATTTATTAATTTGCTGTCTGAATATTTCTATTTGCTTACTAAATCTTTTCAGCTTGAGATACAAAAATTTCTGCATAATAAAGGATTTTTCAAACCCCCCATTGTTAAAATTCTTT
The DNA here is from genome assembly GCA_028533165.1 of Leontopithecus rosalia. NCBI lineage: Eukaryota > Metazoa > Chordata > Mammalia > Primates > Cebidae > Leontopithecus > Leontopithecus rosalia. Next base: position 61,705,679 of record CM052663.1, on the reverse strand, counting down.
CCTTTTTTTTTTTTAAATACAGTCTCACTCTGTTCCCCAGGCTGGAGTGTAGTGGTGCAGTCTCTGCTCATTGCAGCCTCTGCCTCCCGGGTTCAAGCAATTCTCCCAATTTTCCTACCTTAGCCTCCTAAGTAGTTGGGACTACACATGCACCACCACAACTGGCTAATTTTTGTATTTAGTAGAGACTTTGTTTCACCATGTTAGCCAGGCTGCTTTCAAACTCCTGACCTCCCAACGTGCCAAGATTGAACGAGCCACCAAGCCCTGCCAACTCTTTCCTTGCAGTATGATCAACGCTTGCTTTGGTTACTTTGAAGTTATGTTTTACTTACATATAATTATTTAATTATTATTGTCTAATCAATTGAAACATTTCTTATTATGGAATTATGCTGTTCTCTTGATCAAAACATTTTTAAGTTTAGATCTATATGTTTATGCTTCTTCTGTTTGAACATTATATTTTTAATCAGTTTTTCAAGTTTCTTATTAATTCATTCATTCATGATTATTATTTGTTTATATTCAATCAACTATTCATTTGTTTGTCTCCTGTAAACATCACAGATTCGTTTTTTATTAACTAGTTAAATACCTTTACTGCATATTTTAGTGTATTTAGATTTATTGATTTTTATATATTAATATTTAAGACTCTTTGTAAAGAGTATTTACACGGACCTTAAAAGGCTGTAACACTTGACTGGACTCTGTGACTGATATTCACATTTGAGATTTACATTATTTCATAAATTATATATTTTCATATTATTTTATACTTTAATTGTGCAATTTGACATATTGGTTCCTCAATAAGAGTCTGACTTTGTAGTTTGATGTTTGAGTACTAACAGATTTTAATCCTCACCCCTCCCTCTTGCCCTACTCTCCATACAAGGGGAAAAATGAAAAGAACTCCCAGGTGTTCCTTTCTTTGGCACTGAGCAAGAGATTGAAAACTACAAGCCACTACCTGCACAAAGGAACTATCACCATCAGCATCCTAAATGTAATAAAAATTCCAAGTCAAACTTTATTCCTTTCTTTCTTAAGAGACTTTTGGACCATCATGGGAAGCCTGCTTTGAACTTTTTCATACCCTCAAGAGGTGGACAGAGAGAGAGAGCATTATCAGTCTTGACATTTAAACCAAATTTGGGGTGGTTGTTCATCCTACTTCTGCAGGTGGTCACAGCAAACTATTATCCATTATCTTCTTTCCCCATTCTTTCTTGCTTTGCAGATTTCCCTTCAAGGAATTTTTCTAACATATTTTGGGATGGGGTTTTACTTTTTATTTTCCTGAAGATTAACAATATTGAACATCATTTTATATGATTATTTATTGGTCACTTATTTTTCTCAAATATCTATTCAATATTTTTGTTCATTTTTACTAGACTTTTGGTTTTTTTAAACTTCCCTCCCAGCTTTACTGAGATGTAAATGAAAAACAAAACTATATAAATTTAAGGCATAAACATGATGTCTTTATATACATAGAGATTTCGAGATAATGTCCACAATCAAAATAATTAATATATCCATCACCTCACTCTCATATCCATCACATTACCCTAGTTACTTTAAAAATATAGTTAAATAAAATTTTTACAAAATAAATATTATAAATGTGAATAAAGTCTAATTTATTTATTTTTATTTGTTTTTGTAGTTGGTAGTCTTACAAAGAAGACTATACTAAGGTTAAAAAAGTTTCTTCTGTGTTTTCAGTGTATATATTTAGTAAATTATTTGGTTTAATCTTCATATGTCATGAGGTAAAGATATCTGTTTCTCCCCACCCTTTTTGCAAAAATATCCAGTTATTTCATACCCATTTGTGACAAATATTTTTTCTCCTTTAATTGCCTGACATTTTTGTAAGAAATTTTTATAGGTCCACTTCCTTCTAGCATATCACAGTGGGTTGATTATCGTAACTTCTAATTAATACTTTAAATCAAGTATTAACGTCTCTAATGTTATTATTCTTGTTTTACTGTCACCTTTCTAGTTCCTTTGAATGCCAGTGTAAATTTTAAAATTAGTTTGACAATGGAGAATATAAGACTAAAGGAAAAGTAACAATATATGGCACTGTACTTTATTTTATTTTATTATTATACTTTAATTTCTGAGGTACATGTGCAGATCTTTTGGGATAGTTATATAGGTATACAATGCCATGGTGGTGTGCTGCCTGCTATCCCCCGTCACCTACATTAGGTATTTCTCCCAATGTTATCCCTCCCCAGTCTTCCCACCCACCGCTGTCCCTCCCCTGGCACCCCAACCACCAACAGACCCCAGTGTGTGATGTTCCCCTCCCTGTGTCCATGTGTACTAATTGTTCAACACCTGCCTATGAGTGAGAACACACAGTGTTTGATTTTCTGTTCTTGTGTCAGTTTGCTGAGAACTATGGTTTCCAGATTCATCCATGTCCCTGCAAAGGACGTGAAGTCATCCTTTTTATGGCTGCAAAGTATTCCATGGTGTATATGTACCATACTTATGTTGTTAAAGGTCGTTTCAATGGGATATGGAGTAACATTCTAAAGCCATTGCAAATTTATACTAAAACTGAACAAATATATAAAAGGATGGCAAGTGGTTGGAGACAGACTTCTCTGTTGGAGTAGGAGAGTACAAACAAGGAAAAAGGGAGGTTAGAATAAATCTCATGATACTGGATTGGGATGAGAGAAATTGGTATAAATTTAAGTTCACATATATAACTTAAATATATATATTTATTTGTATAATAACTACTGTAAATATGTATAATTATAGATGAGTGTACATACCCATAATACACACACATTTAATTTCTAGCTCTGTCTGCTTAGAGAGCCTTATAAACAATGAAAATCCAGTAGTAGTAAGCACACCCAGCACACTCAAAACTTATATCTCTGTTTTCAACGTTATTCTACATAGGAGGGCCAAGAACTCCTTGAAGAAATAACTAATCCTGGAGCTTTGGAAAGAAATATACAGTATGACCTTGGAGCATTATGTATGACTACAGATAACATCAAAATTATGTGGATAATTCAAAGTGTTGCAAGAACGAATTGAAAACAATTTTAATGACTATAGATGAAGTAGTTTGAGCAACAACTCAGTTAACATTGGATTATAATCCAAGTTTCAAATAAATATTCATGACTTCATAATGATATAAACAATTGATTAAAAAATGTGAGAAAATAAACAAATCTTAGTACAGAGATTTCCAAATACTTGTAGATACTCAATTATGAAGGAAATGGAATAAATATTCCTAACTATTATTGCACACAGTGACTTCCTTCCAGATATGCAGGAAAAGAAGTAACTTTATAGTGTAAATGCCTGACAGTACTTCAGACAGCTGATCAAGGTTAGTGTTATCAGTGATGTCATGTTCGCATGTACTCTTGATATAATGAGAGCAAATGACATTTTACCTGTATGATCTTTCTCTCAAAAAAACACAACTGGCCGGGCACGATGGCTCAAGCCTGTAATCCCAGCACTTTGGGAGGCCGAGGCGGGTGGATCATGAAGTCAAGAGATCAAGACCGTCCTGGTCAACATGGTGAAACCCCGTCTCTACTAAAAAAAATACAAAAAATTAGCTGGGCGTGGAGGCGTGTGCCTGTAATCCCAGCCACTCAGGAGGCTGAGGCAGGAGAATTGCCTGAACCCAGGAGGCGGAGTTTGCGGTGAGCCGAGATCGCGCCATTGCACTCCAGCCTGGGTAACAATAGCGAAACTCCGTCTCAAAACAAACAAACAAACAAAAAAAAAAAAAAAAAAAAAACCAACAACAACAACTTCAGTCTGAACATCAGAACTTACATCAAATAACATTCTGCAAAAGACCTGATGAGTAATGCTTAGATTGAGGCCATTGGAAACAAGAAAAACCTGAGAGAAACTCACATAGTCTAGGCAAGCCTAATAGAGAAATAATTCAATGAAATATGGTATCATAGATAAAATTCTGGGACAGACATTAGATCAAACTAAGAATATAGAAATAAAGTCTAGTTTTAGTTAATATTATAATTGTTGGTCCGTTAATAGTGACAAATATACCAGGGTAATGTAATATGTTAACAGTAGGGAGACTAGTCGTCGAGCATATGCAAAATTTCTGTACTATTTTTGCAACTTTTTGTACATCTAAACCCATGATAAAAATTTAAAGTTTACTAAAAATAAAAGCTAAATAAAAATTAAAGTTTAAAGTTTACTAAAAATAAAAGCTAAATAAAAATTAAAGATAAAACTCAGCCAGGCGTGTTGGCTCACATTGTAATCTCAGCACTTTGGGAGGCTGAGGTAGGTGGATCACCTGGGGTCAGGAGTTTTAGACCAGCCTGGCCAACATGGTGAAACCCTGTTTCTACTCAAAACACCAAAAATTAGCTGGGCATGGTGGCATGCATCTGTAGTCCCAGCTACTCAGGAGGCTGAGGCAGGAGAATCGCTTGACCCCAGGAGGCTGAGTTTACAGTGAGCAAAGATCATGCTGGGGCCACTGCACTCCAGCCTGAGTGACAGAGCAAGACTCAGTCTCAAAAATCTAAAAATAATAATAATTTTAAAAAATCTACACACTTACAAAATGATCTTGGAGAAGAGTCAGCTTGACTTTGAATTTTGATTGCTATGACACTAATTCAATTTGAAAAGAATTGCTATCTTCACAATATTAAACCTACCAATCATAGTGTATCTCTTTATTTATTTAGATCTTTTAAAAATTTTGTCAGCGACGTTTTATAATATTCAAGTAGAGGTGTTCCAATCTTTTATAAAATATGTTCCTGGGATAAATTTTTTGTTTTTTGGGTTTTTTTTAGGTGCCATTCTCAATGATTTTTTTTATTTTACATCTTTTAGTAAAATAAAATTACAATTTATTTCTACTTATTAACTTTTTTCTGGACTGTGCTGAATTTACTTATTAGTTCTGCTAGATATTTCTTTTGGATTTTATTCTATGTGTGCAATATGCATATAGAGATAATTCTATTTCTTTCATATGTTTGTGACTTTCATTTGTTTTTCTAGTCTTTTTGCAGTGGATGGTCCCTCCAGTACAAGGCTTTAGAGTAACCATACTTGTCCTATTCCTGATCTTAGAGAAATGTAATTTAATATTTACATTAATTCAATATTTACTATTAAGTGTCATGTTAATTGTAGGATATTTACTTGCCATTGAAATGTTTGAGAACGTGTCCTACTTCTTACATATTGTCATATATATATATTTAATTATATATTTATAATTTGTTAATATCATCAAAGGGTTTTTGTGTCTATGTTTATGAAGAATGTTGTATATATTTTTCTTATTGTAACTGTTATAGAGCCACTTTAGTTACATGGACTTTTAAAATAATTTGTTCTCCTCTAACTTTCTGAAACATTTTCTCCTTACAGCTCTCCATTTTTGTTTTGTTTTGAGACGGAGTCTTGCTCTGTCACCAGGCTGGAGTGCAGTGGTGCAATCTCGGCTAACTGCAACCTCCGCCTCCTGGATTCAACTGATTCTTCCACCTCAGACTCTCGAATAGTTGGGACCACAGGCGTGTACCACCACCCCCTGCTGTTTCTTTTTGTATTTTTAGTAGAGACCGGGTTTCACTGTGTTGGCCAGGATGGTCTCGATCGCTTGACCTCGTGATCCGCCCACCACGGCCTCCCAAAGTGCTGAGATCTCTCCATTGTTTTTAAATTATTTTTCCATTTGCTTACTTTTGTTTGACTAGACTTTTTTTTTTTAAATCTTGAGTACCTCATATTTTGTATCCAAAAGAAGCATAGAGTATCTTAAAGGTATCTTCCAAGAGATAGGAGGTCCTAGTAAGAGACCTATGAAGGAAAAGCTCTCCCTCACCAATTTTTAATTCACCCATAGCTTCCCCCCGCCCGGGGAAGCACTTTATCTCTGCATCTTATCCTGAAGTAGAAGTTCTATTCAACTTCATTCTCTTTTTTCTCTTTTACATTTGTATTTTGTCCTCTGTCTTAATTTAGTTTAATTTGACTTCCTAAGAACTATGCTAGAGTTTATAAGGCGTGTCTCCTGTGATATACACTCTAATATTTAATTCATCTAATACATTTTTATTTTAAATTAGTATGCTTTTCATTGTTTTGCCATATTACAGACTGTGGCCTGTTCTCATAGTAGATACTATGAAACATGTCTCTCTTATCCAATTTTTTAACAAGCACCGACTCTACCTCCAAAATTATCTCCTCTTGTCCATCATAAAATTCCCTTAAATTATTCTTTTAAAAATTTGTCCAGAGTTTGTGGTTCCCACCTGCAAGAGGGCTAGTCTGTTAGGAGTTATTCAGCCATAACAAAAGCAGGACTATATTTATTTGAACTACCTAAAAAACTGTTAATATTTTATCTAATGAAATGTATTTCTCGGACTAGATATCTTAGAGTGATTTTGAAAGGTCAAGTCATTCTCTGCTCAACATAGACTTATTTTTATAGAAATCCCATTATTGAGCACATTACACATATCATTTTAGATCTCAAGGACCCCATTAGCAGAATTCATTGATAATCTGGTGTTATCTCAAGGTAGTCCAAAGAGTCTATGAATGTCATCACTCTCTGAGATAAATTTTGGCTAAATTTCCAGATAAGTAAAAAGCCATAAATGAGTGTCATTCAGAATAATGAATATCTATCTATCTATATGTGCTTATATAATGAAAATAATTAGGAATAGAGCAAGTCCACCTAGGCATGTAAAGTTTTGTTAAGGATAATATTACTAAACATTATGAGAATGACTTTAAGGACAATTTCAATATATGGAGATACAGATTTCTGGAAACTAAGTTTATTTTAATCCTTTACTTTAAGAAAATTACTTCTATATCTAAAATTATATATATATATATATATATATATATATATATCTTTCTGATTTCATTGCAACAATTTAAAAAACCTAAATAGAATTTTTTAATAAATCAATAATTTAACCTATGAAAGAATAGATAGAAAATTTCAATTGATATAGGAATTTTAATTCAAAAATAAGAAAAATATGAAAATTATAATGAGTTATGAATTGCTTAGTAAAGAAATAGTTTCTACTAAAAGGAAGCCAAAAATATAATATCCTGATTGTGGTATTAATTCCCTGAGAAGAAAAGAAGTGACTTGATCATATCTTCATCATATAATATTTGAAAAAACAAATCACAGATTTTGTTTCTTTCTTTTTTTTGCCATCATAGTGGCATTTGAGTTAAGATTTTGTTTGTGTAGGAATTTTATATATTACATATTTTCATATAAACATCCACTAAGATAAAAATAATATTTTACTATTTTTCTACATTTGAATATATGTTAGCATTGTTCTATACAGCAAATATGTTCATATCAAAACATACTTAAATGAAAAAATTATTCTACATCAATGGAAAATATTTATAAAGGAAAAATTATTATTCTTACATTTATGAAAGCTATTTATATCACAGGCAGGCAGGTAGCTGATGAATTCCAGTATGCCCTTCATCATTCCAATAAAACAAAGTATGAACCTTGTAAAATGTCCACAATACCGAGGAGTCATCTTCAAAAACTTTTCAAGCTACACAACACATTTACTTGCAGGTAATACCTACATATATATTTTTTAATTTAAAATTAATTTAAGACACACATAATCTTCATTGAATAATTTAAAGATATTTCAAAAATAATAACCCATTTAAACTGCGTTATAGTCCAATTAGTTAAGTTATTCTCCTACCTAAATTTTGGAGGTCAGATATTTGGGGATCAGAGAAGTTAAGTAGTTGCCCAAGATTTCATAGCTAGTATGTAGGACAATAAAATTAAACAAAATTTAAACTCAAATGATGTGTCTCTGGAATTAATTCCTAACCACAGTGCCACACTGCAAATTGTTTTTATTCTTTGACAATAATAATTATCAGCATACGGAAATGTTCTTATACTCATTTACACTACCTACCTTCTCTTTTCTTATTCCTTTATTTTGAATATTGACAAGCTATGTTACTGAAGGAATGAAAATGTTACCATGATTTCCTAACAAGGACAACAATATATCCATATTTCTTCCTTTGCGTGGCAAAATTCAACTCAGTAATAAAGCTGAAGCCATTAAAATGGTCTGTAGAACCCTAAATCATTTGGCTCTCAATAAATAATTTTGAATGAATTAATGGTTGAACAAATAGACTATTCTAGTTGTTTAAATTTTAAATAGTATGTCTAACTAAATCTCATTCTGACACTTGAGCTTATAATTGAGTGAAGTTCACACTCAGCATCAGGAAAAGCACAGCCTGACATTTTCTGCTAAAAATATCAATTAAAACAATTCAGAAAGATGTTTTATATAACTGTAAAGTGTTTCTTTAGATTTTTGGGCTTTTCTTACAAAAATGGAACATTTACCATTATGTTTCTTGCTTCACTTGTCTCCATTCTCCATCCCCTCTAATTGTCATTGATAATCCACGAAGTTCTAGGTTCTCAGACTTAATTCCCAGTGTTGGAGTGGAACATGTACCCTGCTATGTAGAGAAATAATATAGTGTACTTTTATTTAATTGTTCCATATTCTTAATTAATTTTGATATTCTATTACTAATATTTCTAAATCTCTAAGACACTTTCTACTCTTTTGGTTTCTTATATATTCATTGTCCCCCCATTCTTTCAAACCTGTAGATCTCCATATTATGTCTGACTCACTTTCTCTCCTTAATTAAATGATCTTGATGTGCATCTATTCAGCTGTTGATGTTCATCTACTCAGCTGTTACTCTCTCTCGGCTCCTGACTTTGTCTCCTGTTGCTTCTCTACAGATCATTGTTTTTAGATGCTGCCATGATGAAAACTAAATCTGAAAAATTCAGGAAGACATTTTGATTGAGGATTTATAGCTACTCTTTGACACCATAAGGAGTGGTGTCAGAGAAAGGGTGTCTCATGACATCCTTCCAGCAGCAATCTATACTAACAAAATGATTGCCATTTTTCCAGATTTCTATGCATGTAAAGCCAGTTACCAACCAATGATATTTCTGCTTATGTTCATTAAGAACCAAATGCCTTAGCTGAAGAAGCAAAGTAACACCAAAACATACGGTCCCAACACCTTGGCAATATGTCCCCAAATTACAAAACTGTATCCACACATAGTGCCGTGTGTGTGTGTGTGTGTGTGTGTGTGTGTGTGTGTGTGTGAAATATTGTGTTTATCTCCAGAAATGGATACTCAGACAATTTTACTTTTCTCATGAATACTTCTCCATGCCACTTGAATTGTTTACTATGATCATATTATATACAATTTAAATCACTTAAATTTCAGAAAAAAAGACCATTATTTTATTTTAAAGTACACCTGTGAAACACTTTTGTGGGATTTGTGTCTTGGTGTCATAATGAAATAGAACAATTGTTACATTACAATCTTTCTGACCTTTGTAAAAATTAAGTCTTTTTAATAATTTTTCTAAAATTGATTTCATGACATCTTGTTATGCTATAGTAGAGTATCACTGTTTATACTGTAACAAAAGTAGACTGTTACTTTGGAAATGTCTTCTCTCACAGACAAGGAACATTCACTAATTTGTAAAGACAAGCCAACAAATTCTCCAGGCAATGAATTATTTACTATATTGTGCAAAAACAAATTCACCTTTTGAAAAATGGAAGATAGGGAACAAATTAAAAGAAGAAAACAACATGACAAATAAATAAGAGTTAATGTAGTAGAATTTAACCACTTCCTTAGGTATAAGGTATTCAGAATTAGAGGTACCAAATGTGAATTCTGAGTAAAATAGATCAGTACCAAAAACATAAAATGTAAAAAAAGAAATAGTTTCTTGGAAAAACCAAACTATAGTACACTATGGTGTTAAAATTATTTCTTTTATTATATATTTGTAGAATAAGTATGCAAATAAATTTTCTAATATATGTTATATAATACTAAAAATAGAGTTCACACATGAAGGATTTATATTTTTGTTTTGTTTTACTACTTTGATTAAAAATAAACTATAACATTTAAAGTATTATGTTGCTAGAATTAGCAACACATTAATGAGGTTGAAACAGTTTGTACATGTATGTTTATGTAGTCAACATAGTGACACTCATCTTGAGGACTACATCATCCTCAAGTAAACAAAGGGAGTTGGCAGAAGGGTACAGAATGCCTAGTGCCATGGTTCATGCCTGTAACCCCAGCACTTTGGGAGGCCAAGATGGGCAGATTACTTGAAGTCAGGAGTTCAAGACTAGCCTGGCCAACATGGTGAAACCCCGTATATACTAAAAATACAAAAATTCATTGGGCATGGTGGCTCATGCCTATAGTCCTCAGCTACTAGGGAGGCTGAGGCATGAGAATCACTTGAGTCTGGGAGGTGGAGGTTGCAGTGAGCCGAGATGTTCCTACTGCACTGCACTCCAGACCTCGTGAGCAAGAGTAAGACTCTGCCTCAAAAAAAAAAAAAAAAAAAAAAGAAAGAAAGAAAGGGATTGTAGAATCCTGGGCATTGGATGGAGCAGAATCGAATTATGGAGAGATGGTTGAAGTATCCTAAGTTTCTGATATTTTCTGCTGGCAAGTGTAAAATTGCCAATTAATATTTGTATTTGCTAAAACAAGGTTAAAAGTTTTAATTTCTAAAAATTACTGAACACAAGAAAAACTGGAAATCTCAAAATATTTAATCAAAACAATCAAGAAATGAGAAAGCATGTATACAAAGCAGGTGGAACAAATTGAAAGCACTTCATAAGTGAAAGACTAGAGTAGGTATAAATGCATGAAATAATCTAATTATAATCAAACTTCTAAATAAATAATACCCAACTTTGGATTGTGCACAATCAATAAAAAAGATGTGGCATGCAAAAAAAAATAATAATAATGTAAAAATACTTGAAATTAAGTATCCAAAAAAAGGTTAACATATCTATATTATAACAACACATAAGATATGAAGGAAATTTAATCAATAGAGATTAAGAAGATTATTTATATTGTTGAAAGATTTACTCCATGAATTCTAAAATTTCTGCATTTAATAGCATGTTTCAAAGTACATAAAGCAAAAACCAATAACAAAACAAAAGTTAATTAAAAAGAAGGAAGAAAATTACTATATAAGGTGATTTAAACACTGTTATTAGAGATACACAGAATATGTAGAAGAAATGGCAGTAAGAATATATATGAGCTTACAACGTTACTAATAAAACTTACCTTTTAATATTCACAGAGCTTTTACCATGAATATGCAATAAATATTTTTCAAGCACATAGAATACAAAACTCTGCATAAACTATATCAAAATATAGAGCTAGAAATCGAAAGATTGGAATCAACCAAAATTTATTCTTTGATCTCAGGCTGCTGACAAATTCTAGCACTTCCTTAATCATTCTAATAAAACAAAGTATGAACTTTGTAAAATGTCCAAAATATACAGTAATCATCTTCAAAAAGTTTTCAAGCTACGTAAGCAAACTTACTCTCAGATGATACTTACATATTATTTTTTCTTAGAATTTAAAGTTAATTTAAGACATATTTGTATGATAGTATCTTCAGGGGATAATTTCAAGATATTTTTTTAAATGGTAACCCATTTAAACTCCATAACAGCCCCAGAAGTTAAATATTTTTCTTACGTAAATTTGAAGATCAGAAATTCGAAGATCAGAGAAGTTAAGTAATTGCCCAAGATCTCAGAGCTAGTAGATGGGACAACAAAATTAAACTTAAAATTTACACTCAAATGATCTGTCTCTGGAATTAATTCCTATGCCACACTGCAAATTGTTTCTGTTTTTGTCTTTTGACAATTATACTTATTAGTGTATGCATATGTTCTTATACTCATTTGCACTACCTACCTTCTGAAATTATACTGAACGTAACACAAATATAACTAGATATGTACATAAAATGGGATTTTAATAAGTAGGTTTATGCACAACCTATGGTATAATAAGTCATATTATTAATAAATGTATGATTGTATTTTAATAATTAGAAACAATTGCTTACTAAAACTAGGATAGAGACAGTTGTACTTAAGAGAGTAGCCTTAAATATGTATGATAAGGGAAAATGGCTGAAAATTATGGGATAATTTTCATAGAAAAATAAAAAACAGATTTCCCTGTTAGGCATAAACTATTGCAAGAGATCTTCATCATACTCTCACTCTAAAATCCAAAAAGAGTCCAAATAGTCAACAAAGCTATAATACATCAGAGAACAGAGATACCAAGAAAAGTTACTGAAATAAACTCCAATAAGATTCGGCTTAGCAATTCTAAAACTACTTGACATACTAGATTTGTTTGTACTGGGGGTTGAACAAATAAGTAAATTAATAGTAGATAATGAGTGAAGCTTCTCATAGAGTAAGAATAAAGCAAAGGAAAAAAAACAACAGAATGAACCCTATGGTTTTAGAGCCACGTATCAGCATAAACTTTTACTTACTTTATACACACTGAAATAGAGAAATATTGATAGTTATAGGCAGTGTTTATGCTTATATATAATCATTTTATATTTAATTGATTTGGCTATATGAATTATTTATATTACTGTAAGTAAATATACATGGATTAGCATATGTCCATATATTTCTTTACTCTTTTTACTGAGGATACTTGTCAGCAGTGACACAGCAGTAGCTATTAGCACAACCCATATATTGGTTCCTAAATACCATTCTTATAGAAAAATAATACAGGAATCCCTGAAAAAAAACAGCTTATTTTAGATCTAGGACAGGAAAAATAAAATATGAATGTAGAACATTGTGTAGTGGCAAAAAGGAAAGGAATAGTAAATATCACATATTTTCACTTATAACTGGAGGTTAACCAATGGGTACACATGGACATAGAGATGGAAATAATAGACACTCATAATTCCAAAAAGGGGAAGGAAGAGATGGGGGTGAGAGTCAAAGATTACCTATTGAATCCAATGTTCAATATTTGGGCGACAGTAACACTAGAAGCCTAATTCCCACAGTACACAGTTTACCCATGTAATAAACATGAGCATCTACCTCACAAATACAGCATTTTTCAAAAAAGCAAAGAAAAAAGGGGAAGACAGGAAAAGCTGAACCAAATAAAGCACAAAATAAACTGGTATAAAGAAAAATAAATTAATTAAGGCATATAAAATAATAATAATAATGTAGGCACGTCAAAATAACAGAGGAGTCAAACTGAAAAATCTTCAAAACTGGAAAAATTTGAGATAAAATTAATAAAGACAGCATTTGATAAGAACCCAGAAAATAAAATAGATATTGATGAGTATATAGCCATATAAATAAATCATTGAATAAATAAACTAGAGAAAATTTAAAAAATTATAGTAAAATTTCAAATAACATATTTATACATAAATATACATTCAGATATTCCATTCTCTGGGAGATTTAACTTACTTTCTTTCTCCATGAGTGTAAGCTGGACTTAATGATTGCTTACAAGAAAAACATTACAAAGGAAAAAAATACTAACAACAATGCAATAACCTAGCAAACACCACCTAAATCAGTGATCAAGGTTAACATTCTTAGTAATGTCATTTTTAAATTGTGAATCTTCTAATATGATGCAATGAGAAGGGCAGCTCACACTTGGATATACTTCAAAAAACTATTATTACACTCTCAGTGAAAAAATACCAGACAATCCCAAGTTGAGGGCCATTCTACCACAAATTTGAACAGTATTCATAAAATTGTACAGATTAGGAAAAACGTTGAAAAACGAAAAGTGTCACAGACTGTCAAAGACTGAGGAGCCGTGACAACCAAATGCAATGTTGGTCTTGAAATGTATCATAGACAAGTATGGTTCTTAAAAATAACTATAGTATTTTGTTTTTTGTAGATGAAAACCAAGCTGTTTTTCACTAAAATTAAAGTTTTCTTTTTCATTATTCAAAAACAAGGACTAGAATAGGAAATACTCTACACACACACACTTATACCTATGGTATATACACACAAATACATACACATGTACACACATATGTTCATAAATATCAAATAAAGTATAGAAATATGCTCTAATTCAATCTATAAAATAAAATAATCCAATAGAAGAATGAGCAAATATCTCAATAAACTTACTTCACCAAAGAAAGTATCCAAATGGAAATGGACATATAAAATGGTGCTCAATTACTTAATTAACAAAAATATACAGATTTTAAACTGCACACTAATTTGAATGGTTTTAAAAACAGCTGATATTTTTGCTGGTCAGCATGTTAATTAATTGTAAGTTACATACACTACATAATCTGATAAACTATTTTGGAAAATTATTTGATAGTGACTACTACTGGTGCACACATACAGGTCTTACGGCCTAGCATTGCTATTTATAAATACACATCTAATAGAAATATGTTGGTAAGTTCACCAAAAGAAGAGTACAGTAATATTCATAGAAGCCCTGTTATCAATAGTCAGAAAACAAAAGAATTTACATAGCAACTAAGAGAACGTGATAAAAATATTTGATATATTTTTACAATGTATTATTATAGAACAATACATGTTATCATTATAGAACAATACATGTATTATTATAGAACAATACATGTTTATAACAATAAATATGTTAAAATAAATTATTGCTATGCACTATGACATTGATATAGATCACCATTATAGTGTACTAAATAAGCTAGACACAAAGAGTCTGTACTAGATGATTAATTTACATACAGAGATTAAAAAGACCAACCTAATCCGTGGGATTGGAATGCAAGTAAAGAGCTGCCCTTCAGGCAGGGACTGGAATGTGGCACAGGGGAGGGGAGAGGAGCTCCTGTGCTGAACATCATATTGTATTGTTTAAGTTACTAAGATATAAGTATGTTTCTTTTATAAAAATTAGTTTTACTGTAGACTTAGATTTCTGAATTTTATAAATATATACCATACCACAATAGAACTTTAATGACAAAATAAATTATTAATGTAAGACCATCATTGGTCGATTTCCTTAATCCATAAATATTTATTTTAGGCAGTAGGAAATCAAACAAAACAAATGTTATTTTTAAAATAGAAGAATGAGAAGATGAATCTAAAATGAATTCTATGTATTCATTTTATTCTGAGTAGTTAGTTTATACAAAGGATCTCAAGATCATGATATAATGAACTGACAACAGAGCTAGCAATATATTTGGAAATAAATATATTGTAAAAAAACTAAAGAGACAAAAATTAATGATATCAGAATTAAAATGAGTTCAGGAAAAAATGCTTATCTGTATAGTTTCATTTTTCAGTGTATTCTTCAAATCCTCTTTAAGAATATTTAATCTGCTAATTAACTAGAATAAGAAAGTAAGGAAAACAGAATAACACCATACTATGCATTTTATATTGATTTTGTAATTCATATACCAATACTATTAGATTATTTGAATACAAAATTTAAAATATCTCAATTCTAAGGTGGTATATACATTTTATTCTTCTTAAAATAGAAAGCCTTCCTGTAACCTGTTTTTATTTTCTACTTGCTAAATGAAATAACTTTAATGAGTTAAATATATCTGAATTATCAACTAAAATACAGATTCTAAGACATCAACAACCTTGAACTTCTTGCAACTGGAACTGGCAACTGGCTACAATAATAATAATAAAAAATGACACTTTGATAACATTAAATCTTTGTGTTTTAGTATTTCCAAAACAGTTCAATTGAATGAATTTATTGCCTGCATATTGGAGAATTTAGTTACAATAGTGAACAAAAACATGTGCTCTAGCAAATCTTATTTTATAATAAGAACATTTTCTCTCTTACATCCTTTATAATATGCTCATGTAATAACACGAGTATGAATGAAAAATAATAATGTGTTGACAGTTCAGATTAGCTCCTTAAACTTGAATTCTATCTGAGTTTTCTTTAAGATCTTGGTTTTCAATAGATGTCTGGAAAGCATGGTAACAAATGAGTAATAGCCATGTCTGTCACAGGTATTTTGCCAAATAAAATAAAGCATATTATTTATGATGCCAGACAATTTCAATGTATTTAAACAGAGGGAAAGAAACGAATTTGAGTAAAAGTAGACTGATTTTGAATGGGTATGCTAACACATGCTGTTCACATTCAAGATACCTTCACATGATATCGATTTCCTAAAATAACACACTCATTTTGTCATTCATTGATCAAATAATTATGGTGATTCTGCTATGTGCAATGCCTTATTATGGGTGGTCACACAAATGAACAAGACAAAGGTCCCTTCCCCCTGAAGTCTACATTCCATTGAAGAAAGTTGTGCAAAAAAACGAAACATAGTTAACAAGATGCTTCTACATTATGTTGGAAGTGGTAAGTGATGTGGAAAAATTATATAGCGATTTATAGCAAATCAAGGAAAGTAAACGTGTTGATTGGCTGAGTATGCGTAGCTGCATGGCAACACTGTGGGGGCAGAATGATTATCCAGGGCATGGTATAATCCCTAAAACAGACAGCAATACCTGGTGTTTTTCTTGTTTCTCACAGCTAGGATATAAGGATCCAGGAACTCAGGGCTGGAAACAGAAGTAGAGTGTGTGGGAGGAAATGAAAGGAGATAAGAGTGACTGGGCCTGTAAGAAAACACGGGTGGAGGCTGAATTGTGCCGGGAATTGTAGGGTTTCGGTTTTATTCTAAGTCTTATCTCTAATAGACCACTCCCTCCTTTAAAAAATGTTATTTTGTCTTTCATTACGTTTTTTAAGTCTTAATTTTTTCTTCCTCCTCTTTTCCCCCTTTTTATCTTTCTCTTCATCTTAATCTCTCTGGATGCTTCTTGGTTTATTTTACAGACTCAGATCCTCTATTTGAATTCAGGATAAAGAATCTTTCAGCCTCAATAAGAAGAAATAAGAAGAAATAAGGAGCCTTGAAGTGACTTTGATTAAGTAAGTGAAATAATAGATCAGAACATTAATAAAAGCTTTTTTGTTGTTGTTGGGCTCTGGTAGCATTAGGCTAGACTGGAACAAGTGAGGATACTGGGGGTTTTGTGCAGTGGTGGAGATTGATGTCACTGTCCTGGGCAATGTTGTTGGAAGGGGAGCTGGAGAAAAGAGTGAAGACAGACTTACTGATGGGTTATATGTTTGGTATGAGGGGAAAAGGAAGTGAAGATAAAGTATGAGTCAAGTATTTCCAGTTTGAGATGAAATAAATATGAGAATTATTGAGATAAGACAGAATGTGAGGTACTAGGTATGGAGAATGATGTTGTGATTTGGTGAGAAAATCCAAGATAAATATTTAGGATATATTTAGTTTCAGATAAATTTGAGACTTGGAAGAGGAGATGTCAATTACTTAGATAGGGATCTTAGAAAATTTCTTAGCTAGAGACACAAATGTGGCTGTAAATTTGATACAGGTATTTTTACTTTTTGATCTATAGAAATAAACAGACAGCAAAAAAATTGAGGCTGAAAGATTCTTTATCCTGAATTCAAATAGAGGATCTGAGTCTATAAAATAAACTAGGAAGCATCCAGAGAGATTAAGATGAAGAGAAAGATAAAAAGGGGGAAAAAAGAGGAGGAAGAAAAAATTAAGACTTAAAAAACATAATGAAAGACAAATTAACACTTTTTAAAGGAGGGAGTGGTCTATTAGAGATAAGACTTTTGATAATTTGTGTAAAAATCACTGGGGATCTACATACCCCGTTCTTGTTCTGTGGTACCTGACACAGGTCACTGGTAACCTTAACAAAAGCATTTTCAGTAGAATGGTTGGAAGCCAGAAGCTAGAACAAGGTGTACTGAGGTATGAGTGAAAAAGAATAAATAGCATTAACCTCTTTAGACATTTTGAAAATAAATTTGGAAACATATAGCACAGAAATGTGACAATAGAAGAAAATATAGGGGAAAGGAATAATAACATTTGTATTCTGGCTGAAATTTGTTGCCACCTGAGAAATTTTATTTTCAGTAAGTTTAATAGATAGAGAAGAATGTATAATGCTCAAATCTAAGAGGTGTGGAGTGAGACAGCTGGGCCAGACCCCAAATATTTTACTTCATACCTGTGTGATCTTAAGCAAAAGACAGTTAACCACTCTGAACTTCAGTCTCTCTCTGTAATATGTCTGTAATGTCTACCTCACAGTTTCTTGTGAGAATCAAATCAAATAACTTACATGAAACATTCGATGGAGTTCCTGACATGTGGGAAATGCTCAGTAAAATTTACTTCTTTTATTCTTTTTTAGTCTAAATATTATTTCTTCCTAAACATTGTAACTACCTTTGGTCAAACTGAAAGAACCGAGGATAAATGTGAAGCCTATCTGTGGTAAAATTCACTTTTATTATGTTTTCAGAGAATATGAAATTATTTTCTGTGGAGGTAGTTTACTTAGAGAATATTTCAACATTCCTACACCTCAAATGCAGGATTTGGGAAAATTATTTTCAACAAAAAGGTGGGTCAATCTTGAACTAAGGATGAGGTAATTCTATAGATTACCACTAGAGGACAGAAGAGGGTCATTTAGTAACCATTTGTTCTGGATGCTATGACAAGCTTGTCTACTATGGGAAACTCAGACACCAGAACCAGACAATTGTTTCTATTAAACTCATTATTTTTAATTTAAATAATGGAGCCAAAGTCTTTCCAAGAGTCAAAGTTTGTTTTTGCATTTCAAAGGGAGCAAAGGGACAATTTTTATTTTATCCACGTGTCCTCGTACTACTATTAAAGCTCTCTTTTGCATAACATTATTTTTATTTGTTTACATGCTTGTCATCGACCACCATTATATGTAAAGTTTTTGAAGCCTTGAATTGAATCTCACTTGAGCAGTTCTTTCTCTTAGTAGACTCCCTAGGGATTACATTTCAACTGTGATTATCATCAAAGTAGAGAGAGATAACTGCAAGATACTTTCAGGTTAATGATTAGGGAAGCCAACATACAGGTAAAGGATACACACATTCCTCCATACATTTGATATGAACATGTGTGTAGAAAGCCAAAGTCAATGCCAGGAAAGCCAATTAATGTGCACCTAAAGTGTATTATCTTGATGAAAGATTGGTGTAAAAAAACAGAATTTATTTTTCATTATATAATGCCTGTCGATTTCACGTGCTGACATGCATTTTCGTTGAATACTCTCAACAATTCTGTCAGATACAGATTCATCTCTTTGTTTTACAAATGTGGAAACCAAGACATAGAAAGTTTTAGCAACTCGTATCAAAGAACTAGTATATAGAAAAGTCATCCAGGCAAGACGAGCAAATGGCAATGTATTCTGAGACAATTGCCAGCAATAGGGGAGAAAGCACAGACAAAGCTTGGAAACTCACCTTCATGGAACCAAGAGTAGGAAGCTTTAAGAGCTGGGGGGAGTGATTCATGAGTCATGAGTTTCTTTAATTGGCTTTTCCCAAAGGAAAGCTAAACTTTCTCTTCTTATCTTCATGGCCAGAGGTGATTTTACAACTTGGAGCAAGGAGCCCACTGAAGTTAGTCCCCTAATCGCCCACAGAGACTGGGAGCTGGGTGCACTATCTTCCTTGATCTTTAACTTTCAAAGAGAGAGCCCCCAGGGTGCCGAAAAAGAATGTCCTGGATTGTAAAACTGGTAAGAGGCTTTTTAAAAATTTACATCTCAAAGGACAGAGAAATAATTTACAATGGCAAGTTTTCTAAAGTAAATGCTCTAAGAAAAGGGAAGTCAGGGATGTGGAGTTAGGAAGAAGCCTGTCTAAAGTTTAGACAAGCTGAGGTGCACATTCAGGTCAACTTGGTCAGGAGGCTTAAAGTCTAGTCATTCTGACACAAAATATTATGCTACTTGTATTGAAAGAGTTGGACAGCACATCCTAACATACCAAATTTCATGGATATTGACGGACAATAATGCATGTTTATTGAATACATGTTCTGTTCATAAAGTACGGAAATCCCCTGAATTTTATCAAGGAGAATTAGATCTAGGAATAAAAAATTATATTTAGCCATACATACATACATACATACATTCATGCTATAGTTCATACAGCTACTTCTATATGAACAAACACAATGTTTTGAGATATATGATGATCAACTATGCAAGAGTACTTGAAGAACACCACTCAATATCACTCCTTCCAAATTTTGCTCGGAGGCACACTCTCTTCTTATTGAATTTCCTGAATTAAAGAAGAGTGGATGGGACCTTAAGCTACGTGCCCTTGGCTTTTTTGAATTCACCCTTTCAAATAATGGCCTCAGAGACTTCTCAAGACTTTTCCAAATGTATTTAAGTATTTTTTTAATCTCATTAACTTGGAGAGGGAATAAAAACAAACACAGTCCCACATTTTTAGGGTAATGGACTGAATTCTTATAGATTGATATATCCAGTACTTAAAATACCCAGTTTAAAGAAGACCAGTGATTACACATTCAGATAACAAGGTTTTTCTCCAGTTTGTATAGCAATGGGATAGTAAAAGAATGTTACCTAGAGAGGATGTTGGCTACAGAGATAAATAGAAGAAAATCATAGCCTGTGGAAACTTTTCATTAA
The DNA here is from genome assembly GCA_028533165.1 of Leontopithecus rosalia. Lineage (NCBI taxonomy): Eukaryota > Metazoa > Chordata > Mammalia > Primates > Cebidae > Leontopithecus > Leontopithecus rosalia. The sequence continues at coordinate 61,684,992 of CM052663.1, read as the reverse complement.
CGTAAGTAAGGATCTGAAATACTGTAGGCAAGGCACTTGGCATCCCACTATCTCACAATTTTTATTCTTCACGTTTTCTTGGTGTCACTTGAAAATATCAGTTAATATTACAACATATATAATAAAAAGTAAAAGCAGAAAACAAAAACTAAGAAAGCAAACATAATCATCAAAACTTTCTTTCTGACCCTTACCAACTCCAGCCACTGCCTGTTCTCTGTGATGTGACAGTATATATGAATCATGAAATTAAGAAAATAACTTAAACCATAGTTTTTTCTCAACTAGACAATATAAGACTTCATTTTTATAATAAAGTTGAACAAACAGATAATTAATAAATTGCCAGCATGGTAAGGAAGACTAAAAAAGGAAATTTTAAATTATGGAGTAAATTAACAAAAAAGTACAGATTGATTATTAAAAATCTGAATTCTTAAACCTTGCTTTAAATCGTAAAGTTATATATATTAAAAGATTAAATAAAATACATGCAGAAAAATAGATAATTGGAAAACAGTATGTAATTCTTTTGCATATGGTCTGTAGTTGACTTCATACTACAAGAGCAGAGTAGCTGCAGTGGAGATTGTATGTTCCATACTGCCTAAAACTTTTACAATATGTAGCTATACTGAAAAACTTTGACAGCCCCTGCCATAAAGCAACAATCCATGTACTTGTTGCCTGACATTCAGTGTTTTTATAAGCTAGAGTCAATTTCATAAGCTGTGTTACTGCATATTTCCTTTATCTTCCCCTTTAATGTTTTTGCAGTAGATATTTTCATAAAACAAGAAATAGTCTGAATCGCAGTGAATAAAGCAGGAAAAAATACTAATAATTTCAAAACATTTGCACATAATTTTACATACCTAGTTCACTCTTTGTGAAATAAACCCTGATAGCCAACATAGTTAAGTAGCATGACACTCACTGCATCATGATTTATAAGATAAAAATTTAGAAACAGCTTCAATATCTGAAAACGTAGAAAATCTTCAAAATACTCCAAATTACTTTTGCAGAGCAGTTAATTCTATGCTTACATAAGGTTTTATGGCAATAGAAAAAATTGTGTTAAATTATACCTAAGCCCATCAATCACGCACAGGAAGGCATCTGACCGGAAGTGACTCTTACTACTTTATCAGAGACAGTTTACAGAACGGACTGCTTGTGACCCTGTTTTTAGCACAGACTTTTTCATGCCTCATAGCAAAGATGTCTGGGTTTTCTGTTATGTTTTAATTAAACTGTTCTTGTGGATTGAAAGCCAAAGTGGCTGGAAGCAATCGTATAGGTTACTATCAAACATAAAGTGCTTGTCACAATGTTTATCTTGTTAGTTAAGCACTCTTTAACAAATTATTTTTATGAATACATAGTAGCATATATTTATGGGGTGCATGTGATATTTTTGGCACAAACATACAATGTGTCATGGTCACATCATGGTATTTAGGATATCTGTCACCTAAAGTAGTTATCACTTCTTTGTGCCAATAAACGCTAAAATATGTACAGCCTACATATACATCAAGTTATTTATGTTTTTACCTATTATTCTTGCAAATAACCTATATTAATAGTTTATTTTAGTTTTCGTTCTTTTATATGTTCACATTGAAAAACATGAACACATTCTAAGCTTCTCTAAATTATGTTTTTCTGATATAGTAATTCATCAAAACTAATTTTGATGACTAGTAAAGCTAATACAGTAATCTCTGTTTATAAGTATTTTTATCTCCACAGTTTCAGTTATTCTCAAACAGGGTCTGAAAATATTAAATGGAAATTTCCAGAAATAAATAATTCATAGGTTTTATACTGCACACTGTTCTGAGTAGCACAAGGAACTGCACACCCATCCTTATCTGTCCTGCCTGGCACATACTCATCCCTTGCCCAGGGTATCCACACTGTATACCCTATTTGTCATTGGCATCATCCGCTCCTGGCATCCAGCCATCAACATATGGCTTGCTGTTCCAGGATTACCCAAAGCAGATGATTCCTCCTTCTTATGTATTTTCTGAAGTATGTCACAATGCCTACGTCATTTACCTCATCCATCTCATCGTGTTGACATTTTATCAATTCATATCATCACCAAAAGGTGAACACAGTACAATAAGATATTTTGAGGGAGACCATACTCACATAACTTTTATAAATTGAATAATACATTAAAATGTATTACAGGTATGTGACATAGGTTAAAATCCCGGCATACACAGGATTTGGTACTGTCTTTATTTTAAAGCATCTACTAAGCGTCTTGACAAGTAAGTTCTGCAAATAAGGAGGGCTGTGCCACTAAGTGGCTAAATTTTCTCATCACCCATCACTTTAATATGTTTCCATTTTTTCCCCAAGCCTTAAGGGGGAATTCTGAATTGTGGGCACCTGGTACCTCTGCTTATTGTGTGTTTCTATCACTAAATGCTCAACCTTATCTATAATCTGTCTGAGATACAATCAGGCATGATTACTGAACAATGGAAACTCATTAAGTGTTCTTGGTGTCTAGGCAACCACAGCTGCCAATCAGTGGAGCTTGAAAAGAAGCTTTTTCAAATATTCTTTTTTTAAAAAAAGAATACCTTCTTGAATATCTCCACTTCTTTCCAAAACCATTATTTTTAAGGCTCTTTTTAGCCCAGAACTAGATTGTGGTAACTGTTGCATAACTATTTTTTAAAATCAACTTTTCTTACAGATTCAAGGAATACATGTGCAGGTTTGTTATATGTGTATGTTGCATGATGCTCGGGTTTGGGAGACAGATGATCTCGTCACCCAGATAGTGAGCATGGCACTCAACAGTAAGTGGTTTAACCCTCGCCCTCCTCTCTTTAGTAGTCCCCAGGTGTATAGTTGCCATCTTGCATAACTGATATTCTTGCCGCAGTCTCTGTCTTCTCACTTCTCTCTTCTGAAAAATTAAATATCTTTATGGTTACTGACTTTGAACATTCTACATGTATTTATGTCCATATTAGCCCTATTCATATGCTGTACATTCTGGTTTCTGTCTTTATCACCAGTAATCTTGTTTCTATAAAGACATGGACATTTTTATTTCATCTAAAAATGACTAAAATATCTGAACGATAAGTACTCAATAAATAATTCTCTCATGGGACAAATATGAGTCAGAAGGATGGATAATAGGATAAAATGTAAACTGTTTTTATACTTTCTAATAATCTGCTTCATGCTGGTGAACAAATCTCCATGAGCATGTTGTGCTGCTGTATGGATTTCCTGAGCAAAGGGGACTGACCCCCTTTTAAAATAAATTAGCATAATAAACATTCTTGGATGCAAGAAATAGTGTCTCCCTTCTAGTTTGTGGGTAGGCTTATTTCCTGAACAGTACCATAATGAAAGAATTTTCCCCTCTCGGAAGTCATTTCAGGATAATACATTTATCCTCCTCTCCTCAAAGAAGATTAAAGACTAAAGATAAATTCCCATTTCTTTCCCCCCAGAAGGAAGGATGGACCAGATACCCGAAGCCCTTACATGACATCAGAATCAGATCCTAATTTCAGATTTCCTCTTCTATAATACATATCACTGCATGTAGAGGTAACATTTAACACTTTTCATAACATTGCAGGAGGATCATGGATTGAGGATCTAGGAATGATTATATTCTGACTGCTACTTTTGCCGTAAGTAATAAACTGTCTATGTTTCTAGTCTTAGGTCTTTGCAAGTACTGCAAAGGCTCAGACCTTCACAGTTCCTAACTCAACAGATACAATCTACCATGCTAATCTAATCTGCAACCCTCAGTCTTAATTATTTAGGCATTGTACACACTGCTTACATAAAACATTTCCCTAAATACTGGCACAGATTTTTCTAAATAGACTTTTTAATTTTGAAATAATTATATATACATGTACAGAATTAAAAAAAACACAAGGAGATTCTTCCCAAATGGTATCTTGTAAAACTATAGTACACAATGTCACAACCAATATATTCCATTTATACAATCCACCAATATTACTCAGATTTAATTGATTGTACCTGTATTTATTCATGTGTGTCTGTGTGATTTTAGTACTATATGATTTATTACATGTGTAGGCTCATATAAATTACAGGGATCAAGGTACACAACAGTTCCATTACTACAAGAAACCCTTCCACAGCTCTTTCGTACCCACAACGAATTACACCACAGATAATGAATCTGTTCTCCATTTGTATAAATGTGTCATGCCAATAATATTATATTAATGAAAATGCAATATATAACCTTTGTGGACTGACTTCTTTCCACTCTGTATAATTCTCTGAAGGTTCATCTAGATTGAAGCATGTGTTAATAGTTTATTTTTTATTGCTGAGTAGCATTCTAGGATATGGACATACTACAGTTTATTTAACCATACATCCATATAACCATATATATTCAAATGTTATCCAAGAATAACCTTTGTGTTGTTTCCAGTTTGGACCTATTATGACAAAGTTGTTACAAATATTTATGTAGACACAGATATTATCATGAACATGATTTTCAATTTGTCTTGGACAAATGTATATGAATGCAATTACTAGGTTATATGGAAATTGCATACTTTTTTTAATTATTAAGAAATTGTCAAATTGCTTTACAGAGTGGCAGTACCTATGAACAATATATGACTGATCCCAATTGCACAAATTCTTCTAAGCATTTGATAGTGCTTTTGTATTAGCCATTGTGATAGATGCATCACCTCATAGTTGTAATTTCCAGTTACCTAATGAATGAAGACATTATATTTATATGCGCTGCTTGCTACCTTTATGCTCTCATTTGTGAAATGTTCGTTTATGTCTTTTGCTCATTTTATAGTTGGAGTGTTTGTTTTTTGTGGTCTACTTTTCACAGTTTTATTAGGTATTTTTGATACTGTAATTTTATATGTGCCTTGCTAATTGATAGATCATGTGATTTTTCTCCTTTGGCCTTTTGACATGCTAGATTACATTATTTGATTTTCAAATGCTGACACAACCCTACTACCCAGAGAAACCCCGCTTGGTCAATACATTACTGAAATCAATTTGTCAATATTTTGTTGAGGATTTTTGCATGTGTAATTATGAGAAATACAAGCATAGAACTCCCACTTATAAGTGAGAATACATAGTATTTGGTTTTCTGTTTCTGCATTAATTCACTTATCATTATGGTCTTCATCTGAATCCATGTTGCAGCAAAGGATATGATTTCATTCTTTTTTCATGGCTGGATAGTGTCCCATGATATAGATTTACCACATTATCTTTATGCAATCAACAATTAATGGACACCTAGGTTGATTCCACATCTTTGCTATTGTGAATAGCACAGGGATGAACATACAAGTACATGTATCCTTTTGGTACAATAATCTATTTTCCTTTCAATGTGTACTACATAATGGCATTGCTGTGTCAAATTGTAATGCTGTTTTAAGTTCTCTGAGAAATCTCCAAACTGCTTTCCATAATGTCCGAGTGAATTTACATGCCACCAACAGTGTATAAGCCTTCCTTATTTCTCTACCACCTTGTAAATATCAGTTATCTTTTTGACTTTTTAGTAATAGTCATTCTGACTTATGTGACATGATATCTTATTGAAGTTTTAATACGCATTTCTCTGATGATAAGTAATGATGAGAACAAACACATATATTTGTTGACTGCTTGTATGTCTCCCTTTGAGAAGTGCCTGTTCATGTCACTTGCTCATTGGGCCTATTTGGTTTTTGCTGATTGTTTTAAGCTCCTTATAGATTCTGAATATTAGACCTTTGCGGGATGCAGAGTGTGTGAAATTTTTCTCCCATTCTGTACACTGTATGTTTACTCTGAGCACTGTGTTAGCTGTATCCCATATATTATTATGATACACTTTATTTCATTCAGTAATGTGTGCATTTAACAAAAGCTTTGTGTTTACCCTGTTACTCATATATCGTTTTGAAAGTATATGGTTTAATTTCTAAGTTCTTGAAGGTTTTCTTGTTATTGTTTTGTTATTTACCTCTAGTTTGACTTCATTATTGTCAGGGAACAAACTCAGTAATATTCAAGAATAATGCTATGGGAGTTCCTGGGACTTTCTTTTTTATCTGTCATATATTCTGGATTGGGTACTAGAGAGATCTGAAGTTAGAAGCACCAGCAGGTATATACAAAATATTAAAAAAAAAAGAAACAAGAAATGTTCACTCTATCTGTTCAGAGGACTGGAATAAAGAAAGCCCAGGAGAAAACTAGTGGGAAGACTGATGCCCAGTGGCTGCAGTGAGCCTCATCTGCCTGCAGTAATGGTAGAAGCAAAGTTTTAGGGACCAAATCCACATCTAGCTTCAACAGACTTGAGCTGCCTATGGCAGAGGCCACAGTACATACCAGGCAGGCCAGCCCACTTCATGCTTCACATGCACTGCAACAATTATCTTTTTTGCTTATAACAGTGGCCACAGTAAAAAATGCCTACTGGCAGCATCAGACTTCTGCACACTTCTAGCACCAGAAGGATCAGTGTCTTATATCCCTTCATACAGCAGCAGAATGTGACTCAGATCTTGTCTCCTAATCCTCCAGATAACAGCAAAGAACCACACAGACTTAGTAGTTCCTGAACCTCCATCAAGCAGCAGAAGATGATTCATAGCATGTGTCTCCTAGCTTCTACTGAAGGACAGACAACAAACCAGACCTGGTGCCTCTTGAACCTCCACCTAGTGTGAAGCAGGCTGGAGTCTTCAGAACCCTCCACTCAGTGGCAGAAAACCACTCAGGACTCTTGTAAGTCTTGAACCTCCACCCTGGAGTAGAAGACAACTTAGGTAGATGCTCTCCTCCCTTAGGGACAAGAAGAATAGAGTGGCTAGCCTAGTGAAACCAAGAGGCAATAAAAGAAACTAGTGATAACATTCTCTATCACACAGGTCTAGCATTCCTTATTCCTCATCTAAAAATCCTCAGAGGCCCAAGGGAATGTTTTCGACCCTCATGGGAGGCACTAGCAGAATTACAATAGGAGCTCTAGTGGAACCATAAGAATAAAGCATAGAGCAGCATTACAAAGGATAAGAAAACTAAATTGTCTTTGAAACAATAGCTTACAGACTAGGTCAGAACATACATGCTGGATGACCAGCAGGATGACCAAATGATAAAATACAAGAATTAAATAAGATTGCCTACTAATGAGATATTCAAATTATTCATGACACACTTAGAAATTATTCGTCATATGAAGAGCAAGGAGAAATACAACAGGAATGAGAAAAGACAATTAACTAAGCTGTTACTAACATGAATCAGATGTCAGAACTCTCTGACAAAGATTTTCTATCAAACACTTTACAGGTGCTTGAAAAAGTCATTATATATTTCCTTGGAAAATTTTAGGAAAGAAATAAAATTTATTAAAATAACCATATGAAAATCATATCACTGAAAAACTTTAATAATAAAAATGAAAAATGCATTGAGCTTATTGGCAGAGATGAAAGAAGATATATTTAGTGCACTTGAGATCAACATATTTTTTTCAATGTGAAAAACAGAAAGTAAACTGGAAAAGAAGAACTAAAGTTTAGGGAGCTGTGACAAAATAACAGCTCTAATGGTTGTATTGTCAGAGACCCAAAATAACAGGTGAAAGAATGTGATGTTGAAAATTATTCAAATAAATAATGGTTGAACATTTATAAAATTTGGCAAAAGGCATATAAGACTATCAATTCATGAAGCTGAGTAAATGATAAATAGGATGAATCCAAAGAACGCTTTAACAAGAAACAGAATAAATAAACTTTGGGAAAAAGTAGAGGCTGGGCACAGTGGCTCATGTCTACAGTCCCAGCACTTAGGGAGACCTAGGTGGGTGAATCATTTGATATCAGGAGTTTGAGACCAGACTGGCCAACATGATGAAACCCCACCTCTACTAAAAATACAAAAATTAGGCCAGGTGTCGTGGTGTGTACCTGTAGTCCCAGCTGCTTGGGAGACTGAGGAAGAAGAAACTCTTGAGCCCAGGAGGTGGAGGTTGCAGTGAGCCAAGACCATGCTGGTGCACTCCAGCCTGGACAACAGGGCAAGACTCTGTCTCAAAAGATAAAAATAAAATAAAATAAAAATACAAAAAAAAAACGAAATCAACTAGAAGAAATAAATGTATTACTAAAGGGAAACACCATTTCAGTGACAGTGGATTTCTCATCAAAAATCACTGAGGTCAGAGGAAGTAACGTGTTATTTATAAAACTAATTTAATAAAAATAACTATTTAAAGAGAATCTTTATCCAGTGTAAGTACCAGTCAGGAAAGAAGGGGAAATAAAGACAATCATCTGAATACTTTTTGCCTCTGAGGTACCATGTTTAGTTTGCTGTCTGCCCCTGGGTAGAAGCTAGGAGATACATGCCCTGAATCATCTTCTGCTGCTTGATGGAGGTTCAGGAACTACTAAGTCTCTGTGGCTCTTTGCTGTTGCCTGGAGGATTAAAAGATAGGATCTGAGTCACATTCTGCTCCTGTATGAAGAGCTATTAAGACACCAATCCTTCTGCTGCTGGAAGTGTGCAGGAATCTGATGCTACCTTCTGGCGATTTTTTACTGTGGCCATTGCTATAAGCAAATAAGACAATTGCTGTAATGCATGTGAAGCGTGAAGTGGGATGGCCTGCCTGGTGTCTGCTGCAGCCTTTGCTGTAGGCAGCTCAGGTCTTCTTCTGCTGAAGCTATATGTGGATTTGTTCCCTAAAACTTTGCTTGCACCATTACTGCAGGCAGATGAGGCCCACTGCAGCCACCAGATATCTGATTTCCCACTAAGTCCCTCTGGGCTTCTTTTTTTAAAGTTTCAGAACAGATAACGTGAGCTTTTCTTGCTTTCATTTTTTTTTCTTTTTGTCTATGTTTGTTGGTGCTTCTAACTGCAGATCTCTCTAGTACCCAGTCCAGATTACATGAGATAAAAAAGAAAACCCTAGGAACTCTTCATAGTATTGTTATCAAAGTCCTGTGTTTTAAAACCGTGGTACATCTTGTTCTTTCCATATTTCAGAATTCTTTTATGATTGTATGTTAAATTGTTGCCAGTACAGTTGGTTGTATTTAGAGCAGAGCAGCAAGGAACTGTGAGTCTCTGCTATGTTACCCCCACTGGAAAACTATACCTGCCACATGTTTTCTATGCTCTATTTTCAATTCCCTCCATTTCCTTAACACATAAAAACCTTTAATATGCAGTTAAAATACAAATTTGTACATAACCGACTTTTCTAGTTGTCATATTTCTTCCCTTATTTATTATCCTTCCAAAGTTTTGTTCTGTCAAATGTCAACATCCCAGAGGAACATCAGAAGAATTTATTAATCAAGCAAAGCAAAGTGTTTTAGACTTACTGTTGTAAAAGTTAACCTCACCTTAACAGGATTTTGTGGTGTCTGTAAAAAGATTAAAATCAATCTCCAATTTCCCTTGCCTTAATCTTTACCTCCTTACAATTTTTTTAATCTTCTCTTTTTTCTCTCCACTTTTTTTGTTATCTATTCTTCCTCTGAACCTTTAAAAATTACACCAAGTTTGCAAATATAGTTCTTAAAATAATTGCTGAGAGTTTCCTGAATGGACTTGCACCAACAATCTTTACTAATAGATATGAAAACCTAAAACACACTGCCATGTGTGTACCTATGCAACTATCTTACATGCTCTGCACATGTACCCCAAAACCTAAAATGAATAAAAAAAAGAAAACCTAAAACAATTTCCAACCTTAATAACCATAGGTTTTGCAGCTGTAGGATATAAGGAAAAGTGCTACTTCAGCTGAACCATAAAGACACATGCTTCTCTTTTCTCACTAAATAAATCCACAGTACTGCTTTGACTCAGGAGTTATTTGTATTTGGCCTTCAGCTGCTTCCTGATCCACATCAGCTGAATAAAGTCTTTAACCTTTGAATCACAGAAACTATTTTTTTTTACTCCTGTCATATCTCAAGGTAAGAAAATTACACAAGAATGTTTACAAGATTTTTCTTCAGCTGTATTATTTTTGATCTGTGTCTTGCAAAGTGGGGAACAGGTTGGTATGGACCAATTATATGACAATCACTTTATACTAGTTGGCATCGCTAGTAGAGGGTCTTGAGATGAGTCCCGAAACGTTCAACATGGTATGTAATCTTCTCTTCCAGAAGCAACCGTTTGCTGGGGCAAACAACTAATTTACTATTTTATCATTCTCGTATTGTTTAACAAAGATTCAGAAGAGTTTGCTTTGTCTCAGTATTGCTTAACATAATAATAGGGGTGGATCTAATATTATATAATAGAAGCCCTTGGAAAACAAGTAAGTTTTGGTTTTCTGTCCAAGTATCTGTTGTAACACTGGAGTTCATTTATCATAATTATTTATAATTATAATTATTATAATTACTATAATTACTACCTGACTGTTTGCTTTACTAGATGTTGGAGTAAACAGCACAGGAAAGGTTATTGATCTTTCTATGTGATTTGATGATTGTTATGTAACCATAAAGGACAGAGATACTAATTCAGAGGAAACAATTATACAGTACTTCAATATAAAAATGTAACAAATTAGATAATAATAGAATAATTAGAAATTTAAGTTGAACTATATATCATTTTCTTAACGTATCCCCAAATTTAGACTAAGATAAATCTGGTTTAAAAATGCATGCATGTTTCTTCCAGTAGTGAAGTTCATTGTGATTACATTTCTCTTCTCTATTACATGCTGTTCTAATCACAGGTGAAGTTTTCAATACAATTTAAGAGGAAAACTCCAATTGGACATATAAGAACCCCTCAAACTCAACATACCTTTAAGCAAAATACAATCAACAGATATTCTGTTTCCCTATGATTCATTCAAGAGTAGAAGAAATGTTGAGGGAAAAATGGGAAGATAAAAAAATCAAATAACAAGAAAAATTTTGTTTTAAGGGTTTAGATTTATGCTAATATAATATTAACAATTTATGAAGGTCCATCTGCCATGCCTTTCCAAACCTATTATAGTTTCAGTGATCTTGAAGGATTGAATAAATTTCTTGACAGAATCATGCGTTTGATACTAACTACAAAGTGGAACTAAGTAGCAGCTAGAACTCTATTGGTGTCCAGTGATTCTGGCTGGTTATCCCGCCAGAAATACTAATCAAAGTTATCTACTCTGTAATGCATGGGATATCATCCTTGCCTACTTCTATGCAACAGTAACAACAGGCTTTTTTATTTGAAGGGGAGAAAAACATAATGAAATAATGGTATAAGTAAAATTATTTTATTGGATTTTGATTCTGTTTTTAAACAAATAATATTTGTCTTACAACACTGCTAATTTTTACTTATGTTATCATTGGTTTTCCACATATATATTTTGAGGATGTTAGCTACATTTGGTATTCTGAGTCATACAAATATGTATGATGCACTGTTTGTTAACTTAAGACATTTGCAATGAAATTAATTCATTTTTATAAACGCTTTTTGAGTATCAATATTTGTCAAGTCCTGTTAGGTCCTGAGAAAGGCATTATAGGTGAATAGAACCTACTTTCACTAAGTGCATGATAGTGTTATAAACAAGTCATTCATATGAAATACATCTCTGGTGTGAACCTTGTACTACAGAAATGTTGAGTAGGGGAATTTCAACTATTCTGGGCGATGAGAGAACAAGATAAAGGACATTTCGATGGATGTACATTTGTAAGAATAAATAAGCATTTATAGAATGCTCTCTGAATATAAGAAGATCCCCAGAATAATTTAGATAAATTGTCATGTTCTTTCTCCTATGTTTTCAATAAGATAATTCACAACCTATTTTAGGGAAACCTTTGAATGAGGAGCTGGAAGAAAGATAAAACTGATGGTTGAAATCATGTATTATTTCTCCATATTTTCTATACCTTTAATGCAATCTGTGTCTATGGTCAACCAGAGGTATTTCTATCCTGAGCAAATTTATAGTTAGTTAGCAAAGTCCTCTAATCTTTTCATGAGATTCTTATACTGTCACTCATAGCAATCACTGCTGTTTCAAGCATTCTTTTGAGACCATTGTAAAGCAGCTAGAAATTTGTTTTTAAATGTTTTGAAAATGGGTTCAAATAATTTAACTAAAAATATAATCCCTAATATATTTTCCTTGAAAATTTGCTTTTTTACACATTGCTTATTATAATTCACCAGAGGTTCTCAAATGAGATCGGAGGGCACTATGAGCATACTAAATAATAAAATGTCAACATATTTGAATACATATCCTCCCATTGTAAATTTTTCAAAAGTAAATTGAATCATCCAGATTAAATCATTGCAAGTTAAAAAAGAATTAAAGTGAAAATATGATGACTTCTTCAATGTTAATCCTACACAGTGTCTGTTAAAAAGCATGTGTAGAGTTGGAATTCTTGCAAAAGGTGAAACTTGTATCATTTTCACTTTCTTTAAGGGTGAAGTTTCTTCAGGAACTCAAAAATTGAATTAATCAAGGATTTGTGTCTCAAATGCCCAAATTTTAAGGGGTTAGAAGAATTATTAAGCTACATAAGGTTATCATAATACCAGCCAAATACAAATAAAACTAAGAAATCAAGCCAAACTCAAGTGTCTGGGATTGGTGTACCAAATGAACTTATCCCAGGATGCAATATTAAGTGTAAGAACTGTTGGAAAAGTCTGTAAAGATATTAATTCATATTTAGTGACTATAAGAGTGACTGAGATAATCAGAATAGTTTCAGCCTCTTGTTATAAGGGTCAATTTAAAACAATTGTCCAGCGAGCAAGATTTTTGAACTTAAAATAAACTTGAGGATATCTCCTAGAATGAGACTACTGTGGGCATTTTGCCTTTACCAAAAGGGGAGAATCCTCACTTCTCACAGGAAATGGAAGTTGAGGCAGTCTTGAGGACTTCTTGAATTGAGAAATTTGTAAAATTTGCAGCACCAGTCTTATCTGAGGAGACTTTCCTTTCTTTTTTGATAATTCAAAGCCTTCTAATTTATGTTTTGACTTTAAGATCCACATTTCTTCCAACCCAGTAGCAAATTGTGTGTGCACACTCTCCACTGGGTTGTGAGCAAGTATTTTAAACTAGGGCCAAAGCAACTGCCACACAGGACTTTCATTGCTTTCAAGGGGAAATGTCTCTTTAGTTTTATGTGGGTTCTTATGAAGAACCATCCTCAGAAGACTGCTAATTCACAGGCCAATGTTTTAGACACCTATCTCTCTAGGGGCTTGTGCAAGACAAAAACTATTACCATATGATGCATGATATTTGTAAGTTATAACTATTCTCTGTCATGTATGGTAGGTTTTGGTTTTGATTTACTTTTCTGCTATACCTTACACAAATCCGTTATGGCTTTAGAGTCTTATAGGTTTCTTTGATTCCTTTTGTTTTTCAGTTTGGCTAATCTTGAAGCTAACAGTTTAACCTAATTCTTAAATTGGTCCCAGTCTCTTGGCCTATTTACGTTACAGGAAAATTCAGTTCAAGCAAGTTAAAATACATTTTACCTTTTAATGTCTTAAAAACATTTGTATAAGTAAATGAGAAAATTCAACTATCCATAAAAAACACATGGAATCCAGCATCTTCAGCCAGGCCTTCCTCAATGTCCAAAAACATTTTGTTTTAAGGGCTTTATTACCTAGGTAAAAATGACAGAGTAATAATTATACTGAACATGGAGCAATTAGTTTAGAACTAAAATATTATATATTGTGATTATGACAAATTTGCTTTAGCCACAAATAAAATAACTTGGATATATTATTTGACACATGGTAGTATTAAAGTATTGAAGAAAGAGAAGACTGCTGATACAGCATTTTTGAAAATAAAAACTCTTAACTGGATTTCACACTATAAAAGCTGAAAATATTTTAAAGTTATATGATAGCATTTGCTACAAAGATGCTAGAATACAGAATATTAACCATTTTGATTATCTTGTCTTCAGTGTATTTTACCACTTATCTTAAAAGTGAGTATCTGCCGTGTTTCTTTAAAAAAAAGTCATTTCTGTTATATTCTGTCCTGTAAAGACTTATGGTTATAGCATAAAGTATAAAATAACTCTTTAGGTTAAGATGATACTTACAGGAAAAGTTGTTTCACATGGTTTTTTAAAAAATGCATTTATTAAAAAAAATTCTTAACATACTATGAGAAATTTCATAAAATTTGAATTTACAAGAATGAAAATTGTAGATAATTTTAGTAAATTCACTTATGTGCATTTTTATGTATGTATATACATTTATCCATGTATGTAAAGACACATACAAATGTATGTGCACAGGTGCACATGCACACACACACACACACAATACAAATATGGACACATATCTAATTAGTAGACTACCCAATTGTCCAATAAAGTGTTGTTTTTAATGAATATCCACATTGTAGGTAATACATTGAATTGTGCATTTATTAATTGTACCATATATTAACATTTAGATTACGTTATTTATATTTTGATATTTAAATGAGTGTTAATATTATTAAGATTTTAATTACAAGTTTTTTTTTATTCTTATTGAGAATTCATGATTTTTTTTAATGTAGACCCTGTGCTTAGTCAGGATGCTTCAGAGAAACAGTACTAATATATAGATATGTAGATTAACAAGAGGATTTACTATGGGAATTGCCTCATGTGATTATGAAGTTGAGGAAGTCCCAGGACATACCCTCCACAATCTGGAGAAATGGGAAAGCCTGGGGTGGTAATTAAGTCTAAACAAAAAATCCTGAGAACCAGGGGAGCCATATGGTGTATGAGAGCAAGAGGAGACACTGGTCTATGTCGCTGAACGTGAAAACATTAGGACCTAAAGTTCTGATGTCTAAAGGAAGGAGGGATGGGTGTCCCAACTCCAGAACAAAGAGAGAAATCACCTTTTCTCTGACTTTTGTTTTATCCAGATCCTCAAAGAATTAGATACTGCCTATACACTTTGGGTAAAGACAGATTTTCATCACGCAGTCTAATAATTCAAATGCTAATGTCTTCCAGAAACAACCACACAGATATATCCAAAAATGGTGCTTTACTAGCTATCTGGGTATCACTTAGTTAGATCAATTTGACACCTAAAATTAATCACCACAACCTCCATCCACAAAAAAGTTTCATAATAATAATAACAGAACATAATTATTGAGCACACCAGCCTGGGTAACAAGAGCAAAACTCTGTCTCAAAAAAAAAAAAAAAAGAATGGTCTTGCATAATTACTGAGCACACACTGTATTTGGTAGGTGTTTTTTTTTTTTGGTGCTTTATATGAATTGTCTTATTCCTCCTCACCACCATGCCAGCTGGTAGGCAGTTATTTCCAGTTTGCAAGTGAGGACACTGAGCACTGAGAGATGAAGTAACTGGACACATAAGGTTCCTGAGCAAGTGAAGCCACATTTTGAATCTAGGTGTTTTGTCTGCAGAGCTGATGCTCATAGACACTATATGATGTAAAGGTAGTGTTTGAGCCTCCCAGGAAAACAGAGTGTTTTTGGAACTGTTGGGGGAAGCAGCAAAGGAGAAAGGACTTACAGAGTGCGTACATAAATTGGTTATGAGTAACATATAAACTGGGAACAGCAAACTGCAGGAGACCTCTGGGGAGGCAAACTTCTCCATGTCTCATGTTCCAGTGCAGGGTGACCTAGGCTCTGTTACATAAACATTGTGTTCAAGGATGTAAAAACCTCTTCATAGCATTATGACCTAGACAGACTTGTAGGCTTCTTATAAGGCCCATGTTCCACCAGCTGCACATAGATAATAAACTAAAGATAACCACATGTTCTTGTTTTGTGAAACTCCCAAACAGCCACTGTTATCAAAGTTTAAAATGACACACCAGTTCTGGCTCACTGATTCCGTTCCAGCTCACTGATTCACTCCACCATCATGTCACCCTCTCCCCACCATCACGCCACCTCTACAGATCGAAGTGCTTGTAACCAATAAATACTGTGGTGAACCTAAGCTCGGGGCCTTTACTACCTCCATTAAAAGTGATGGGCCCCTGGTCTCACTTTCATTCTTAATCTTTTCCTCATTCATTCGTCACCACCAAACTAGGGGTACACACGGGTGTGGTGTGGGGCTGGTTCCCTATAGTAGCCATTTACAATTTGTTTTCATAAATAAGAAATAATATTCTAGGTCACTGACTGATGAAAATCATCTGCAGAGCCCTTTCCAGAGATGGGAGGAGTTCAGACAATGGATTGTTTTTCAGGGTTCAGTGTCTTCTTCTCTAAAATGATACATATTCTCTCAATATAGTTTATTTATAAGATTTGAAATTACAATATGTAAAACACTTGTACATGCTCAAGATGATATATGATTCTGAGCTCTCATTAATAGTATTAAAATATATGTAATAATCCTCAAAACCATAAAAACTATAATTTTACTTGGAATATGAAATTTCTATTTTTGCTAATTCACTTATCAATATACTGTCAGTTCTCTTAAATATATTTAATTTTAAAATATGAGAAAACAGATGTGAAAGCAGAAACCATAAACAGCTTTATATTTATTTATTGTTTACTGGACACATTTAAAACTTTTAAAAAGTAATGATTATTAAATGTCTGGCCAAAAGTCAGAAGAGATTTTAGTCTCCTCACTGAGCCCCATGTAAATTATTGATCTTTTTTTTTTTAAGGGCTCTCATGTAGTCTCTCATTTACTATTCTGAAGAGCGCATGAGGTAGGACTCCAGAACAGAGTCAGACCTGGATTCGAATCTTATTATACTTAATCTCCCTGTTCTTCAGTTTCTTTTATTTATTTATTTATTTTTATTGCATTTTAGGTTTTGGGGTACATGTGAAGAACATGCAAGATAGTTGCATAGGTACACACATGGCAGCGTAATTTACTGCCTTCTTCCCCTTCACCTGTATCTGGCATTTCTCCCCATGCTATCTCTCCCCAACTCCCCACCCCCTGCTGTCCCTCCCCTAATCCCCCCAACAGACCCCAGTGTGTAGTGCTCCCCTCCCTGTGGCCATGTGTTCTCATTGTTCAACACCCACCTATGAGTGAGAACATGCAGTATTTCATTTTCTGTTCTTGTGTCAGTTTGCTGATAATGATGGTCTCCAGGTTCATCCATGTCCCTACAAAGGACACGAACTCATCGTTTT
>CM052663.1:61524639-61667632 GCA_028533165.1 Leontopithecus rosalia | reverse complement strand
ATGGTGTATATGTACCACATTTTCCCTGTCCAGTCTATCATTGATGGGCATTTGGGTTGATTCCAAGTCTTTGCTATTGTAAACATTGCTGCAATGAACATTCGTGTGCATGTGTCCTTATAGTAGAACAATTTATAATCCTTTGGATATATGTGCAGTTATGGGATTGCTGGGTCAAATGGAATTTCTATTTCTAAGTCCTTGAGGAATTGCCACACTGTCTTTCACAATGGTTGAACTAATATACACTCCCACCAGCAGTGTAAAAGTGTTCCTATTTCTCCACATCCTCTCCAGCATCTGTTGTCTCCAGATTTTTAATGATCACAATTCTAATTGGCGTGAGATGGTATCTCAATGTAGTTTTGATTTGCACTTCTCTAATGACCAGTGATGATGAGCATTTTTTCATATGTTTGTTGGCCTCATGTATGTTTTCTTTTGTAAAGTGTCTGTTCATATCCTTTGCACACTTTTGAATGGGCTTGTTTGTTTTTTTTTCTTGTAAATCTGTTTTAGTTCTTTGTAAATTCTGGATTATCAGTCAGATAGGTAAACAGCTAAAATGTTTTCCCATTCTGTTGGTTGCCGATTCACTCTAATGACTGTTTCTTTTGCCGTGCAGAAGCTGTGGAGTTTGATTAGGTCCCATTTGTCTATTTTGCCTTTTGCTGCTACTGCTTTTGGTGTTTTGGTTATGACGTCCTTGCCTACTCCTAAGTCCTGAATGGTTTTGCCTAGATTTTCTTCTAGTTTTTTTATAGTGTCAGGTCTTATGTTTAAGTCTTTAATCCATCTGGAGTTAATTTTAGTGTAGGTGTCAGGAAGGGGTCCAGTTTCTGCTTTCTGCACATAGCTAGCCAGTTTTCCCAACACCATTTGTTAAACATGGAATCCTTTCCCCATTGCTTGTTTTTGTGAGGTTTATCAAAGATTGTATGGTTGTAGATATGCAGTGTTGCCTCCTATGTCTCTGTTCTGTTCCATTGGTCTATATCTCTGTTTTGGTACCAGTACCATGCTGTTTTGATTACTGTAGCCTTGTAGTATAGTTTGAGGTCTGGTAGTGTGATGCCTCCCGCTATGTTCTTTTTACTTAGAATTGCCTTGGCTATGCAGGCCCTCTTTTGGTTCCATATGAAGTTTAAGGTGGTTTTTTCCAGTTCTGTGAAGATGGTCATTGGTAGCTTGATGGGGATAGCGTTGAATCTGTAAATTACTTTGGGCAGTATGGCCATTTTCGTGATATTGATTCTTCCTAACCATGAACATGGAATGTTTCTCTATCTGTTTCTGTCCTCTCTTATTTTGTTGAGCAGTGGTTTGTAGTTTTCCTTGAAGAGGTCCTTTACTTTCCTTGTTAGTTGTATTCCTAGGTATTTTATTTTCTTTGTAGCAATTGTTAATGGCAGTTCATTCTTGATTTGGCTCTCTTTCAGTCTGTTATTGGTGTATAGGAATGCTTGTGATTGTTGCACATTGATTTTGTATCCTGAGCCTTTGCTGAAGTTGCTTATCAGTTTCAGGAGATTTGGGGCTGAGAGGATGGGGTCTTCTAGATATACTCTCATGTCGCCTGCAAATAGAGACAATTTGGCTTCCTCCTTTCCTATTTGAATACCCTTTATTTCTTTTTCTTGCCTGATTGCTCTGGCTAGAACTTCCAGTACTATATTGAATAGGAGTGGTGAGAGAGGGCATCTTTGTCTAGTGCCAGATCATATTTTTAATATGATAGGTGAAAGATTTGAAAGTCTGACACCGACTTTCTTTAAAAGTTTTCCAAGAAAGCTCAAATAATTCTCCTGTTCCAATGAAACTAAACCAACCTTACATCCAAGCTCCTTTGGTTTCTTGACTTTCTTTGAGGAAGCTATCTTTAATACACAGAGTTAATTTAAAAAAACATGTTTACTTAAATGATCTCTGGAGATGTAATCTGGTCACCATTTTCTTAGAGAAAATGTGACTTTTCTTTTTTCCCTCTTTTAAACTCAAAATGATTGTCATTATAGATCTCAAATTATTACATTTTATTTTCCATTTGGACTGAAATGTGAGCATTCTTTAGTTCCTAGGTGAAATACTACTAAGTGGCAAGCCTGAGATGTTTCTAATAGTTAATAAGATATACAATGGTTTTGAATAATACATTATGTATTCATTTCATCATCTAATTTGTGAAACAGATATAAATTATCTCAGGTGGAAAATAATTTGCTTCATGTTGTCTTGTTATTTAACATGATGGTTTAACTCTGTTTTTTCCTTGCTAATTAAGGATAAATATCATTTAGAAATGGCCTACTAACTTCAGACTGTTCAGGCATGGATAATCAAGAGTCTTTGGGAGCAAATGCTTGCTATGTGCTAGAAATTACACATTGTGTGCATAGTCTGAAATGTCATTATATTCCTTGACTTCAAGGATCTCTCCCAGTTGAAATATCATGGGTGCTGACACCAAGTCTATCAGCATAACTTAAGCAAAATCCCCTGGAATGACTTTACATCTTTGCAGACTGTCTTTGGAAATGAGAAATCTTTTGTATTATAAATGTGAGTTAATTTTTCATGTCATTAAATTTTTTATCCCTATGCTAAAACAGAAATAAAGAAGTTCCCTTAGGCAAGATATCCAAGTCACATAAATGAAAAGAAAATTAAAGCAAAATGGACTTAAAACTTAAGAGTGGATGGAGACAATATTGGCAATTTTGAAGGAAATATAAAGATGACAAATTATATTAGAGGTGTATTTTAAGAGCTGGGATTCAATATCAAAGCTGCCAAAAGGCAAAACCTATAAGTTTTTTGTCCCTTTGTCCACATTTCTTTTCCAAATCTTAACAACCCAGATGGATAAATCAATTCCGAAGTCCCAGAACTATTATATTCTACTTACATTTTATCTTATGTTCTAGCCATTTGCATTATTGTATGTTCTCCCAGCATAATACAATATTCTTGAAGACTGTAACAGAAAGACTGTTCTGGTGTTATCATTTGGTTTTGTTTGTTCAATACTTTCATACCTTCAGCACATAACTCAATTACATCATATATACTGAGTTCTAAATAAATATTTGATGATTTAATTCTTAGTCAATTTTCTGGCCCATGTCATTAATCCAAACCCTTCACTTTGCTATATGTCTTTTGTCTCAGCCATATTATAGTTTTATTTATAATAAACTATAGTTTATTTATAATAAATATAATTTATGTTTAGTATTGTTTTACAAAAGAGAATCCAAGGAATTTATTAGGACATTGCCACTTGTCAGTGTAGTCAGATTTGAAATAACTGATAAGAATAGCAGAGGTCAAGTTAGTTGTAAATTCAAGAATTTTTTTAAAAATTGCATTGTTTAAAGAACATACTCATTTAATTACTGAATTTATATTTTAAATAATATTTCATTAAATCATAAAGTTAACAACATTAAATTAAAATGTGAAACATCTGGTTTCAATAAACTCATGTTATCACTGCTAAATAATAAGCAACTATTTGATCAGAGGTTTTTACCCAAGATTTTATTTAGCTAAGGCAAGTTTGCATCTAGGGTATATAAAAATAAATATTCATATGCTCTGAGATAAAAAGGAAATTGCTCAGTAAACTGAAATAATGCAATATGCTCATGAACGAACTTGAAAACAGTTTATCAAAGAATTATTCTTTACAGTTTGAAACTTTTTTTTAATGGGCAATTTTACCTCTTTATTCTCTACTAGTAAGTCAATACAATTGAAATAATTAATGATGACTTGATCAAAATACTTTAACTTTAGAAAACACAACCCTAAATAACCCTTGTAGCAATGAGGAAACTCAAAAAAGAAGCTGTAAACCATGCAAAAGCAATACAAAGAAAACGACTTCATAAATGTGGAATCTAGAAAAAGCTGAAGGCAAATGGTATTCCATAGCCAAAAAGCTTTTTAAAATGTTTTTTATTATTTAATTTTCCTTTTTTTATTAAAACATAACACATATTAGCACTTTTAAGTCTTCCAGAAGTTCTGTCATGAAGAAACCCATTTAACCTGCTTAACCTTAACCTTATGCTTTCAAAACTTATTCATGTTTGGAACCTCTTCTTTCCCAGAACATTTATTAATCTCTCATGGGACCCTAGTATTCTAAGGAACATTTTCTTTTCTTTTCTTTTTTTTGCATTTTAGGTTTTGGGGTACGTGTGAAGAACATGCAAGATAGTTGCATAGTTACACACGTGGCAGTGTGATTTGCTGCCTTCCTCCCCTTCACCTATATCTGGCATTTCTCCCCATGCTATCTCTCCTCAACTCCCCACCCCCAGCTATCCCTCCCCTATTCCCCAAAACAGACCCCATTGTGTAGTGCTCCCCTCCCTGTGTCCATGTGTTCTCATTGTTCAACACCTGCCTATGAGTGAGAACATGCAGTATTTCATTTTCTGTTCCTGTGTCAGTTTGCTGAGAATGATGGTCTCCAGGTTCATCGCTCTCCCTGCAAAGGACACGAACTCATCGTTTTTGATGGCTGCATAATATTCGATCTTATTTTCAAAGACATAGAAAATACGTTTGCTAGAATGCAACATCCAATAATAACGATGATGGTAAATGTTAGTAAACTAAGAAAAAGAGGAAAGTTCGTATTAAGATAAATGATAAAATTTAAACCACTTCTTGAATATCTGGTGTCAATGATTAAACTATGGTAACTGAAATCCACATATATCACAACCATGCAAAGTGAAAATTGTCTGCAAACACATCATGTTAGAAGTGAATAGAAACTTTGAGTATAAATTATGTCAAAAGATGAAACATTATGTCAAAGAAAGAACTTTAATAAAAATAAAACTTATTTCATTTTAATTAGGAGCATATTTTGTAAGCCACAAAAACCCTTTTGAATATTGATATCACGTCAAACATTACTTCTTTACTGGTAAGGAAGGACAAAACAGTAGTGAGATCAAAAGAAAAATTATCTTTTTATTTAAAGTATATATTGTTTACTAAAAGGTTAAAACAACTCCGCAAAAATGTGAAAGTATATGTTCAAGATGCTATGGACATTTGGTTTGTGAGTGCTGTTGTGAGAAAAAGGCATTCATTTTGATGACTCAATCGGTTCAGCATGATCCAAAATGAGAGTGTTTATCAATTCATAGTATTTTAAAATATAAATCTTATTAAGATTGAAATCAGCAGATGAAAGCAAGAAATAAAAAGATTTTCTCATTAGACCATGAAATGAAATAAATTCAACATAAACACATGCCGGTATTTGTATGATATGCTTTTTTCATTCTGTAAAATATAATCATGTGATGTATTTTAATTTGTGAATATTTAACACTTCACAGGGATATTTAGTCTATTTATATTTAATGTTAAGCCTGAAATATTTTGGATTCTATCCATCATTTTCCTATTGTTTTCCATGTTATATATTCGGTATATGTTATTTTTCTCCCTCTCTCTCCTTAGCTTTCTTTTTCTTTCTTTCTTTCTTTCTTTTTTTTTTTGGTTGCAGAAATGTGATTTTATTTAGGTAGAGAAAAGAGAAGGAAAGGAGAAGAGAAAAGGTTTCCAGGAAGAGTGAGGAAGGGGATTCCAGATTTGGTTAATCTACTTGCCTTTGCTATGTGTTTATTGTATTTACCATTTTTATTATTTCTGTGTTAACAGGAAAGATGAGGAAACTATCACCGACCAAAGAACACTAAAGGGACATAAAAAACAGAATGGGCTGTATTATTTTGGATATAATCATGGAACAGAAAAAATGTTTATTGAAAAAACTAGGGAAAATTAGATAAAATCCAAAGTGTATTTAATGCTAAAACAACAAATGGATTTTGTAGTTTTCAGAAATGTACTGAAGTAATATAAGCTGGTAATACTAAGGGAAACTGAAACTCAATGGTAATATATGGAAATGTTCTCTACAATCTGCAGAAATCAGAAAATAAAAAATATTCCAATATAAAATGTGTATTTATAAAATTTAATTTAGTAATCTAGCCATGACCTAGAAACAGCTAAGATTATAAAGCACTTCAATTTCATTATCTCCTCCCATTTTTTATATTTTAATAATTTTTTCTCATAATTCTTCAAGCTCCATTCTTACATAACATTAAGTAAATAAAAAGGTATGAATCTGCATGGTGTTACTAAAGATTGTTCCCAGAGTTCAGGATTAAGAAATTATTACTTTACTCTGGAAAACGTTTCAATTTATTTTATTTGACAATGGAAGTTTTATAATTTTGTTTATTTGGAAAGTGTGTTTTGTTACAATGCCTTTTCATAGTATAGTTTTATAATATTCAAAACACTCACATCTCCCATAGAAAACATCTTATTTTTTTTTTGGTCAGCAGACACATGCAGTAGTAGTAGACAAAGTCAGTAACCACAGTTACCCTTGGTTTGGATTATGTTCAAAATACATCATTCATGCTACAGAGAGGTTGAATGAATAATTTGAGTACCACAACATAGAACACTGCCTCTTCACAGAAATTTCAGATTTCTGAGAGTTAAATAGTAGCCATCACCATTGCACAACTGATGTCACTTTGATTTTTTGAACTTTCTCCTTTTGTGTATATATATACATATGTATGCACATTATTTTTAAAAAGCAACTGATTTGTTTTCATTTACTAAATATGCATTACATTCCAATTCTAACTGTCAAAAGATTATGTTAAGCCTCCCCTTGTATTGTTGGTATTCAGACACTCAAAAAACATGCCAGTAAACATGCACAGGAGTCCTTCTAGAGTATCCTTATTTAAACTTTATTATATTTATTGGGTATGAATTTACCAGTTCAGCTTCTAAGAAGGCAATTCTGCTTTCCTTATTTTCAAGTTATTTTACCAGCAATTAGAAGTCTGGAAACATTAAAAGAAACATGAATTGAGAATAAGCATTCAACACTAGTCTGTAGGGAAGAAATTTCCCAGTATGATGCATAGCTTAACAAAAGCATTGCTAGTAGCAGAGAAATAAAAACTTAAGATCATGGGAAGTGTTGGTATTTGCAAGCTGACATTTTAGTAATAAAAAAGGAATGAATTTTGTTTCCAGAGAGTTAAAGTAACAACATTGTCAGGACAGTAAGAAGTACAGAATTATAGATATGTGTGTGTTTTATTTTGAAACTTTAAAAAAACTAAAAGTCTTGCCAAAATATTTGAAATATTTGGTGATTTTTAGCAATTTTACAAATAAGCTCTCTATGTATATATATATATGTACATACATATTCATGCACACACATTTATACAGATGAGCATATATATATCAACACATGTACATATACGCATACATAGGCTCACACACCTGTAGCTTCCAAATGGGTATATTTATATATTTAAATATGAACAATATTTGATAATATTAAAAAATTGTGTTATATATTATGTATTTCAGAATATTCACACACGAGTGTGTACATTATGAATTCATATATTGTATATAATATATGTGTGTGTGTGTGTGCCTGCAATGACTAGGCAACTTTACTGGTATAACAATGTCATTTGTCAGACAGCTTAATGAGATTTCTTATAAAATTGTATCTGTCATGTTAGCTACTATGTGATAAATGGAAATACAAAGATGAATAAAAAGTATTTGTGTCCTTATGAAGCATGCATTGTAGAGCTTGATGAATTAACTATCAGGGGTAATAATAGCAATAATTAGGCCAAGTAAGGATCATCAATTTTGAGGAATTAAAAAAAGGCCAAGTAAATATGCACAAAGTGGTTGATTTAAATACCCCTATATATGTGAAGAATATGATGTTTTAAATGCCTGGCCTTCCATAGGAGAATATGTGCCTGCAAATAATACCACCAGTTTATGGCTGAAAGTTTCTTAATGTTAAACAATTCTGTATTATAAAATAAACATTATTGCTCACCTAAAATTTTCTTTTAAATGACTTTGCCAAAGAACTAAGTGATCTTGTATGACTTTGCATTAGTTCCTGTGCCTTGGAGACAACGGAAACGTGAGAGAGCAGATGGCGTAAACATATCAGATGTTAACCAGGCATATCCTTGTCTCACCTGGACTGTCTCCCCTCTCAACACAACAGTGCTCACTGGTGTCAGGTCTTGCTGTCACACAGCTCTCCTTTGAATGTTTTCTCCTCTTCTTTTAATAATTGTATATTTGTAAAACACTTTTTTGATTTGAAGTCTCTTTCTGTGAATAATATTTCAGCAATTTTCCAAAAAAGAAGTGAGAGTTTGCTGAAAATAGTATAGTATTAGCAAATCCAAATACGTATTTTTGTGTAGTTTTGTGTATTTGTGTGTCTGTGTAAAATCCCCAAGGATTGACAGCAGATGTTGTTTATAAAATAGATATAATGATAATGTGACATTTTAATACAATCACAAAAAAGTCCAGAACTATTTTAATTTACTCATTTTAAGGGGCTTGTGCATATCTACAAATATTTGTTAAGTAATTGTGAGAAATAAATTTAAAACAATATTATGCACAATCTAGAAATAAAAGAGCTAAATAGCTAAAAAATCTAGAAAGAAAAGAAATAACCACCCCCTTTTATTTCAAAATAATGAAGTAGAAAATTACTGTCTTTGTTGTGGGAAAAATAAGCCAGTGTCTTTCTGAATATAATAGAAATATATACTAACAATTGAGTATTAGTGTCAGGTTATCACTGACATGATCCATTTCAATATAGTCATAAGACTCTTACCAATGATTGTTTAATTAATTTCCTCAAAGGCAATTCATTGAGTGCACTTTTATTTCTAGATACTAAAATAGACAATAAGGGCAAATCAATGAAATACCAAAAATAATCCAAAGCATAATTAAGAAACAAATTGAATAATTATAATTCTTATATGTAGTTTAAAGTGGAAGTAATGACTCCTACATATATTCATCATAAAAAAAAAACCTGTTCTAGTTCACTGGGGTTAAAGACAGTTTATTTTAGTAAGAAGTATATTAAATAAGAAATTAAAGAATATAAAGAGTCATCAGTGAAATGTAAACAACTGAATGCTTTCCAGGCAGCATATCTGTGGATCATGAATGTGAGTTACAAAAAATAATAGTAGTAATGGCAACAATATCTGGCCATAGTGAAGAAGGGAAAGAAAAGCTTAAGATAAGGCTGTAGCAATAAGCCACAGCCAGATGTTGTAAGATGTTGTAAATGAAGTGTCATTTATTCTAATAATAGTGGAAACATTCAAAATATCTTAAGAAAGTGGTACGTTAATTTTTTTAAAGATTTTAATTCAACAAAAAACTTTTTACTATACACCATTTCAATAAGCAAAAACTGGCACAAGTCTAAATGTCCTCCAATATATTTTTGGATATGTAGATTTTTAGAAGGAAAGCAGGATTTTTAGAAGGAAACTGGGAGCTATTTCTAAGTGGAAGAGCACAGAAAAAGAAATGTTAATGTAAAATAAAATATTTTTATGATTCATTCCACAGACATTAAAAGGAAATATAAGGAAACATGAACAACTCTATTCCTACATATTCAAAAATGTGGATATAATGAACCAATTCCCTGAAAGACATAAACTACAAAATCTTACAAAAAAAGAAAAAATCTATATATACCTATGTCTAATAAATAAATTGAATAAATAATTAATAAACTTCCAAAAAAGTGATGGCTCTCTTAGTTTCAGATGAGCTCAGATGGTTTCACTGTCAAGTTCCACAAAATGTTCAAAAAGAATTAATATCAATTATTCACAAATTCTTTTAACAAATGGAAGGAGAGAAAATACTTCCTAACTCATTATCTGAGGCCAGAATTACTTGATTATCGAAGACAAGTAAACATGTGTAAAAATAGAAAACTACAAAAGAACATCTGTCTTGAAAATAGGTGCAAATATCCTCAATGAAATCTAAAGGGAAAGTCACAATATCTGAAATCACCACCATCAATTGGGATTTATTCCAGGTGTGTAAGCCGGTTCAACATTTGCAAATCAAACAATATAATTAACATTATCAACAAGCTGAATGAAATGGATATAATCATATCAGTTGATGCAGAAAATGCATTTGACAAAATCTAAGATATATTAATGAGAAAACCTCACAGTAATCTATAAATATTGTGAAACCTCCTCAACTTGATCATGATCATCTAAAAGAACAATAGAGCTAAATCTTACATGAAAATGAAAGATCTGTCTATCGTGAAAGATATGAATCAAGGACAAGACACCAGCTTATGAAGATAAATCTGTAGTATGTGTAATGAAAATCCCTCTGGTTAGGATTAATAGCCTATTGTACACTCATAAAGAAAGGATCAGCAAGTTTGAATATGATTGGTAAGTTTGAACAACTGTGCTTTAAGTATGTTCAGTTTATTGTTCAAAAATGATACTCTAATAAAACTGGAAAGATACCAGAAGAAATAGCAAACTTATTTGCCTTATAACCATGACCTATTTTTAAAGGACAGCAGCTAAAAAAATAAACAAATTATATATAGCTGCCAAAGTTTGTGAAACTACACAAGTTAGCACCAGCAAATGTACCTTTTTTGTTTGTTTGCTGGAAAGGGTCATGATAATAGATAGTATATAAAATAGTTGGTGGAAATTCTCCTTACCTGATTTCAATCCATGCAATTCAGTTAGTCTTTTAGGCATTCAGTAAGTATATCCACAAAGAGCTTGTACACCATGCTAGGTAGAGTAAGCAGTATGAACATGACACAGGCATGATTCCTACTTTTATAGTCCGTGATTAATGAGAACGAGAGCAAACACAGATAAATCAGAATACAGTGCAGTAGGTAGCATAGCAGAGATGTGATTAACAAGCCCAATTAAGTCCTTTGGAAACACAGGAGATCCATAGGCCTCCTGATGATGTTTGATGATGCTGGAAAAGGTGGCCTTAAAGTTGGAACTTGAAAGACTGGGATCAGAGTTCCCTGTGGTGTGGTATTTGGTGGTGATCTAAACAAATGCAATGCAACATGAAAAGAAGGAAGCATGAAACAAAATAGCATTGTTTATTGTAATATAGGCTTT
Source organism: Leontopithecus rosalia (assembly GCA_028533165.1). Classification (NCBI taxonomy): domain Eukaryota; kingdom Metazoa; phylum Chordata; class Mammalia; order Primates; family Cebidae; genus Leontopithecus; species Leontopithecus rosalia. The sequence goes on along the minus strand of CM052663.1, from coordinate 61,656,545 downwards.
ATTGCCACAATCAACATCTTATTCATTATTGAAAGTATAATTGCACCTGTAAAAAAAAAGTATGCTAGTGACATGTTTTCATTTTAATGTAAAAATAATTAAGTGTATATAAGTTAGGATACACATACAACTTTTAATTTTTCCTTGTTCTATCGTTCTTTTTTTTTTTTCTTTTTAAGACCAAATCTCACTCTGTTGCCCACACTGAAGTGCAGTGTCATGATCAAGGTTCACTGCAGCTTTGACATCCCCGGGCTCAGGTAATGCTCCCACCTCACCCTCTTGAGTAGGTGGGACTACAGCTGAGCACCACCATGCCTGGCTAATTTTGGATTTTCTGTAACTAAGGGGTTTCACCATGTTGAACAGGCTGGTCCCAAACTCCTTGGCTCAAGTGATCTACCCACTCCATCCGTGTTTTTTGCAGAAGACATGATCTTGCTTTTTTTAATGTTTGCATAGTATTCCATAGTGTATACATTCCATATTTCCTTTATCCAACTGTCATTGACGGACATTTAGATTGATTCCATGTCCTTGGTACTGCTAACAAGTAGGGCTCAATAACGATTAAAGCATATGCTGCTCTACTCCCTGCTGTTTTATGATTTTATAGCTATACTTCTGCATATATTTGATGAACAGTTTGATTGTATATAATAAGCACTGTTTATTTTTCACGGTAAAATTTAATTGCATTCAGTCCACTACTAATTATTACAAAATATATAATTCCATCGAGTAGGATCCAAAATGTTTTTGTATGTGAAAGCAAAAAGGGTATTATTTTTCCTTTCATTTAAACCTCTTAAAAAAACACTTGTGTCTTACTCTCTGTTCATATAATATTTCTATTAATTATGACTCTTTTTAAGCATATTGTTCTGCCGACACTTCTATGAAACTAAATAGCATCTTAAATTATATAAATTTCTATAATAACATTAATTAGTTCTGACATACACTCTGTGAAATAATGGATGTTGTTGCTGTTTGTTGTTAATATTTTTATTGCTCTTATCCCTAGACTTTACAACAGCAAGAATTTTGTACATTAGGCATATTAAAACATATTAAAATAGCTTTATGTTTAGCTTTATTAAAAATCAAGCAAATTAGTTTGTTACTCGTCCAAGTACATACAATAACAAAAAACTTCAAGCTGGGCTTGGAGGCCCACACCTGTAATTTCAGCACTTTGGGAGACTGACGTGGGCAGATGGCTTGGGGTCAGTAGTTTGAAAATAGCCTGGCCAACGTGGCAAAACCCTGTCTCTACTAAAAATGCAAAAATTAGCTAGGTATGGTGGCATGCACCTGTAATCCCAGCTATTCAGGAGGCTGAGACAGGGGAATTTTTGAACCGGGGAGACAGAGGTTGCAGTGAGCAGAGATCACGTCACTGCACTACAGCTTGGGTGACAGAGCGAGAATCCGTCTGAAAAAAAAAAAAAGAAAACTTTGAGTAAGCATGTGAATTAAGAATTTCTTTGTGTTGACCACAGATCAGTACTTTGTCCCACATGAATATACTATATACAGTTAGCCCTGAAAACAACACAGGTTTCAACTGTGTAGTTCCACTTACATGCAGATTTTCTACTGCCTCTGTCACCCTTGAAACAGTAAGGCCAATCCCTCTCTGAAGTCTACTCAACATGAAGATGATGATGATGATGAAGATCTTTATGATGACCCACGTCCATTTAATTAAGAGTAGATAAATTTTCATTGTGATTTTCTAAATCAAATTTCTTTTCTGTAGCTTACTTTACTGTAAGAATACAGTATATAATAAATACGATACAAAATATGTGTTAATTGACTATTGGTAAAGTTGGTAAAATTTCAGGTCAAGAATGGTCTATTAGTACAGTAGTTACATTTTTTTGATAGTTAAAACTTATACTTGGATTTTTGACTATATGAGTGGGAATCAGTGCCCCAACTTTCGCATTGTTCAAGGGTAAATTGCATTTTTTTACACATTGATAAATGAATAGGAAATCATTGTAAACGAATCAAGAACATACACTGAAGAAAAGGCAGTCTCTTTAATAAATGATGCTGGGAAAACTGGATATCCATATGTGGAAGAATGAAACTAGATCCCCGTCTCTTTTCATATACAAAAATCAAAACAAAACGAATTAAAGACTTAAATCTAAGACCTCAAACTATGAGACTACTATAAGAAGGCATTGCCGGGCACGGTGGCTCAAGCCTGTAACCCCAGCACTTTGGGAGGCCGAGGCGGGTGGATCACGAGGTCAAGAGATCGAGACCATCCTGGTCAACATGGTGAAACCCCGTATCTACTAAAAATACAAAAAATTAGCTAGGCATGGTGGCGTGTGCCTGTAATCCCAGCTACTCAGGAGGCTGAGGCAGGAGAATTGCCTGAACCCAGGAGACGGAGGTTGCGGTGAGCCGAGATCACGCCATTGCACTCCAGCCTGAGTAACAAGAGCAAAACTCCGTCTCATAAATAAATAAATAAATAAATAAATAAATAAATAAATAAATAAATAAAAAGAAGGCATCGAGAAAAAGTCTAGGATGTCGATCTGGGCCAACATTTCTTGAGCAATACCCCAGAAACATAGGCAACCAAAACTGAAATGGACAAATGGGATCACAACAAGTTAAAAAGCTACTGCACAATAAAAGATACAATCAACAATGTGAAGAAACAACTCACAGACAAGGACAAAATATTAGCAAACTATTCATCTGACAGGGGATTAATAAGACTATATCAGTAGCTTAAACAACTTTACAGAAAGAAATCTAATAATTTGATTAAAAATAGGTGAATTATTTGAATCGTCACTTCTCAAAAGAAGTCATACAAAGGGCAAACAAGCATATGAAACTGTTCTCAACATCATTGTTCATCAGAGAAATGCAAATAAAACTACAATGAGATATTATCTCAAAGCAGTTAAAATGGATTATATCCAAAGCACAGGCAATAATAAATGCTGATAAAGTCGTGGAGAAAAAGAAACATTTGTACACTGTTGGTGGAAATATAAATAAGTACAAGCATTATGTAAAACAGCTTGGCCATTCCTCAAAAACTAAAAATTGATATATTGGGAGGCCAAGGCAGACGGATTACCTGAGATCAGGAGTTTGAGACCAGCCTGGCCAACATGGTGAAACCCTGTCTCTACTAAAAAGACAAAAATTAGTAGGGTGTGGTTGCAAGAGCCTGTAATCCCAGCTGTTCAGGCTGAAGCAGAATAATTGCTTTAACCCGAGGTGTGGAGGTTGCAGTGCACCAATATCACGGCACTGCACTCCAGTCTGGGTGACAGAGCAAGACTTTGTCTTAAAACAGCAACAGCAACAACATCAAAAACCCAAAAAGCTAAAAATTGAGCTACCATATGATACAGCAATGCTACTGGGGGTATGTACTCAAAGGAAAGAAACTCAAGATATCTGCACTTTTATATTTGTTGCAGCACTATTCACAAGAGCTAAGATTTAGAAGCAACCTAAGTGTTTGTTTACACATAAATGGATAAAGATAATGCAGTACATATACATAATGGAGTACTTTTCAACCATAAAAAAAAGAATGGGATCCAGTCAGTTGCAACATTACAGATGTAACTGGAGATCATTACATTAAGTGAAATAAGCCAGGCATAAAAAGACAAACATCACATGTTCTGATTTATTAGTGAAATCTAAAAAAGCAGTTGAACTCATGGGCATAGAGGATAGACGGATGGTTACCAGAGGCTGGAAAGTGTAGTGGGAGTATAGAGGGAGGTGGGATTAGTTAATGAGTACAAAAACACAGTTAAAAAGAATGAATAAGACATACTATTTATTGCACGGTAGGGTGGATGCAGTCAATAATAATTTTACATTTAAAAATAACTAAAATAGTTTAATTGGATTGTTTGTAATACGAAGTGTCAATACTTGAGGGGATCAATAGCCCATGATGCCCATGATGTGCTTGTTTCTCATTGCACGCCTATACCAAAACATCTCATGTACCTCACAAATATATACACCTAGTATGTACTGACAATAAATAAAACTAAAAGAAAAGAAAATAATAATTATAAAATTTATATTTTTATAATTATAAAAAGAGAAAATCTTCATAAAATAATTATACTACTAAAGCCTCAATAGAAAATTTGGCATCAATATTATGCTTAGTTAACTAACAAAGTATCAATTTTAAAAGGACAATTGTGTAGTATCCTTCATGGTGACTTTTGATTTTATATATTCAATGTTACATACAAAATAAATAAATAAATAAATAAATAAATAAATAAATAAATGGCCAAGTAGAAAAATGGGCAAATGCAAAAAGGTTATTATCTACTGACAAAAATATACAATGTTATTTGAATGAATTAGTGAATATTTAATTTCTATCTTAACAAAGTGATTGTCTATTTAAAATATGATACCAATCTTTACCTGTCAAATGAAAAAACAGATTGCTAACTAACAAGTTTAGAAAGATTATTTGCAAACAGGTTGCCCTATTACATTGCATATGGGAATGAATGTTGTTTAATCAATTAAGAAAATAAATTTTGGAGTATTTATTAACATTTATGATGCTTATTTTTACAAGAAATTTTATTTCTAGAAATTTGCCTTAAAGACCAGTATAAAAAGGGTAACATCTGGAAAACCCTAAGGGAACTGGTAAAATAAATTATTGATCATTTATGAAGGCATGAGTGTCTAATTATATACCTGAATAATTATTTAATTTGCTGAACATGTTACGTGTTCTAATTCAAGACATTGTTTTTACACATAAAGATATATAAAATTATTTTTAAATTGAATGAGCTTGGTATATAATCATGCACTAATATAGAATATACTTTAAATTATGGGGTACATGTGCAGATTGTGTAGGATTGTTACATAGTTAAACACATGCCACGGTGGTGTGCTGCATCCATCCCCCTGTTACCTACATCAGCCATTTCTCCTAATGTTATCCCTTCCCAATTTCCCCACCCCCTGCTATCCCTCCCCTAACTCTACAACCTCCAACAAACCCCAGTGTGTGATGTTCCCCTCCCTGTGTCCATGTGTTCTCATTGTTCAACATCCACTTATGAGTGAGAACATGTGGTGTTTGGTTTTCTGTTCTTGTGTCAGTTTACTGAGAATGATGGCTTCCAGATTCATTCATGTATCTGCAAATGGCATAAACTCATCGTTTTTTATGGCTACATAGTATTTCATGGTGTGTATGTGCCACATTTTCTTTATCCAGTCTATCATTGTTGGTCATTTGTGTTGATTCCAAGTCTTTGCTATTGTAAACAGTGCCACAATGAACATACATGTGCATGCGTCTTTATAATAGAATGATTTATAATTCCTCAAGGACCTAGAAATAGAAATACCTTTTGACCCAGGAATCCCATTACTGGGTATATACCCAGAGGATGATAAATCATTCTGTTATAAAGATTGTTTACAATAGCAGAGACCTGAAACCATCCCAAATGCCCATCAATGATAGACTGGACAAAGAAAATGTGGCTCATATGCACCATGGAATACTATGCAGCCATAAAAAACAATGAGTTCATGTCCTTTATAGGGACATGGCTGAATCTGGAAACCATCATTCTCAGCAAACTGACACAAGAACAGAAAACCAAGCACAGCATTTTCTCACTCATAGGTGAGGGCTGAACAATGAAAACATATGGACACTGGGAGGGGAACATCACATACAGGGGTACGTTGGAGGTGGGAACTAGAGGAGGGAATTTGGCGAGTGGGCAGGTTGGGGAGGGGTAACACTGGGAGAAATGGCTGTTGTAGGTGTTGGAGGGATGGAGACAGCAAACCACCAGGGCATGTATGTACCTATGCAACAGTCCTGCAATATCTGAACATGTACTCCAGAACTTAAAGTACAATATAAATAAGGTTATTTTTTACCCTAAAAATACCTAGACTATTAAATCTAAAACTATGCTCTATTTAAGGGGAAAGCTGGTATATCTTAAGAATTCTCTTTAATGTGAATGAAACAATTTGTATTAAAACTAATATCTATGCACTTAGAAGAATAATAGATAAGCATTAGTTATCTACCAGTTAAAATATGGCTAGAAAAGGACTCTTGCCTTAACAACAAACAGCTTTCATCAATTTTTATTATTTTCTAATTCAGAAAGAAGATGTGTAAAATTCTTACAGGCAGTAAAAGGAAGGAGGCAATGACCAGTTGGATGTATTATAATTTTGATAATAAGATTGATCACATATTGAAAGCCACAGATATTGAACAGCAGCAATAAGTTTTATTATTTGATTTATCTAGTTCTAAATAATTTCCTGGCTTCTGAAACTGTCAGAATGTTGCTTCCCATATGTATTTTCAGGACCATTAACTTCCAAATACTTGAGAGAAAATTAGCTTGCACTGTAATGAAAACACATAGAGTATCATGAATAAACTAAGCAATTTTTACTTCCATTTGAATATTTGCTTCATAGACATTTTCTGTATAATATGCTGAATTCATGCTTGGCAAAACAATCTATGTTTTTAACTTTTATTGAAATTGTCTAGTGAAATATAAACCGAATCAAATATTCACTATAATAAAATAAGTAATTAACTTTAATTGAAAGGATGGTTACAAGAAATGATTTCATGATAGAAAATCATAAGGTAGACAAGAAAAATACAATTTTTATTTATTCAATTATAACTCAGATCTAAAATAAACCATTTGAAAACCTATTTACATTCTGTTTATTATGTATAATTGAATTTACTAAGTAGAATACAAATAAATTGGGTCATATTACTTTATGTATGAAAGGCCTTAAAATCCATACTTTTTCATATCTATCTGAAATGATAGAAATTCAAGTGTTTTCATTCTCTTTTTTTTTAGTTATTTAAGGCAGTGGACATTTGATTCAAATGTCAGTATACTGCTTAAAATGAAGTGGGAAGAATAAATAACCATCAACATAAAATCATATTAAAATTACTACAGCAACTCATAACTATACTGGGAATGTATGAAATTTGTTTTGCATTGGTTTTGTTCTCTTTATTCCTCATGCCCCACTATTTTAAATTCCATCCTAGATAATGTGTCTAGGCTTTTGTTGTATACCACCCCCAAATGGGGCAATTGTTATTTACCATTTATTACTCAATACTTGCTGAGCTTCTGATATATTTTGACCATATACGAGTGACTGAAGACAAACAAGCCAATAGCCATGCACTCAAGGAATGAAAGAAAGAAACTAAAAGCAATCAAATTCTCTAATTTATTTTCAATGATTACAGAAAATACCCTTACAGAACAATCTTATAGAGGAAGATTTGAGAAAGATTGACTTTTACAAGGAACATAACTAATTATTTAAGTATCAGTCCAAGTGTAAAAGATAAATAATGAGTGAAGAAAGGGGTGAAGATAGTCTATGTAAATGACCCCCATGAGCAAAGACATATCACTGAGGAACAGCCTGGTGTGCAAAAAAGCACAGTGGTTGTTTGACTTGAAAATTGTAAGGCAGAACAAACATGCACAGTTATGGCGATAGAGAGGTTGAGACGCCAGAAGATAGCTGGCAATAATGTGACATCAGGGAGTATGGCTTTTGTTCTACAGGCATTGATTATGCTTGCATAATAGATTATATCAGTGTATTAGTGTAAGAAAGATCACTGATAATTATGCAGAGAATATGTTGGAGAAAGGCAAGACTGAAATATGACTTAAAAATTAAGAAAGTGCTAGAAAAATCTTCATGTTGTTTGATAGGGATCTTAATGAAGACACTGGTAGCAGAGATGAAAATTATTGATTTATTAAATATTGAGGAAATGCATACAGTAGAAATTGATGGGTGCTTAGATGTAAATGTATATAGTATATTAAAAGTCAAAATAATTACCACTGGATGGTTGCCTACACTTCCAACATATAACAGAAACTACACTTACCCATGTACAAATGATTTCTATTTAGTCACATGCAATGACAATTTCTATTTATTTTCTTCTTCAGTCTGTCAGCCTCAATGGACATGGTTGACCTCTTCTTCCTTTTAAAGACATTCTGCCCCTCTTTCTTCTGGTGGACTGTGTATTCTTGTTTTCTGATGACTTCTCAGGCCCTTTCATTACTATGCTACTAACTTATGCTCTTCCTGGCCTCCTAACCTTCTTTGCTCTTTATAAATCTTCCCTCCCCAAGTGATCCTTCCCATTTACATGACTTAAATACACATACATTCAGAAAATTCCCAAATACAAGACATTTCCTCCGCATTTGAGGCTTTCCTGTTAACTTTCTAATTGATATATTTAATTAGAATAACTTCTCAAAAATGAAATCTATTTATTTGTGCTCTATATTAAATATCCGGGTTTGATATGTCCCAAATATAGACAATTAAGCTCTTGACTACATAAAAATTATTTTCTAATACATTATTTCATAAATTCAACTTAGAAATTAAGTTTATTGCAGCTGCAGAAGAGAGTACAAGTTTTAAGTCTAACCTGATTTAAATTATCTGCTAGAGCTAAAAATATTTTTGTTATGTATTTTCATTTTCTTACTTTTCTACTTTTCCAGTGGTAATTTAAAACAGAAAAGTGAATCCTTAATTTCCCAATTTGTTGGGCCTAAAATAAATTTCAATACATTAAATGAACAAAGTATTTTTTAATGTACTTTGCTGTACATTAGTTTAATATTTTGACTTTTTTTTGTTTTGGAAGGTTTTATTATTTACTGGTGTTTAATGTATTTATTTGTTTGTTTTACCAGTCTCGGCAAGGGCAGTTGTAGACAGAGTTGGATTTTTTTTCAACACTGAAATTAGTACACCCATATACTTGCGTACTTGTAGCCTAGTTGTTATGAGTGAAAATTCTAGTGTAGATTGAGTTCAAATATGAGCTTAACAGGAGTAGCTGTATTTTTTTGTTTCTTTATTTATATTTATAAATTTTATTTACGTGTAATAATTTTACATATTTATAGGGTAGAGAGTAATATGTAAATACATTGTACAATGTATTTACATAATACAAGTGTACAATGATCAACTAAGTGTAATGAGTATATCCATCCTTGAAGCATTGAAAACATCCTTTGCATTGAAAACATTCAGAATTCTCTTTTCTAGCTATTAGAAAAAATACAATAAATTATTGTTAACTGTAGTGATATGGTTTGGCTGTGTCCCCACACAAATCTCATCTGGAATTGTAGTTCCTATAAACTCCACGTGTCAAGGGAAGGACCAAGTGGGAGGTATTAAGTCATGGGGGGTGGTTACCATCATGCTGGTCTCATGTTAGTGGGTTCCCATTAGATCTGATGGTTTTATAAGGGGTTTTTCTTCCTTTTGCTTGGCATGGCTCCTTGCTGCCACCATGTGAAGAAGGATGTGTTTGCTTCCCCATCCACCATGATTGTAAGTTTCCTGAGGCCTCCCCAGCCATGCTGAACCGTGATTCCATTAAACCTTTTTTCCCTTTATAAATAACTCAGTCTTGGGTATGTCTTGTCTTTATTAGCAGTGTGAGAATGGACTAATACAGTAAATTGGTGCCAGTCGAGTGGGGTGCTGCTGCAAAGATACCAGAATATGTGGAAGCAACTTTGGAACTGGGTGACAGGTAGAGGTTGAAACAATTTTAAGGGCTCAAAAATAATAGAAAAATGTGGGAATGTTTGGAACTTCCTAGCGACTTGGAGGGCTCAGAAGAGAGGAAGATGTGGAAAAGTTTGGAACTTACTAGAGACTTTAACGTTTTGGACAAAAATGCTGATAGTGCTATAAACAACGAAGCCCAGGCTGAGGTGGTCTCAGATCAAGATGAGGAATTTGTTGGGAATTGGAATAAATGTGACTTGCTATGCTTTTGCCAAGAGACTGGCAGCATTTTGTCCCTGCCCTAAAATATCTGTGGAACTTTGAACTAAAGAGAGGTGATTTAAGGTATCTCGCAGAAGAAAATTCTAAGCAGCAAAGCATTCAGAAGGTGAAAGAGCATGACAGTTTGAAACATTTTCAGCTTGATGATGCAATAGAAAAGAAATTCTACCCCATTTTCTGGGAGAAATTTAAGCCAGCTGAAGAAATTTGAATAATTAATGAGGAGCCAAGTGTTAATCACCAAGACAATGGCAATTATGTCTCTAGGGAATGTCAGGTCTCTAAAGAGACCTTTATGAAAGCCCCTCCCATCGTAGACCCAGAGCCCTAGGAAGAAAAACTGGTTTCCTGGGTAGCATGAAAATGGACAAATACATATATGTATCACAGTGGAACTTACTCTTTCTGTATAGATGTAATTTTATGTTAACTAATTTCTCCCTCTTTCCCTGACCCTACATTTTCCAGTCTCTAATAACTACATTTTTAACATTTATTTACCTAAATCCAATATTTTTTACCTTCCGCTTACAATGAGAACATGCCTATTTATCCTTCTGTGCCTGACTTATTCACTTAACAATGTCCTCCAAGATCATTCTTGTTGTTATAAATCACGATTTTTTTTGTGACTCAGTCATATTCTATTGTGTATATGTGCCATGTATTTCTTTTTTATCCATTCATCTGTTGAGATGCTGCAATAAGCATGGAGATAAAAATATCTATTTGACATACTGATTTCCTTCCTTTCCTTCCTTCCTTCCTTCCTTCCTTCCTTCCTTCCTTCCTTCCTTCTTTCCTTCCTTTTTTCCTTCCTTTTAAGAAATAACCACTAATGAACTTGCTGGATCAGATGACATTTCTGTTTGGGGTTTTTGAGAAACCTCTATGCTATTTTTATACTTATTGTACTAATTTACATTTTCAACAACTATATAAAAAAGTTTTCTGTGTCCTCATCAAAATTTGTTATTTTTTTGTCTTTTTGATAATAGCCATTCTGACTGGAGTGAGATAATATTTAAATGTTGGTTTTATTTGCATTTCTCTGATGATTCGTGATGTTGAACATTGTCAAATATACTTCTTGTCCATTTGTATGTCTTCTTTTGAAAAATATCTATCGTGATTTCTTGCCCATTTTAAATTGGAGTATTTTGTTGTTGTTGTTGTTGAATTATTTGAGATTATTGTATATTCTAGGTATTAATGCCCTGTTTGAACAGTTTCAAATAGTTTCTACTGTTCTGTAGTCTGCCTCTCTTCATTCTCTTGATCATTGCCTTAGATTTGCAGAAGGATTTTTGTTTAATATATTGTCTATTTTTGCATATATACTCCATGAGTGTAAATTAAAGTTGAAATTATAAAAAAACATATTATAAAAGTGTTCATTTTTTATAACAAGGTGGTTCTTTTTGCAAAACTTTCTGGCAGAACATAAATATGCAATGAATGTACTTTTCACATTCGGTTTGGCAGAAAGCAATGGTATTTACAAACTTGAAATCTTACTAGTATATATGGTAATAAAAATAGTATTCCAAAGACTTCTTAATATAACTGAGAAGCTTAAAATGCTCTATTACATGAATCGTCATTTGATTAAAATCTTGAAATTCTTTAAGATAGAAAAGCAACATAAAAGACCTAACTTGCTGTAAATGTAAATCACTATAAATAATGAGGAAATATGAATCTAGGATATTGAAGTTAGCAGCTGAAAAAGAAGAGTCAATTATAAAGGCTTAATATACAAAAGAAAAAATGTATTGATAATTAATAAAAGCAGTGTTTAAGATAATTTTGTCTCCCGAATATTCTGAGTTAGAGTTCTCAAAGTTTAATCATTCTGCACAGGGAATGCAACTTCCTATAAACTTTTCTTCAACAAACAAACAAACAAAACCTACCATCACATAATATAATAATGAAAACTAAAATAAAAACAAAGAAATCAAATTTTATATAAAAAAAGAAGACTACTAAGATACAAATGAGAAGTAAGTAAGAAATAATCTGAAAGAATATTGAGAATCTGCTCTTCTGAAAGTGTCAGCTTATGTGGTAAAATCTCCAATATGATGGAAAATATAAATCTTCATTTATTACTTATTATCACAGGGTTTAGTAAAGTTTTATATACTACTTTTTACCAGGAAGGTAATGTTTTATTCTTGATTCTCCTAACTTACAAGTTGTCTTTTGATGTTTACTTATAAAATTTTGTCATAGAGAGAAACAATGTTAACCTGATTGATCATTATTCAGTTTTCATTTTTTAAAATAAATGACTAAATAACCCTCCGTTGTGTTGGAATCAGAGATATCACAAAAATATCATTAGCTACACATATCTTAGTGTTAATAGTAATGCAAAAATAAAATGGAGGGAAAATATTTGTATCTAGCAATCTATCTATTTTTACATACTATATACTCATATCAACATGCTGTTACTACCAGGAAGTGAATGTTACATTCTGATTTTATAATTTATACCACAACTGTGAAAGTGTGGGCAACCATTTTATGTTTTTGCTGCTGTATCAGATATTAATTTATATTTTTTAACTTTTATTTTCAATTCAGGAGGTAAATGTGCAGGTTTTTTCCCTGGGTCTATTGCATGATGCTGAAGTTTGAAATACAAGTGATTCTGTCACCCAGGTATTGAGCATAGTAGTAATAGATTTTAGCACTTTTTCCCCTCCCTGCCTTTCTCCTCTAGTAATCCCCAGTGTCCCTTTTTAAAATTGTATTTATTTATTTATTATACTTTAAGTTCTGGGGTACACTTGCAGATCATGCAGGTTTGTTCCATAGGTGTACATGTGCCATGGTGGTGGTTTGTGGCATCCATCACCCCGTCATCTACATTAGGTATTTCTCCTAATGCTATCCCTCCCCAATCCCCCCATCTCCTGCTATTCCTCCCCAGCCCCCTAACCCCCCCAGGCCCCAGTGTGTGATGTTCCCCTCCCTGTGTCCATGTGTTCTCATTGTTCAACATCCACTTATGAGTGAGAACATGTGGTGTTTGGTTTTCTGTTCTTGTGTCAGTTTGCTGAGAATGATGGTTTTCAGTTTCATCTATGTCCCTGCAAAGGACATGAACTCATTGACCCAGTGTGTCTTATTGCTGTCTTTACATACGGGAGTACCCAATGTTTAGCTTCGACTCAAGAGTGAGAAGATGCACTATTTGTTTTTCTGTTCCTGCCTTAATTTGCTTAGGATTATGGCCTCCAGCTGCAACCACAGGGCTGTAAAAGACATAATTTTTTTTCTTTTTTATGACTGTGTTGTATTTCACATTTTCTTATTTGATCAATTGTTAATGGGCACCAAGGTTGATTCCATATCTTTGTTATTGTAAATATTTCTGAAATGAACATGCAAGTGAATGTTTCCTTTTAGTATAATGATTTATTTTATTTTGGCTACCTACCTAGTAATGGGATTTCAGGGTCAAATGGTAGATCTGTTTTAAGTTATTTGAGAAATGTCTAAATTACTTTCCACACTAGTTGAACTAATTTTTATTACCACCCAAGGTGTATAAGTGTTCCCTTTCACCAGAGCCTTATGAGCATCTGTTGTTTTTGGACTTTTTAGTAATAGCCATTTGGACTGCTGTGAGAAGGTATCTTATTATGGTTTTGACTTGCATCTTTCTGATGATTAGTGATGTAGATCATTTTTTTTCACATTTCTTGGCCATGAGTATGTCTTCTTTTGAGACGTGTCTTTTTATATCTTTTGCCTACTTTTTAATGGGGTTATAATTATTATTACTTTGCTTGTTGATTTGTTTAAGTTCCTCATAGATTCTGGATGTTAGATCTTGGTGTTGGATGGCTGGTTTGTGAATAATTCCTTCCATTCTGTAGGATGTCTGTATTCTCTATTGATAGTTTCTTTTGCTATGCAGAAGCTCTTGTCTTTACTTAGGTCCCATGTCAATTTTTGTTTTTGTTACAATTGCTTTTAGGGACTTAATCACAATTTCCAGAGTCCAATGTCCAGAATGGTATTTCCTAGTTTTTCTTTTAGAATTCTTAGTTTTAGGTCCTACATATGAATTTTTATTTTTAATATATTTTATTTTATTATTATTTTTAGTTATTTTGTTGTACTTTAGGTTCAGAGATACATGTGCAGATCACATGGGATTGTGATAGGTACATACATGGTACATACATGGCATAGGTACATGCATGGCATAGGTACATACATGGCATAGGTACATACATGGCAAGGTGGTTAGCTGCCTCCATACCCCTGACACCTACATCTGGCATTTCTCCCCATGTTGTCCCTCCCCAACCTCCCCACCTCCTGCTCTTCCTCCCCTAGCCCCCGCAACAAACTCCAGTGTCTGATGTTCCCCTCCCTGTGTCCATGTGTTCTCATTGTTCAACACCTGCCTATGAGTGAGAACATCTGGTGTTTGATTTTCTGTTCTTATGTCCGTTTGCTAAGAATGATGGTTTCCAGATTTATCCATGTCCCTACAAAGGACAGGAACTCATCATTTTCTATGGCTGCGTAATATTCCATGGTGTTTAGCCTTCTGTACAGCAAAAGAAACAATCATTACAGTGAACCAGCAACCAACAGAATGGGAAAAAATGTTTGCAATATACCCATCTGACAAAGAGCTAATATTCAGAATCTACAAATAACTAAAACAGATTTATAAGAAAAAAAAACCAACCCATTCAAAAGTGGGTGAAGGATATAAACAGACACTTTTCAAAAGAAGTTATATATGAGGCCAACAAACATATGAAAAAATGCTCATCATCACTAGTTATTAGAGAAAGGCAAATCAAAACCACATTGAGATACCACCTCACACCAGTTAGAATGCCAGTCATTAAAAAATCTGGAGACAACAGATGCTGGAGAGGATGTGGAGAAACAGGAACACTTTTACACTGTTAGTGGGAGTGTAATTAAATCAACCATTGTGGAAAACACTGTGGAGATTCCTCAAGGATCGAGAAATAGAAATTCCATTTGACCCAGCAATCCCATTACTGGGTATAGACCCAAAGGATTATAAATTATTCTGTTATAAAGATACATGCACACATATGTTCATTGTTGCACTGTTTACAACAGCAAAGACCTGGAAACAACCCAAATGCCCATCAGTGATAGAGTGGACAAGGAAAATGTGGCATGTATGAATTTTTAATCTATCTTGAGTTACTTTTGTATGTGGTGAAAGGTTTGGGGTCCAGTTACTTTCTTCTGAGTATTGCTAGCCAGCGTATCCAGTGCCATTTATTGGCTCTTTCCCCGTTGCTTATTTTTGTTGACTTTGTCAAAGATCAAGTAGCTGTAGGTGTATGACTTTATTTCTGAATTCTTTATTCTGAAACTCTTTTTATAATTTAATTCAAACATCTCAGAAAAACTATGTTGGTCTTATAAAAAGTAGTATTCTTTTTGGTTAATTACAGGACATACTAACCTACTAAGAGAGCTCAAACCATACTTGTGATAGAAATAACTGAAGTGTTTTTCCAGAAATTACTAAAATTCATCTCACAACCCAGTAAAAAGAAATGAATGATTTTAAAATTTAAAAATAGTTTTTGGATTAAAAAATGTTAATTGTAGACATTACCTTTAGAGAATAAAAAATTCAGAATTTACTAGACACTCTGAAAATATGTAGCAATTTTAGCCCTTTTACCTGATATTCCTATTACATATCCATGTATATAAATGAGAGCCATGTTTATGGTGATGACAATTCATTGTACAATTTGCTGCTGGTGCAATGACTTTTGTTTATCAAGAGGACTCTTTTGCTGAATAAATATGTCTATAATTCTTTGAGTATATTGCTTCAAGGTAATATTATATTTGGTATTCAAAAATATGTGATCTCAAATGAATGACTTAAAATTGACTAAATGAAATAATTCCCTGAACAATATTAAAAAGCTTAGAAAAGTTAACAATATTTGTAAATACATAAATTTGCATTAATATGATAAAATTTGCCATACTGTTTCATAGTTTTTTTCTTATGTTTCAGCTGATGTTCACACTGCTGTGAATCTGTATTATATAAGATTAATCCCTCATCACCTTTTTTTCTTCATCCTTTACTTTTTATTTCACTCTTTCTTTGGCATCTTTTGATGAAACTTTTGTCAATCACTTCAACATCTCTGATATTTAAAATTATATTGGATCCTTTAACAGTAAGACCTTCATAACTTTTGAATTTTCATTGTCTGTAACACTGAACATTTCAATTCTGTAATGTCATATGTCTACACCTCTTATTATTACCTGTTACATATTCTCCATAGTTTTCTTTATACTGACACTGTGGCTGAATGATTTCATTTCAGAGTTTGTTTATTTCTTCTGTTTAATGCTCAAACACAATTTTACATCCCTAAAAGGATACATAGATTGCCACATATATTTCTATCTTGTTTAATATGGTATTCAGTTTAAAGCAGGTAGAAATAAGGATCTGTACCTATTTTTCAAAATAGCCAAATGTCCCAGCACCTTATTTAATAATCTTTCTTTCTCATTATTTTTCTGTGACATTTGTCATATTATCTCAGAGATGTCCATAATTTTTGCCTGTTACATTTATTAGTGTGTGATCAAATGACATAAGGGCTTTCATCATCCCAGGTTTTGTTTAACTAATATTGTTAAATATCTTAGATACATGTGCTTCCAATTTATTATTTTTCATGTTTTCTGTTCAATGTAATCTATTTATTTTTCCATTTCCAGACGAAATTGTAAATTGCTTTATTAATTCTTGAAAACTGGCATCTTCTACTCTCTCCCACCTGCTCAATTAAAATAAAAAATCCCTTGTGATTTGAACAAAATTTTTTTAGAATTACAAGTTAATTTAGAAAAATTGAAAAATTTGCATCAGTCATTAAATACTTTCGGGAATATGGCACAACTCTTGATTTCTCAAATTGATAAACTATATGCATATGCTTCACCACAACAATGTAGAGATTGTCACATAGATCCTACCTAAGTCAATAGTATCCCTAGAATTCGTATATTGTGAAATATGGATATATTTATATGTTACAGTGTTTTTCTGGTATAATTGTTATTTATGAATGCTGGAATATATGAAAGCTGTTGCTTTTCTAAGTATTACTTTTTTGACTATCTACCTTACTGACTTCTTAATAATAACTATTTTTATCATGTTGCTTTTGTGGGATACAGATAAATGATTCCCAACTGATAATAATTTATCTTTCTTTTCAGAGCCAAAATTTTTATTATATTTAATGAACAAAAATCTCATGCATTTTTATGAGATGATTTAAAAATCGTATATGTAAACCTGAGTATGGAAGATGTGTAATTAATAAACTAATACTGATTTAAATTGCTAATAATAGAAAAATATGTAGAGTTTTAAGATTCAGAAATTTTAAGGTTAGTCAAGTAAAATTTTGAACCAAATTTCTTAAAAGCATAAAAATTTGATGAAAAATTACAAAGATCTAATAGAAGAGACAATTTGAACCAGATAACATAAGGTCATCATCAAATCTGCTGTTTTCTTGAAAATATTTATCAATCTCTGCAAATACAAACTTTTTGTTTAGCATTATTTTCTGTAAATACAAGTAGATATGTAAGCCTAAATCCACACAAGTGAAGAAATCTAATAGAAAATTGTCATCAAAATAAATTAAATCCATAGAGTGCTATACTCTGAAAGAAAAGGTGAGCCAGAAATAAACCTGAACTACAAGGCAAAATAGACAACATCTTAGCATAAGATGTTTGTAGATTCGTCCTAACACATTTGTCAAGCCTTATTTACAGGTAGAACAAGTAGACCAAAAAAATAAGTAAAGGTATATAAAATGTGAATTGTAGGAGTAACAAATTTTGTGTAAATTATACATGTAAGAACTAGGAACACGACAAAAGCAGAACTTACTTAATTTAATTTAATTTTATTTGAGATTTTAGTTTTACAAGCCCAAGTGGAACGTTTGCAAAGTTTGACTGGTACTGAGTCATAAATCATATCTCATAAGAAATTAAAGATTGAAATCATATAGTAAAGTGAATACTTCAATAATACAATTAACACCCAAATTAACAACAAAATAAAAACACATCCCCATATATTTGAAAAATCGGGAATTTTAAATGTATGTGAAAACTGCTTCAGAAAGCATTCCAGACAAGAAACTGGAACTATTATTGGGTAATGATTATTAAAAATATTTTATATTAAAACTTGAGAAATGCAAGTAAATTGTATTTAGAGAGATATTAAAATAATTTATATACATATTTTTATATATACATTTGTATATATATTTAATATCACTATTAAAAAAGATGAATGGCTATATATTAACAAGCAAGCGTCCATCTCAGGATATTATTCTTAAAATATAATAAATATTCTGCAATCTTAAAGGGAAGAAATAATATAGTTACAAATTAGTGTACTAGACCAAAAAATCATAGAAAATTTGGAAATACCAATGGTTGTTTTTTCAAAAAAAGTTGAAACAATTTATAATGAAATTTATCAAGAACAAAGACAGGAGGCCAGGAGCAATGGCTCACCCCTGTAATCCCAGCACTTTGGGAGGCTGAGGCAGGTGGATCATCTGACGTCAGAATTTCAAGACCAGCCTGACTAACAAAGTGAAAACCCTATCTCTACTAAAAATAAGAAAATTAGCAGGGCGTGGTGTCAAGCTCCTGTAATCCCAGCTATTCCGGGGAGACTGAGGCAGGAGAATCGCTTGAACCCGGGAGGCGGAGGTTGCAGTGAGCCAAGATCGCGCCATTGCACTCTAGTCTGGGCGACAGAGCAAAATTCCATCTAAAAAATCAACAGGAAAAAAAAGGCAGGAAATACAAATGATATTAGTGAAACAATGGTTTACAAATACTGATAATAACAAGTATAATAAACATGTTTATGGCAATAATATTTAATGTTTAGATGAAAGAGCCATGTCCCTAGAAACAGACAAAAGAAGAAATAGAATGAAAAAGTAAAACTAAAATCATACTAAACAAAAACTGTGCAAGGCACTGTAGAAAATGAAGTTTATGACCTCACAGTAGGAATTACTAGAAATAATAATTAAAAACTACATATGTAAACTATCTTTACATTTATAGTTAACGTAAATATTACCACAATAAATAATTGTGAGATTAGGTATCTGATGGAAGACTTCAATAAACTTAAGAACAGTATAAACCTAAAAATACACACATATATGTGAAGAAAAAAATAAATAGAATGAAAATATACAAATAAATTCTACAAATCAAGTAAAATACATTAAAATTAAACAAATAGGCAAATATGACTAGTAGACAAACATAAGTAAATATGTAAATAGGAATTTAAGAAAGATGGAAACACTAAGAATCCATTAATATATGTGATGTTGTAAAACCTTCAGTAGTCATTAGAAAATGAAAGACAGGGCCGGGTGCGGTGGCTCACGCCTGTAATCCCAGCACTTTGGGAGGCCGAGGCAGGTGGATTGCGATGTCAAGAGATCGAGACCATCCTGGTCAATATGGTGAAACCCTGTCTCTACTAAACATACAAAAAATTATCTGGGCATGGTGGCACATGCCTGTAATCCCAGCTCCTCGGGAGGCTGAGGCAGGAGAATTGCCTGAACCCAGGAGGTGGAGGTTGCGGTGAGCCGAGATAGAGCCATTGCACTCCAGCCGGGGTAACAAGAGGGAAACTCGGTTTCAAAAAAAAAAAAAAGAAAGACAATATAATTTCACAATTAACAGGTAAGTGGTAACTAAGAGTAGGTCTGTATTAGTCATCAGAGGCTAAATTTGGAGCAAATAGAAATTGTATCTGCTGCAAGGGATGTGTGAATTCATATAATTACTTTGACAATCACATTATAGTTTCCTAGTGAAGCTCAAATGTGACTACCTTATGATTTATCATTTATTCTGTGATTTCTTGCATGTGTGCATCAGGAAAAGGATACATTTATATCTACAGTAAAATTACTCAGAATGTCCAATAAAAACAAAGTTTTCCTATAATCCCAGCTACTTGGGAGGCTGAGGCAGGAGAATCACTTGAACCTGGGAGGCAGAGTTTCCAGTGACCTGAGATCACACCTCTGCACTTGAGCCTGGGCAAAAATGTCAAAAAGAAAAAACCAAAAAAAAACAAAGTTTTGTGGCATATTCAAAAAATAGAATACACAATAAAAACATGAGTGAAATGCCTGAACAATTTTGAATAACAGAAGTGAGTGAAAGAAATCATTCTGTATACCCTCAATTGTTTAAAGTTTTAAAACAGGCAAAACTATACACAATATGTCGTTTTGTAACACGTGTTTGTGGCGATTTTCTGATATTTTCCACATATCCCTTCTTTGTGTTGTTTTGGGTAAAGGTGAGATACAATAGAACTTTTCATGAGATTTAAAATGCAGCAGAAGCCATTATTTCTGAAGGACATCCTGGGTGAAGGCAGTGTGGAACAGTAGCAGAGGTTTTGGCTTTCCTTACTGACTGTCAGCCCCACTGTGTGATAGCAATGCCAGTTCCACCCAGACATTGGCTGCAAACTCACAGAGTTTCATTCTTCAGCTGGTAATCTTCCCTTGACAGTTTACACCAGGCATTGTGCTTTCGTTCTACTGCTGGACATTCCTCACTTCCTGAAACTGATGTGTTAACGAAGCCAGGCATGGTTAATGATATCTTTCTGACCATTTTTGGACCTCTTCTTCCCCACCTAATCTCACAATTATGTAAGTTCCAGTTTCCTATTATAAATTTTATATTTTTTTGTGTATAGTGGTTTTCCTTCACTGCTTACAATCTTACTGATAAAACATACCTGTGTGCTTTAAAACTATGTAGAAACAGAAGGATATTAACATGAATTCAGAATTGTTATTACCACTGAGCAAGGAGGACAGAGTGTTATTGGGAAAGGTACATGGAGGGCTTTGAGCATAGATTAATATTTTATGTATTGTCCTGGAGTGTGGATATTTTGTATCATTTTTGTTTTTATTGTTTATAAAGCACATATATTTTTATATGCTCTTTTTATGACATACTTTACAATTCACTGTTCAGTATATTGAAAAGTAGACTTCTTATTGCTTACTGTCTTGAAAAAGTTTCTTTAAAAGTCCTAGTATGAAATAACAAAGTTCGAGAAACAATAATAAAATACGATAAACTAAATAACATTAAAGCAAGTGGAACTATTGTGTGACTAAAAGTATTGATTTTAACTGGCTAACCTCCAAACAGATTTCAAATATAAATACATTTGAGATAAGCTGCAGTGTCTTTTATTAATAACTATGTAAACCAAATATGAAATAAAAATTAGCCTTTTAAAAAAATTTTTTAGTAGTCTTTTTTTAAAAAAAAATTTTAATAGCCTTTTTTTTTTTAGCAATAAAAGTATTTTATCAAAGGCCAAAATTGTTTGGCTCACATATAAGACATTTGTAGAAGGCTAGAATGCTGGGCATACATGAATGCCTTCTTTTTTTATTGCATTTTAGGTTTTGGGGTATATGTGAAGAACATGCAAGATTGTTGCATAGATACACACATGCCTTCCTCCTCTTCACCTATATCTGGCATTTCTTCCCATGCTCTCTCTCCCCAACTTCCCACCCCTCACTGTCCCTCCCCTATTTCCCCCCAACAGACCCCAGTGTGTGATGCTCCCCTCCCTGTGTCCATGTGTTCTCATTATTTAACACCCGCTATGATTAATGCACAGCCATTTGGATGAGTAATGTGTCTATTTTGCATTCAAGCAAAGAAATAATTTTGCTTTCAATTTGTTAATTTCTATTTGCTCTGACATTTGCTTTGTCTAAACAAGATGTTTCCAATGATCTGGTTTTGAGAGCTAAGATTAATTGCCTTTTGGAATGCCTTTTGTATTGAACTACAAAATAAAACAGAGAATTAGTTCTTTTGCCAAAAAGGTAAAACTGGCAACTGTTCCAATATATTTTATCAGGGGCTACTTTTGCAGAATTACAAGGCAAGCAATATGGTTGCCTTTACTCAAGCATATGGATTTAGTGGAAAGATCTGTTGGAATTCTTCAGCTTATAAAGAGAATGATAGTCATTCTTCAATTCAATTCAAAAGGAAAATATAAGTATTTTATGAAAATATAAAAAATTCAATTTTCATTTTTTAAAATATCAAGTATTATGTTCCACACAAATTTCTAAGTATTGTTTATTACAGACGATTTAATTAATTGTTTCATGATTGAGGCTTCCAACCATAAGCTTCCTTAAAAGCTGTGGCTATAGTTCTCTTTTATTCTACATATCTCACTCTAATAACTTGACTGCTTACGTATATGTCTCTTTTCATTAGTTCTACATTCGTGGGGATTTTTTATTTTCACATTCCACCCTGAATTACAGTCTTATTTCTACTTCTCCAGAAAATAATACAATTCATTATCTTCTTCATTCTCCTTGTCCCTTTCTCTTTGGAACATAGATCTTTCTGAAGAGGAGAGGATAGGCACTCCCAAACATTCTTCAGTATTGTAACTTGGCAGTAACCTGAATGATGTCCATATTACAAAATCTAAAGGCCAGTTTCTTCCCCTTATCCACCACAATTAAGTGATATTTACAGACAAGTATTTCAGGTTTCATGAAATACATTCCTGTATTTCTTCCAATACATTATTTTCCTTTGATTCTGCTTCTACCCCAGGTAACCTTAGATAGACTGGTAACTTCGGGTTTCTGATCACAACAATGTGCTCTGTGCTTAGCCCTTGGATAACTTCTTGCCTCTGTTTACACTCGCTCTCAAAGACACCTTATGTCAGCATACACAGGCAAATGCTGACCTCTCTCAAATGCATAACTGCAATCCTGACAGCTCCTCTGAAACACAGACTCATCTACTCAATCATGGATTCAATGTCTCTAAATAGATGTCTAATAGTTTTTTCAAACTTAAATTGTGCCACACAGAACTCACTATTTCTGCCCTTCCCACATGCCAATTATTTTTTCTTGTCCCCTCTTTCTTACTCTTCTGTCCTTTACACCAATAGGTGCTGGCGGCTCTGTCTTCAAATACTTCTGGAATCTGACTATTCTAACAACTCCTGACAACAAAACCATCATTTCTTTCTATGAATACGAACAGTTTTTCCCCAATGCTTCTGCCTCTTTTTATCACGATCCCAACATTATATTCACACTTGTTTAGGCTATCCTTTCAAAATGTAAATAAGCCTATGTCACTCTTTACAGACAACTTTGGTATTTTAGTTCTTGTCATGAACTACAAGGCTCTACCTTGCCCTATTCCTACTTTACTTTTGTTATTAACATTATTATAATTTATTTTTACCATAACAGCAATTATTGTATGATGATGATGTCTCCATCTTTCACATAAAGGAATTGAGTTATCTTAATAACTTAAGCCTTAATTCCTTTAATACATGTGTCTTGGGATTTAAGAAATCCCAAGACACATGTGTTAAAGTAAATTAAACAGAAAATTGGTGATAAAAGATAAAAGGAGGAAACACCCATAGGTGATTGTACATTGAATTAGGCTCTGAGCTTTGTGACAGCCAGGGTAAATAGGAAAACATAATTACTTTCATATTTTACATTATCAGAAATGGAAAATATGCTCATTTCTCAGGGAAGTATTTTTTCCCTGATACTGCAATCTGAAATAAGTGTTCAGTGAGTTTTGTATGAATGATAGTGAACTATGCATTATTATATACCTTCGACTTTAGTTTTACAGAAAACGCAGAAGTATATTTCAACATGGTATTTGGAGGACATATCCAAATTTTAGCAAATGTTGTGATTTCAAAGCCAGCATCCTAACCTCTCTCTATTCATTGTCTTCTCCTGTATGAAAAACTATTTCTAAAGTGAACCAAAGTAAAAGGGAAAATAAGAATCACTTTCTGCCTTACGGTTTTCTAAAGACAACCAGGAGACAGCAAACCTGGGTTCCAGCTCTCATTTTAAGTGCTGCCTATATGTTGGCAAATTCCTTCTTTCTGGGCCTCAGTGCCTGCATCAGTAAATGTTGGACATGGATTAAAGAAATTACAAATTTTATCCTCTTTATCAACTACCTCACCTCAGATGATTCCAGTAGTAGCGTCTGCTGCCATGACTGGTGACTTTAGACTGTGTGTGTGGCCCCACTTAGGGCAGGATAATCTCCGCCTTTGATGTTTTCAGCCTCAGTGCCAGCCCGCCATGTGGGGCATGCTCAGCACAGAGACCCACAAACCTCTGACATCTTCCTTTGTGGACCCCTTCATGGAACAGGCATCCTTACTTCTTCCCAGGTCTGTTAATTAGAAACATGGAGGGATATTCAAAGTCTTTTCTCCAGAAGCACATTCGAACACAAGTCTCCATCAAACCCAGCCACACATATCATATTAACTCAGTAAGTCCTTATCTGCCCCAGGAAATAGATTGAGCAAGACAATATGAAATGTCACTTACTTATCATTTACATTATGCACAAGATATTCTGGAGGTTTATCAAGGTGATCATCTAGCCAGAAAAATCAGGCAGGAGCAACAATTCAAATAGGAAAAGAAATCTACCTATCTCTTCACTGATACTATTCTATCATGTAGAAAACCCAACAGACTCTGTGAAAAGGCTCCTAGAATTGATAAATGACTTTAATAAAATTTCAGGAAACAAAATTAATGTCAAAAATCAGTAGCATTTATTTACACTAATAAGGTTCAAGTTGAGATTCAAATTAAAAATGTAATCCCATTTATAATAGCCACAAAATAAATGAAATACCTAGGAATACAGCTACTAAGGAGGGGAAAGATCTCTGCAAGAATAAATACAAAACACTGCTGAAATAAATCAGAGATGACACAAAGAAATGGAAAAACTGTTTCACAGATTGGAAAAATCAATATTGTTAAAATGGCCATATTGCCCAAGGCAAGTTACAGATTCAATGCTATTCTTATCAAACTACCAACGGGATTTTGCACAGAATTAAAGAAAACTATTCTGAAATTCACATGGAACACAAAAAAGTCCAAATAACCAAAGCAAGCCTAAGCAAAAAGAACAAAGCTGGAGACATCATACTACCCACTTCAAACTATACTTTAAGACTACAGTAACCAATGCAGTGTGGTACTAGAACAAGAACAGATAGAACACAAAAACACATAGAACAATGGAATGGTATATTGAACCCAGAAATAAAGCTGCGTGTGTACAACAATTTGATCTTTGACAAAAATGGACAGAAACAAACAATGGAGAAAGAAAAACCTATTTAATAGTTACTGTTGGACAACTGGCTAGCTCTACGCAGAAGAATGAAACAGGATACCAACTTTGCACTATCTAAAAAATTAACTCAAAATGGATTAAAGATTTACTTGTGAGACCTCAGTATAAAAAATATATATAAAAGTAAGCCTAGAAAATATCATGTTGAACATTGACTTAGTGAAAGAATTTATGACAGTCTCCAATAGCAATTATAGCAAAAACAAAAATTAATAACCATGGCCTAATTAAATTAAATATACCTATATTTACTAGGTAATATATATATTACCTAGCATATATATATATATATATATAATAAATATATACATATATTTATTAGGTAAGTTACATATACCTAATTAAATTAAAAAATTTTAATTTAATTAGGTATATGTAACCCCTGCTTCTACACAGCAAAACAAAGTATCAACAGGGCAGACAGACAACCTAAAGAATGGGAGAAAATATTCCCCAAATCTGCATCTGATGAAGGTTTAATATTCAGAATCTATATGAAACAAACAAATCAACAAGCAAAAACAACCGCACAACCGCATTTAAAAAGTGGACAAAGGACGCGAACTCCAAAGAAGATGCCCAAATGGCCAACAAACGTGATAAAATGCTCATAATCACTAATCTTCAGAGAAATTAAAGTAAAAAACTACAGTTTGATATAATCACTGTTAATACAATGACCCATTCTTATGCCAGTCAGAAAGGCTACTATAAAAAAATCAAAATGTAACAGATGTTGATGAGGCTGTGGAGAAAAGGGAATCCTTATACTCTCTTTTGGGGGACGTAAATTAGTTCAGCCACAACCCAGTAATGTCATTACTTCGTATATACCCCCCAACAATAAATTATTCTACCAAAAACTTACATGTACTTGCATGTTCATCACAGCACTATTCACAGTAGCAAAGACATGGAATCTACTTAGGTGCCCCTCAGTGGTGGACTGGATTGAATAAAGAAAATGTGATACATATACTCCATTGAATACTAGGCAGTTATGAAAAAGAATGAAATCATGTGTTTTGTAGCCACATATATGCAATTGGAGGCCATAATCCTTAGTGAGTTAACACGGAACAGAAAAACATGCTACATATTCTCACTTACAAGTGGAAGATTAAGAGTGAACATAAAGATGGGAATATGGACAGTGGGACTACTAGAGGAGGGAGGCAGCGAGGGGAGCGAGGGTTTAAAAAAAACCACTTATGGGTACTATGCTCACTACCCGGGTCGCAAAATCCATACCCCAAACCTTAGTATCATGCAATATGTTCACGTTAACAAACTGGTACATGTAACCCCTTCCCCTTCAATTTTACCACTGTCTTCCTTTATTAGGCAGCTCCAGAATGATGATCCATTTGCAGTGAATTAAATATGTTGTGCCTTCTTACTGGAATGTGTTTCATTAGTTATTTATATGACTAGAGGTTATATATTTCTTTCATTTCCTATGCCTTCTTTTATTCTTATTTTTCCTTTTTAGCATTTATCACCAGAACATTTAAATACATAATTTTCTTTTTTCCTCTTTCTCTATCCTCTCCCCCTCCTCTTTTTCTTTCTCCTTCTCTTTTTTCTTCTCTTCCTCCATTTGTCCTTCTTAATTTTTACTTCTTTTTTTTCTTAAAACAGGTACTTGTTCTTTATTGTCTTCTATACCCTAAACACCTAGAACAGAATATATAGTAGATTGTCAATATATATCTATTGATTTAGTTAATTTAGCATCTAAAGTGACTTTTTGAAATCACTTAGTATGAAGAATGACCAACATAATGTCTGTCACTGATGTTTGTGTTGTGTTGTTGTTGAATGAATAACTGAATTTACATATGTCTAGAATAGAAAATATTTAAAACTAATCTTTGAAGCATATGCAATGATTAGACAGTGTTGTCTTGAAATGTGGGCTTTATGATTTAATGGAACACGAGAAATGCACATGAACTAGCATAAAAACAGGTGTAGAGAGTAGGACCTGTAGAGAAGAGGGTAATAGCAAAGGCCTTTGAGACAGAGAGATGTGGATTCAGTTCCTTCTTTGGCTCTCAAACAAATGCAGCATTGTTCTAGTTACTTTATTCCATGGATTGTTTATTTTGCATATCATTAAGTCATCAGGAGGTAGAGTGGTGTTAGAGACTATACGTTATCATCGTACTTGGATATTTTAACATCAGCATTAGCAAGGTTCTCCTCTGGAGTAATTCTTTGACCACGATCTGTGCGTTTTGGGCTATTTACTTTATCCTTTTGGTGAAATAGGAATGAAAATAGATTCTACAACATTTTTACATTGAAAGACTTTAAGGCATAATGGAACACAATAAGCATTAAATAAATATAGTCATTGTTGCTGACATAAACACATGCATCAGTAAGCATATAGATTAAAAAGCAATGAATTTGGTGATATATAAAAACTTTCTGGAAGAACCGTGTTCAAAAAATGAAAAGAACCTGGACATTTTTGGAGATAAAAGAGAAATGGTTAAAATAAATAACATGATAATGAAAGTTGGATCCAGTCTATCAATGATGGGCATTTGGGTTGGTTCCAAGTCTTTGCTATTGTAAACAGTGCCACAATGGATATCCGTGTGCATGTATCTTTATAACAGAACAAATTATAATTTATACTTTGACCCAGTAATGGGGTTGCTGGGTCAAATGGTATTTCTATTTCTAGAAATAGAAATGGTTGAACTCATTTACACTTCCACCAACGTTGTCAAAGTGTTTCTATTTCTCTACATTCTCTCCAGCATCTGTTGTCTCCAGATTTTTTAATGATCGCTATCATTCTCTGCAAACTGACACAAAAACAGAAAATCAAAAATCGCATATTCTCACTCGTAAGTGGGTGTTGAACAAAGAGAACACATAGACACAGTGAGGGGAACATCACACACCTGGGCCTGTTGGGGGTTGTAGGGGCTAGGAGAAGGATAACATTAGGAAAAAAACCTAATGTAGGTGACGGGGTGATGGATGCAGTAAACCACCATGGCATGTGTATGTAACAATCCTACACCATATGCAAATGTACCCCAGAACTTACAGTATAATTAAAAAAAGTTATAAATGTCAAAAAAAATAAAAGAAAGTTGGAACAAGTAAGATGATAAAAGTGGATAGGCTTTAGAAAGTATAAAACCAAAAAAAAAGCATAACATGATTTTAAGCTGATACTGTTACTGTTACACTACTTAAAGCAAGACCCAGCAGAAGCAGGGAGAATATTATATGCATGTCATTTGTTTATATGCTTATTTGTTTAATAATTTATTTTATCATAGTTGAACATTGGTATTTTCTTTCCTTCAAAATTTAAGTAATATACTATAAAAATAGTAATACTCAAGGTATATAATTAGACATATTTGACCCTCAAATATTAGTTTGCAATGTGTATGTATATATAGATATATATATATAATGTTAACATACACATAAATACAAAAATGGTTAATTTTTCACATATTCTAGTTGCCATGATTTGGAAACGTTTTAAATAATTATGTCACAGGAAAGTTTTTCAGAAACATTTCGTAGATACAGAGACTGTAAAATTCTTAGTGTGGAAATCTTCAACTCCCATGTAGCTCTAGTTAAAAGTTATTTTTAACGTTCTGTTTTCTACTTGATAAAATTTTTGAAGTCAAAAATCTAAACCTTCTTACATAATGGATGTTTTATGTTTATTGCTGTGTTAAGACATGTATTATCTATTTATGATAAATTATCACTAATATGGTACAATACTTTCAGATGAAAAAGGATTAAAAATTCCCTCATAGCGGAGATATTTAGATAAAAACATTTAACCAAGATAAAAAAGATAAAGGATTACTTTGCATAGACGGAAGTATAAAATTCAGCGACTGGACTGATACTTTTTCAATTGTACTATGCTGTTTCCTAGTTATCAGGATGAAAAAATTCCACAGTGACAAGGCAGATTTTAAAAAACATATATTTGTGCTTTATTTAAAAAAATGAGAAGGTAGAGAAAATATTTTTTAATATAAAAAGAATTCATGTTAATATTATCACTATGGATAAATACATCAAGGTTTTCTAACAATGTATTTCTTCTAACATGAAATTTTTATCTCTTGAAATATTTCAAGCATAAATATCAGCCATTAACATCAAAATGTCATATTATAATTTTGATATAACTTTAAAGTTGTGAAAAAGTATATATTTTTAGTGTGAACATAATAGTCTAACAATAAAGGACAGTCATTTATTAAGTAGGCCTTGATTATTAGCATTGGTGTCATTTTGAAGTTTTGATTCTGTGTTTGAAATAATATAATTTAATTTGTCAATTTTTTTATAAAAAGCCATTTCAAAGTATTGTAACAACTTTATAATATTTTATCATATAAAACCTAAAGAATCTCATGTCTTCTATATTTTTTATTACTATTAAGTGTGTTCGTTATTATTAAGTGTGTGTTTCTTTGAATAAAGGAAGCATTCTTTATGCACCAGGCCCCTGGCATTTGCTGCTTGTCTATTAGCACTATGGGTAAGGGACAACCATTATGACAAGAGTGCAACCTTTGAATATTTAGAGATTTCATAAATCAAAAGACCAATTTAATCATGATTAAAATTCAGATCAGAGATTAGGGAAATAGTTTAACAAAGGGATTTTTATTTCAAACTGTTAAAATGCAATAGTATACATATGCACACATGTAAATAATATTAATTATAGATGTAAATAATATATTTCATATGCTTATTTTTGTATAAATACAATTAAAGTATAATTGTATAGAGACACACATATAAATACTAAATAATTTAATATATTTTAATTTATGTAAATATGTATGTAAATATATGTATATAAACATATAATCAATATATTTGCACATAATTATATAATATATGTAAATATATTTATATATGTGTGGTCTACATATAATTGTATATTTTTTTTAATTTTACCTTAAGTTCTGGGTTACATGTGCAGATCTTGCAGGATTAATACATAGGTATACACTTGCCATGGTGGTTTACTGCATTCATTACCCTGTCACCTCCATTAGGTATTTCTCCTAATGTTACCCTTCCCCAATCCCTCCACCCCCTGCTAACCCTCCTCTAGCTCCCACACCTCCCAACAGGCCTTGGTGTGTGATATTTCCCTCCCTGTGTCCATGCGTTCTCGTTGTTCAACAACCACTTGATGAGTGAAAGCATACAGTGTTTGGTTTTCTGTTCTTGTATCAGTTTGCTGAGAATGCTGGTTTCCAGATTCATCTATGTCCCTGCAAAGAACATGAACTCATCCTTTTTTATGGCTGCATAGTATTCCATGGTGTATATGTGCCACATTTTTTTATCCAATCCATATGAATGTAAATACATGTATGTAAACATACACTTAATATATTTGCATACAGTTATATAAACATATCTAAATATATTTATATGTATGTGGTCTACATACCATTGTATTTAATGTATATTTTATACATTAAAGTATATATATGTGTGTATATATATATATATATATATCTTTTGTATATATATATATATATATCTTATCTTGTGTGTGTGTGTGTGTGTGTATATATATATATATATGTATATATATACATCTTTTCAGTTTGCCTGGCGGAGATTAAATAAAATGATACAGCAACAATATTTGGCAAATACATGGCAAAGTCTTAACAATAGTAGCAGAGTCTTAATGTTAGAAACTTAAATTTAGACAGAAAGTGTGCTAATAAACTTTGCCACATAGGTGCAAAGATCTTTAAAAATATCTTTATTTATACATCAAAACCAACTGAGGTCATTAATTGACAGGCAAATTCCTGAGACTGAAACTGAATATACTCAATCAAAACTTCTGCGAATAGTACCCCTGAGCATATATTTTATATGAGCTC
The DNA here is from genome assembly GCA_028533165.1 of Leontopithecus rosalia. Taxonomy (NCBI): domain Eukaryota; kingdom Metazoa; phylum Chordata; class Mammalia; order Primates; family Cebidae; genus Leontopithecus; species Leontopithecus rosalia. Next base: position 61,625,271 of record CM052663.1, on the reverse strand, counting down.
CTAGGTTATTTCTGAAAAACTAAATTTTGGGAATGATTTTGAGTTGTATTTGCATGATAAAATGCATTGTAAAAGTGTTTAATTAATTTTAATTATGGTAATATTAACTTAAAATGTTACACATCCAACCACAGAAATAATTCAGGCTTTATAAAAATATTATGTCCTTTACTTATTTTAAAACATGGGATTATTCGATTTTTTGCTCATTTATTTGTTTAAGTTTCCTATAAGGTCTGGGTATTAGACCTTTGTTGGATGCATAATTTAAGAATATTTTCTCTTATTTTGTAAATTGTCTCTTTACTCTGTTGATGGTTTCTTTTGCTGTGCAGAAGCTCTTTAGTTTAATTAAGTCCCACTTGTTAATTTTTGTGTTTGTTGCAATTACTTTTGAGGACTCAGCTAAACCTATTTGGCAAGGCTAATGTCAAAAAGAATAATTCTTAGGCTTTCTTTTACAATTTTGTAGTTTGAGGTCTTACATTTAAATCTTTAATCCATCTTGAGTTAATTTGTGTATATGGTGCAAGATAAGGGTCTAGTTTTCTTCTTCTGTATATGGCAGAAGTTATCCTAGCATCATTTAATTAAGAGGAAGTCATTTCCCAATTGCTTGTTTTTGTCAACTTTTTTGAAAATCAGGTGGTTGTAGGTGTACAGCTTTATTTCTGGATTCTCTATTTTGTTCCATTGGTCTTTATGTTCTAGCACTGTGCTGTTTTGATTACTATATCCTTATAGTATAGTTTGAAGTCAAGTAATGTGATGCCTCTGGCTTGGTTCTTTTTGCTTAGGATGACTCTGACTTTTTGCTTAGATGCCTCTAGCTTTGTTCTTTTTGCTTAGGATGACTCTGGCTTTTTGCTTAGATGCCTCTGGGTTTGTTCTTCTTGCTTTGTTCTCTTTGCTTCTGGCTGATCAGACTCATGGTTGGTTACATATAAATTTTAAAATAGTTTTGTTTAATTCTGTGAAAAATGATGTTGATTGTTTGACAAGAGTAGGGTTGAATCTGTAAACTGCTCTGGGTAGTATGGCTGTTTTAGCAATATTGATTCTTCTAATCCATGAGCATGTAATGTTTTTTCCATTTCTTTGTGTCATCTCTGATTTCTTTCCATAGTTGTCCTTGTAGAGATAACCTCCTTGGTTAGATGTGTTTCTAGGTATTTTACTTATTTTTTGGATACTATAAATGAAATTGTGTTCTTGATTTGACTCTCAGCTTGAACATTATTGGTGTATAGAAATGTTGCTGATATTTGTACATTGATTTTGTGTCCTGAAACTTTACTAAAGTCATTATTCAGTTCTAGAAGCCTTTTGGACAAGTCTTTAAGGTTTTCCAGGTACAGAATCATATCATCAGTGAGGAGAGATGTTTAGACTACTTATTTTCCTGTTTAGATGCCTTTTACTTCTTTCTCTTCCTGATTACTCTGGCTTGGAATTCCAGTACTTGTTGAATAGGAGAGTGAGAGTGGGTGTCCCAGCAATCTCATTACTGGGTATATAGTTCCAGTTCTCAAAGAGACTGATTTCACCTTTTGCCCTTCAGTGTGATGTTGGCTGTCAGTTTGTCATAAATGGCTCTTATTATTTTCAGGTATGTTTGTTTAATACCTAGTCTGCTGAAGTTTTTATTATGAAGAGATGTTTGATTTTATCAAAAAGCTTTTTCTGTCTCTATTGAGACAATAAGGTGGTTTTTGCTTTTAATTCTGTTTTGTTGGTGAAACACATTTATTGATTTGCATATGTTGAACCAGCCTTGCATTACAACTCACAAAACCTACTTGATCATGGTGAATTAACTTTTTGATGTGCTTTTGGATTTTTTCAAAGTGGTAGTTTTTGAGGAATTTTGCTTAAACAGGAATATTGGCCTGAATTATTTTGTTGATCCTTGCTATATTTTGGTGTCAGCCAGATACTGGCTGCATTAAATGAGTTAGGGAAGAGCCCCTCCTCCTCTATTTTTTAAAATTGTTTTGGTAGATTGATACCAGTGTTTTATACATCTGGTATAATTTTGCTATTAACCTCTATGGTCCACAGCTTTGTTTTGGTTGGAAGTTTTTAAATTACTGATTCAGGCAAAGAACATAACAGATGCTTTTCAAAGAAAAAGACATACAAGCAGTCAACAAATATGAAAAAATTCTCAACACTACCAATCATTATAGAAATGCAAATCTAAACTACAGTGAGGTGCCATCTCATACCAGTCACAATGAATATTATTAAAATATCAAATAATAACAGATACTGGCAAATCTATAAAAATAAAGGGAAAGCTTATCAACTGTTGGTGGGAATGTAAATAAACTCAGTCACTGTGGAAAATAGTTTGGAAATTTTTCAAAGACTTAAAACTGAACTACCATTTGACCCAGCAGTCTCATTACTGGGTATATATCCAAAGAAAAGCAAATTACTCTACCAAAAAGACATGTGCACTCACATGTTCATCTCAGCTATTCACAATAGTGAATCAACCTAGGTGCTTATCAATGTTGGATTGGATAAAGAGAAAGTAGTATAAACATACCAGGGAATACTATGCAGTCATGAAAAAAGAATGAAATTAGCTCATTTGCAGCAATAATGATACAACTGGAGATCATTATCCTGAGTGAATTAACGGGTAATAGAAGACCAAATAGTGTGTTTCTACCTGTAAGTAGGAGCTAAATATTGGGTACTCATGTACATATAGAAGGGAACAAAACACTGTGGACTACTGGAAAGTAAAGGAGTAGTGGGGGAGCAGGAGGAAATGGACTGGAAGACTATTTATTGGATACTATGCTCACTATTTTGGTGAAGGCATCACCTGTACCCAAAACCTCAGCTTCACACAGTATACCCATGTAACAAATCTAGACATGTACCTCCGAATGTAAAATAAAAGTTGAATGTAAAATAAAATAAAACTTAAACTATTAAGTTTAAAAATAAAACATCCCACTTAACATTCCATAATATATACCAGTTAGCTGAAAAATAGTCAAACAAAATTTTTTAAAGGGGGAAAAAGTAAAGACAGATGATTGCATATAAAAATTCTTAATCTTTATTATACATTAAGTTTATTATTAATATATTCAGTTTACATGAGTTATGTTCATTACTAATTTCCTAAAACTACTAACAGTTGATGGAGGTTTTTCATTCCACAGCTAAAATCACAGAGGTATATGGTTGGAAAGGAGTTATATAAATATAAATGAATAGTGTTTAGACTATTCATTTATAGCTATATTCAAATAAATTTATATCAATTTGTATTTAAATACCTTAACTTCTAGTATGAGTAATTTCTTTTTCTCTCTGTTTCTTCCCCTTTTTCTCTCACTCTCTGTCAGTATTTTTTCTCCTTCTACTTTTATAAACATCTTTCTGCCACTCTTCATCTCTACTTTGAAAAACAGATATTTAAGGAGACATTCAGGTGTTTATTATTTTAGATTAAATGTATTTTAATGTCAACTTTATATACCTATTTCTGTTATATTAGTGGTATTTTCTAGCATGCAGATACTTCCTTTTTTCTGTCAAATATTGATTTAGGATGCCAAGTATACATTTATGTACAATAGCTAACAATGGGTATTAAAATCTAATTAGGTAACATGAATTTTTAAATATTTTCTTTTCTCTCACCTTTTTTAATATTCTAATTTTAACATAATTATTTTAATATTTACCAGGCCCTTATTTTGAAATTTCTTATTTTCATAACAGGGTTTTAATCAAATACAGAAATATGGCATGATTACTTAATGTCTTAGTTCGTTTTGGTATGCTCTAACAGAATACTGCAGGCTGGAGAATTTATAATGAACAGAAATTTATTGGCTTACAATACTGAAGGCTTGGAAGTCCAACATTTTGACAGTAGCCTCTGGTGACGGCTTTTTTGCAGAGCTATCACATGGCAAAAGGCATTGAATGGAAGAAAGGCAAAGAGGGAGGGTGAGAGGGGGCCTATCTTGCCTGTCTGTGGTGACATTAATCCCAACCCTGAGGACAGAGCCCTCATAGTCTAATCACCTTTTTTAAGGTCCCACTGTTAATACTTTCACAATGGCAATTGCCTTCCAACATGAGAGAACAAATATCTAAACCATAGCAAATGTGAATACCATAAAGCCTTTAAAAGTCATGCCCTGTGGATTTTTGATTTTTACAGATTACAGTTTAAAGCCAAGCCATTTACTCCCTGTGAGACATTAACTCTGTGGGCTAAGATTTTCTTTCTTTCTTTTTTTTTTTAAAGACTAGTCAAATCTTCTTAAGATTATAAATGAAAAAAATACTTGCTTCTTACATTTATACTAGAGGTAAAATGAATATTTAAAGGAGGCACTATTTTTGGCATAAAACTATTTTTTAAAAAGACTGATCATTTTCAAATATGCAAAAATTTAACAATTTTTCCACTTATTTATTGCATTTGTTTATGTCTTTCCTCAGATGTAATTAAATTATTTGATTAAACTTTATAGACATTTTATATGTTCTTAAATATTGTCTGACATATACAGCCTTCAATCATCATTGATTGATTCAGAGATTCTTATATCTCCATACTCTTTTAATATGCATTTTCATTTTTGTCTCTTATTTAAATTGTGTTGCAATTCCTAGTTAATCTTTTAAATTTCTTCAACTAAATCACTGAAGTAAGTGAATACATTTTATTATTAATCATTAGATCTTAGCTCCATGCCTATCACAATAAAAGTACAAACAAAACATATTCAAATAAATGACTAATCATACATGAATTAAAATCAAAAGCATTTATTTGAATAATCTTACCCTTGAAGAATTTAATTTGACCGTGAACAATATGTAGTTTTTACTTTGGTTTTTATGTGTTTCTTTTTGTTTTCAAGTTTTGTGGTCACTTGTAGGTTTATAGAAAGGTACATGAGATGTTTTGATACAGGCATGCAATATGAAATAAGCACAGATGGAGAACGGGGTATCCATCCTTTTAATCACTTATTATTTGAGTTACAAACAATCCAATTGCATACTTCAAGTTATTTAAAAATATATAATTATTATTAACTAGAGTTACCCTATTGTGTTACCAAATAGTCTTATTTATTTTTTGAACTATTTTTTAATCTACTGACCATCCCCATATTCCCCCCACCCCAAGTACACTTTCCCCCCAAGTACACTTTCCAACCTGTGGCAACCATCATTCTACTCTCTATGTCCATGAGTTCAATCGCTTTGGTTTGAAGATCCCACAAATAAGTAAGGACAAGCAATATTAGTCTTTCTATGCCTGGTTTATTTCACTTAACATAGTAACCTCCATTTCCATCCAGGTTGTTGTAAATGACAGGATCTCATTCTTTTTTTTTTTTTAATGGATCAATAGTACTCCATTGTGTATATGTACTGCATTTTCTTTATCCATTCATGTAATGGTGGACACTTAGGTTCTTACCAAACTTAGTTATTGCAAACAGTGTGGCAACATAGAAATGCAGATATCTCTTGGATATACTGATTTTCTTTCTTTTGGGTATATACCCAGCAGTGGGATTGCTGTATCATATGGTAGCTCCATTTTAAGCTTTTTGAGGACTCTCTGAGCTGTTCTCCATAGCTCTTGTACTAATTTACATTCCCACCAATAGTGGATGAGGGTTCCCTTTTCTCCACATATTCATCAGCATTTGTTATTGCCTGTCTTTGGATATAAGCCATTTAAACTGGAGTGAGATGATAGCTCATTGTAATTTTGTTTTGTATTTCTCTGATAAGCAGTGATGTTGAACAGCTTTTCATTTGCCTGTTTGCCATTTGTTTTTTTTTTTTTCTATTGCATTTTAGGTTTTGGGGTACATGTGCAGAACATGCAAGATAGTTGCATAGGTACACACGTGGCAGTGTGTTTTGCTGCCTTCTGTCCCTTCTCCCATATTTGGCATTTCTCCCCTGCCATCCCTCCCCCGATCCCCCCACCCCACTGTCCCTTCCCTATTTCCCCCAATAGACCTCAGGTTGCCTGTTTGCCATTTGTATGTTTTCTTTTGAGAAATGTCTATTCAAATATTTTGCCCATCTTTTGATCAAATTGTTAGTTTTTCTTTTCTTATGAACTTGTTTGAAGTCCTTAGGCTTTTCATTAATCTTTTTAATTATGGTGGTTTGGTACATTGAAAGTTTGCAAATACTTTCTCCCATTTTGTAGGCTGTCTTGTCATTTTGTTAATAGTATTCTTTGCTGTTTTGGCCCAGGCCAAAATCCTGAACATTTTCCTCAATTTTTATAGTACTTTCATAGTTTGAGGATTTAGATGTAAGTCTTTAATTCATTTTTATTTCATTTTTATATAAGGTAGGGTATAGGAATCTATTTTCATCCTTCTGCATATGGATATCAAGTTTTGCCAGCACTGTTTATTGAAGAGTTTGTCTAATCCACAGTGTATGGTCCTAGGAACTTTGTGAAAAATAAGTTAACTATAGGTGTGGGGATGTGTTTCTGGGTTCTCTATTCTGTTTCACTGATATATGTATCAGTGGATTTATGTATGATGCTGTTTAGATTATTATGACTCTGTAATGTAATTTGAAGTCAGATAATATAATTCCTCCAGTTTTGCTCTTTTTGCTTAGGATAGTTTTGGCTGTTCTAGGTCTCTTGTGGTTCCACATAAATTTTCCACTTCTTTGAAGACTGTCACTGGCATTTTGAGAGGGATTGCATTGAATCTGTAGATTGCTTTGAGTACAACGGACATTTTGGCAATATTGATTCTTTCAGTCCATGAACATGGATTTTTTTTCCATTTTATTGTGTCTTCTTAAATTTCTTTTATCAGTGTTTTATAGTTTCCATTATAGAGATTTTATACTTCTTTGGGTAAGTTTGTTTCTGGGTATTTAATTTCATATGTGACCATATGTTGTAAATGAGACCATTTTTAAATTTTTTCTTTTCACATTGTTCACTACTGACATATAAAAATACTACTGATCTTTGGATGTTGATTATGCATCCTACAACTTCACCAAATTTATCAGTTCTAATAGTTTCCTTGTGAGTCTTCAGGTGTTTCCAAATTTAAGATTATATCATCAGCAAAGAAAGATAATTTGACTTCTTCCTTTCTAGTATGGATGTCTTTGGTATCTTTCTCTTGTCTTTTTGCTCTAGTTAGGGCTTCCGGTATTGTGTGAAACATGAGTGGTGACGGTAGGTATCCCTGTCATGGTCCAGATCTTAAAGGAAAGACTTTTACTTTTTTCCTCTACAGTACGATATTAGATGTGAATCTGTCATATATGGCTTTTATTATGCTGAGGTTAAGTTCCTCCAATCCCCAGGTTTTTGAAGGTTTTAAAGGATATTAAGTTTTATCAAATGATTTTTCAGCATCAATTGAAATGACCATATGATTTGTAGCTTTTCTTTGTTTGACATGATGTGTCACATTCATTGATTTGGATATGCTAAATCATTTGCACTACAGGAATAAATCCCACTTGGTCGTGATAAATGATGTTTCTAATGTATTGTTGAATTGAGTTTGCTACTATTTTCTTGAGGACTTTTGCTTCAATATTTATCAGAGATACTGGCCTATAGTTTTCTTTTTTCTTCTTCTTCTTCTTTTTTTTTTTAATGTGTCTCTGTCTGGTTTTGGTATCAGGGCAATACTGGTTTCATATAATCAGTTTGGAAGTATTAACTCCTTCCTGTTTTGTGGAATAGTTGAAATAGGATTGATATTAGTTCTTTAAATGGTTGGCAGAATTCAACAGTAGAGCCATGAGGTTTTTCTTCGGGGAGAAATTTTATTATGGCTTCAATCTCATTACTTGTTATTGGTCTGTTCAGGTTTTGAATTTCTTCCTTCTTCAATCTAGGTAGATTGTATGTGTCTAGTAATTTCTCCATTTTTTTAGGTTTTCTAATTTATTGATATATAGTTGTTCACAGTAGGTATAAATAATCCTTTGTATTTCTGCAGTATCCATTGTAATACCTGCTTTTTAATTTCTGATTTTATTTATTTGAATCTTTTTTATAGTCTGGCTGAATTTTGTTTAACTTTTCAAAACAACCAAATTTTTGTTTCATTGATCTTTAGATTTTTATTGTTTTCTCATATCAAATTTATTTATTTATGCTCTGATCATTATTATTTATTTTCTTCTACTAATTTTGATTTGATTTGCTCTTGCTTATCTAGTTCTTTCAGATGCATTGTTAGGTTGTTCATCTGAAGTTCTTTTTCTCTCTCTCTTTGTTTTTTTTTAATGTAGGCACTTGTAGCTATAAAATTCCCCCTTAACACTACTTTTGCTGTATCCTGTGGGTTTTCGAATGTTGCATTTCCATTTTTGTTTGTGTCAAGAAATTGTCAATCTCATTCTTAATTTATTTATTGACCAACTGGTCATTCAGGAGCATATTGTTTAATTTCCATGTATTTGTATAGTTTCTAAAATTCCTCTTATTAATTTCTGATTTTATTCCATTGTGGTCTGAGAAGATGCTTGCTATTGTTTCATATTTTAAAAAATGTTTAAGACTTGTTTTGTGACCTAACATGTGATCTATCCTTGAGAATAATCTACGTATTGATGAAAAGGATGTGTACTCTGTGACTTTGGATGAAATGTAATGTAAACATCTATTATATCCATTTTGGTATATTGTGCAGATTAAGTCTGATGTTTGTTGATTTTCTGTCTGGTAGTTTCGTCCAATGCTGAAAGTGGGGCATTGAAGCCTCCAGTTATTATTGCATTGGGCCCTATCTCTCTGTAGCTCTGATTATATTTCCTTTATATATGTGAGTATTCCAGTGTTGGGTTCATATATATTTTAAATGTTTACATCCTCTTGCTGAATTGATTTCTTTATTATTATATAGTGATCTTCTGTGTCTCTTCTTGTAGTTTTTGTCTTGAAATCTATGTTGTCTAATATGAGTATAGTGACTTCCACTTTTTTGTTTTTATTGTCATAGAATACGTTTACATTTTATCATTTCAGCCTATGTGTGTCTTTATAGGTGAAGTGTGTTTCTTTTAGGCAACAGTTCAATGGGTCTTGTTCTTCATCCATTCAGCCAATCTATATCTTTTGATTGGAGAGTTTAATCCATTTATATTCAATGTTATTTTTGATAAATAAGGACTTATTTCTGCCATTTTATTTGTTTTCTGATCTTCTATTCCTCAATTGTTTCCTTTCTGTCTTGTAGTGAAGATGACTTTCTCTGGTGATATGATTTAGTTTCATAACTAAAGGATCATAAAGGGATGCCTGTATCTCTTTCTACCTCCTCTTTAAGGTCAGTAACTCTTAGATTTGCCCTTTTGAGGCTACTTTCAAGATCCTATCAACACGCTTCATTGTTTTTTATTCTTTTTTTCTTTTGTCGCTTTTGACCACGTGTTTTCAAATAGCCTGTTTTTGGGCTCACAGATACTTCTACTTCATACATTGTTCAGTTTGTCAACTGAATTATTCAGCTCCAGAATTTCTGCTTGATTCCCTTTAACTACTTTATTCTCTTTATTAAATTTATCTGATAGAATTCTGTATTTCTTCTTTGTTATTTTGAGTTTCTTTGAGGTTCCTCAACATAGCTTTCTTTTAAAAATATCTGTCTCAAAGGATACACATCTCTGTTTCTCCAGGACTAGTTTCTGTTGCCCTATTAAGTTCATATTTCCTGGATGGCATTGATTCTAGCAGCTGTTCTTTGGTATCTGGGCATCAAAGAGTTAGGTACTTATTATAGTCATTACTGTCTGGCTTATTTGAAGCTCTCCTTCTTAGGAAGCTTTTCTAGATATTTGAAAGGACTTGGGTGTTGTGATCTAACTTGTATTGAATTTAGGATCACCCCAAGCCAAGAAATGACGTGGTTCTTGCAGACTAGTAGAGGCACCTCTATGCTGTTCTTGGAAGATCTGGGAGAATTCTCTGAATTATCAGGCAGTAACTCTCATTCTCTTCTCTTACTTTCTCTCAAACATACAGACTCTCTCTCTGTTCTGAACCACCTAAAGCTGGAGTGAAGTGACTACCACCACTATACCATCTGGGGCTACCATCACTATAACTGAGTCAGACTTGAAACCAGTGCAGTGTGGCTTCAACTGAATGCTGCCTGGAGTGGATCTTTTTCTTTCAGGGTGGCAGGTTCCCTTCTGGCCCAAGTGAATGCTTTGGGTGAATGCTTCCAAGTGAGTGCTGGCTTCAAGTGAATGCTGCCAGGACTGGGTTCTTTCCTTTAAGGCAGTGGGTTCTCTTCTGACCCACTGTGTGTCTGGAAATGTTATCTGGAAGTTAGATCCTGGAATGAGGACCTCACAACTCTGACCATTTCCCCATCCTGCAGTGGCTGAGCTGGTATCTTAGATGCAAGACAAAGTCCTACCACTCTTTCTTCTCCTCAATGTAAGCAGAAGGAAAGAGTCTCTTCTGGAGCTGTGAGCTGTTCAGCCTGGGGTTAAAGGAGGAGTGATGCCCTCCCTCAGCACTACCAGCTTCGGTCTCAGTTTGTTGCATACTCACCTCCGCCCCAGTCAACTGTTTCTGGCCTAGCAGCATTAAAACTTGCCAAAAAGTTGCAGTCCTTATGGCCTAGACTGCCTTTTACATTTACTTGGAGACACAGAATGCTTCATCCCTTGGTGGCAAGATTTGTAGGTTTGGAATGCTAATATTCCCCTCTGGCTAGGTCTGGTTTGGATGCTTCCTCATCAGGCAGGTGTCTTTGAGTTTGATCTGGTTTTCCTTTCTGCTTTATCTGGACAACACTGAGTTCCACGCCTCTCAATTGCTGTGTTCTCCTCCTCGTGTGCCCAGAGAAGCTCTCCATACACTGCTGCAGCTAGGAGTGAGGTAAAGGTGACACTGACGATTCAGGACTGTTTTTCTCTATCTCTTCAGTGACTTTCAGTGATACAAAGTTAAAAGCAGGTACGATGAATGCACACCTGATTTTTGGTTCTTATAAAGGTGTTTTGTTGTTGTTGTTGTTGTTGTTTCGTGTAGATAGTTGTTAACTTGATGTCCTTCAGGAGAGAGGGTGCAATCAGTGGAATTTTCTATTCTGTCATCTTGCTCTGTCTTCCTCCCAAACTTTAGTTTTGATTTCAGTAAGACTTGTCTCAGGCCTACTTGCTGTTTATTTTCCTAGGAGATTAGGAACTGTGTATTGTGTTAACTTTTATCTATGTTTCTTTGAGTGAAATTGAAAAATAGGTGCGTGTCTACCTTCCTGTGTTGTGCCTGTGCTCATGTGTGCTTGTTTGTGTGTCTGTGTGTACAATAGCATATTTTCCAAATAGAATATAACTGTAAGAGTAAAGTATATACATTGTTAGTGGAGTTTTCCTTTTCTAAGTGTATTTACCTTGGGCCTTATTCCAAGATGTAAAATACTAGCAGTAACATCAAGTAGAAAACCAAACAGTTCTTTCAATTGCCACCACTAACAATTTTAAACAAAATCATTACATTTTATTTCAGATTTCAAATTGAAGCACCCTGAATCAAATTACATGAAACAAAGATGAGCAATAAATGTTCAAAGGCCTTTAAAAGTTATTGCTATTACACTTTCTGACATGGATTGTCATATTGATTACAGCTGAACAATGAAACATAACCACAAGCAATCATATATATTTTAGATGATGATTCACTTTGTAACCTTCTCTTCTGACTCAAAAGGTATTCACTTTAGGAGTTTGATTAGACTTTCTGTATTTTCTTCCCTCTTGTAATGACAGTCTTGGATATTACATCTTCATTTCAAACCCCTTGATCGATGTGGTACTTGGTTAAGTGGTGGCTCTAATAAATGTTAAACTGCACCTTTGCATTGACTACAAACAATTCAAAATAGATTATAATAAAAGGCACAAAAGCACTACATAGTGCTATACAGAGTATAGCAGAACTGCAAATACTCTCCAGATGCTTATAACCATTTCTACAAATGGGTTTGAACTAAAAAATAATACGAAGCATATTATATAATATTTGAGTATATTAAAGTACATCATGTTACAAATAAATATGTTTAACCCATACATTTTTAAGTTTTGTCTTCATATCATCATGTTTATTTCTCGTGCTAGAGCCAATATAAAATAAACACTAATTGTATAAGCACTATAGGAGCAGTGAAAAACAAACCAACTTTTATGTAATTGAATAAAGCTTTATTTTTTTAAAAAAAGTTGAGTTTTTATTGGGTCTTTATAAACAATGTAAGAAATGAGCCTTTCATAAGTGCAAGGAGCAATATTACTAGATTCTGGGAATTATAGGAAGAAATGAATGCACAGAAGTGGTGCACAGGAGACTTCAAAGAGAACTATGAACTCTTTGAATGGAGAGCCTTGATCTTATACATTTGTACATACATTATACATCTGCCAAAGGCATTTCACATGTTCTTTATATGCAGATTAACAAAGCAGTTAGAAACATGGAGGGGATACGTTGGGGTATTTCCAGAAATTGCTACTTTAGACTCACATGTGTATTATTCAAACCCTTCCTGAGACACAATAATATTAACAGTATAGTGTTCACCAATGAACTACCTACTTATAAAATTAGTCTCATTTCAACTTGTTTCTCCCTTAAAAGTATAATCAAATCACATCTTCCCATTGTTAACTATTTATAGGCCATTATTTCTAAAAGTCCAATATTTGAATGTCTCACAATATAATTAAACTATCTAAAGTAATAAGATTAAAATTAATAACTTGTAAATGAGGCTTGATATTATGAAGTTTATGACAATGACTTGTTCAACCTCACAGAAAGAGTTTCTCACAGATACAGAGTTTCTCATAATCCCATAAATATCTAAGTATAAGAAAATATGCAAAAGTGATATGGTCATAAGAATATCAATGGAGTTAATTTTGAATATCAAGATATTAAAGAAAGACCTGTGGGAAAATATTTCTTAGAATACTTGTGCAAAATGGCTTTTCTATTCACTTTAAGAGAGAATTCAATACAAAATAAAACATGTTTTATCGTGCTATCTTTTAAAAAAATTCAAAGAAATAGAACTAAATCAGTATTTTTTCTTTCTTTAATTACTAGCCCAAAGGCATAGTTTTAACAATATTTTATAATTAAAAAAATAAACTTTAATATATTTCCTAATATAGTTTCATAAGAAAATGTGCAAATTAAACATCAAAGATCACTATTTAGTAGGATATTTTAAAACTTGTTTTATTTCACATGCATTTGCTTTATATAAATTTATTTTACTACTATTATCCATACCAAATACTTCCTTATATTTTGTTAATATCAGCATGGCCCACAATTGAAGACTTTCAGATACATGTAACTGGATTTTAACTCTGATTTGAAAAGCGTTACCAAGCTAAAAACCTATTTATTTTTTTCTTTGCCTGTTTATTTAGTTTGACATCTGTATAACAAAAATCTTGCTCTCAAGAAAATTTAGAACGTGGTAAGTTAACATCAGTACATTGTGTAAACTACTTATGCAGCAATAATTCAATCACAAGCTGCTATGAAAAAACATCAAAGAGAAAATCTCCAATATTTCCACAGGCTAGAAAGAATTGCAACTGTGTTAATAGATAATGGTACTAATATTTATACATAGATAGACTGTTGGTCTATTAAACCTTATGATAAACTTAAAAATCTTTGTGTCCAAACATCGAAGTCAGCTCTGTCCCCTCTAGATTTCTCTATTTCTAACATTCACACCAAACTCTGTCAATTATTGGGGCAAAGCATAATTGCCTTTGGCATTTTCACTTCTTTCCTTTCACATTCCACCCCCTTGCATCAAGAAAGTTGAAGAAAAACAGATTTGCTCATTCTTCCCTGAGGTTTGCTGTTGACAACTCATTCAAATTTGAATTTCCAATGAGACAACATTATTGTAAGTGCTCATGGCCTGATAAATTCAGTCATCAAAATAGCTACTGAGCACCTATTCATTCATTCATACTCAAAATATCTATTGAGATTACATGGGAATGACAGGGAATAACATGTTTGCTTCTTAATGTTTCTTGTGTAAACAAAATGTGTTTGGAAAAGAGATGACTCAGAAAGTGATTAGCTATTCATGAAAAAATAAAAACCAAAGATAGGTAAAGATCATTATAGGCAGAATCTAGATACAGAAAAAAAAGAATCAGCTAAGCAATAATCATAGGAATAAAAACCAAGGAACCATAAAGCCTCCCATCATCTCATCTATGCATATATTTTTAAAATAAGTAACGACTACTTATTTTAATCAGTGCATTACTCATCCTCTTTCTCTTTTTTCACAGCACCTTTTACTTTAAATATGTACATTCTTTTAAAGACATACCTTTGGAGCGTACTCTCTTTGTATTTAATTCTGCATTGGTTGCTTGTTTATATACAGTGTCCTTAGTTTGATGTTTACTGTTTTTTGCTGGATGTGTCTTACTAAGAAATGATTCATGGCGAAAAAAATCTGTTTGAGTTCTTATATAGTGGAAAATGTATTTTATTTTACATTGATTCTTGAAAGGTAACATTTAAAGGTATGAAATTGGTGAAACATAATTATCTCACCTCAGGACTTAGAAGGCATCTTCAGATATTATCTGCTATAATTTTGCTGATGGGCCGGGCACGGTGGCTCAAGCCTGAACCCAGGAGGCGGAGGTTGCGGTGAGCCGTGATCGTGCCATTGCACTCCAGCCTGGGTAAGAAGAGCGAAACTCCGTCTCAAAAAAAAAAAAATTTGCTGATGAAAAATCAGATATCAGATTTTTTTTTTTTTGAGACAGAGTCTCACTCTGTTGTCAGGCACCAGGCTAGAGTGCAGGGGCGTGATTTTGGCTCAACGCAACCTCTGCCTCCCGGGTTCAAGCAATTCCCTTGCCTTAGGCTCCCAAGTAGCTGGGACTACAGGCACCACCATGCCCAGCTAATTTTTGTATTTTAGTGGAGATGGGGTTTCACCATGATATCAGAATATTTTTATTTTTTTCTGGAAGTTTTAGAATTATATATTTATCCTTAGAACTCCTATTATATAATTGAGATTTACTTAGGCTTCATCATTGCTTTGCTTTTGCAGATATAGTTTTCTTTCATATGTACATGCACACACATATATGAAATATTTGTGTTGTCTTATTGTACACCAAAAGTTCACGAAAAATTATCAAAGAAGACTCATAAAAAATTACAAAAGTAAGATTTCTTAAATACATGTATTTAAGAAATATATATGTATTTATATACATGTATATACAACATGCATATATGTAGACTATGTCTACAGAGCACATATAGACTTCAATGGGTTTATGCTTTATATTCGCCACATTTTTGAAAATAGTTATCAATGTATAATGAATACTGAATGAATGCATTTTGTGGATTTGTGAAACAATGAGGCAGAAGGGAGTGGAATTTTTTTCTTTACAATTTCTCAAGTACAATTTATGTAACTCAGTAGTATCATTTACTGTTTTTATCAGAGAAAATAGGAATCTATATACACATATTCCATAAGTTTTATTTTGAGTAATTAGACTATCATGTATTACCTCTCCTAATACATTTGCAATTTCATTTAGAAACTCAAAATTCTTTCATTAGATATAAATATTCACATATCTAATCATACTTTGGCATCATTATATATATGAGGTTTAACCAGATATATTTTCACCTGATCATTTTTGTTATTTTTTTCTTCATAGATAAGATCAGTATGCAAGGCTATGTCACTTTTTGCTGCACATTATAAAGAGTAGTTTTTCCTGCAGGTTGTGTCAGGGCAATTTGACAAACAGTACTTTGAAGGATCATGACCTTGGAGGTCTCTAGCAAGCCAATTTCTGAATTTGAAGAGGCTGTCAGGTTGAATTTCAAAGAACAGTATATTAATGTTTATGATTAAGCCTAGAGATACCCTAAGCAATGATTTTTATTTCTCAAAATTAGTCTGTAATTAGATCATAAGATCCATACACAACTAATTAGAAACAAAATTATCTAATGAAAAAAGCATGTGTTAAAGAAGAGTACTGATGGCTTTGCTTAGATCTGTTTTTTTTTTATTAAATGAGTGTTAGAAATGCCATAGATATGGTTCAATTTTCACCCAGTTTAAGTTTACTAGATGATCAAAACATTTAATAAACCATGCTATTCAAATCTCAAGTTTCATCATTGTGAAAGTAAAGCTGTATTGCATACAAGGTTAGAACTGTGAGTGTTAGCTTAATCTGTTAGAATGAGATCCAGGCAACTTTATTTCTTGTCCAGGAAGAGCAAAGTATGTGGTAAAGACACTGTATTATAATTTCTCTATAAATATATGAAATAACATTTTTATGATGTATCCATTTAAGGTAACTACTATAAAAGATCTTAAATTCCTCTAAAATTTCTTGTTTTATTTTTAGAAAAAGATAAATATTTAGCAAAAGAAGACTCTGAAGATTTAAAGCTTCAAAATAAAAGGTATGCCTATACATCATTTAAAAACACTTTTATGACAAAGGGGTAACTAGCATTTATGACGAAACTTTGAAGGCCATATTACGAGCGGGAACATGCGGTGTTTGGTTTTCTGTTCCTGTGTTAGTTTGCTGAGAATGGTGGTTTCTAGCTTCATCCCTGTCCCTGCAAAGAACATGAATTCATCCTTTTTTGTGGCTGCATAGAATTCCGTGGTATATATGTGCCACATTTTCTTTATCCAGTCTATCACTGATGGTCATTTGTGTTGGTTCCAAGTCTTTGCTATTGTAAACAGTGCTGCAGTAAACATACATGTACATGTGTTTTTATAGCAGAATGATGTATAATCCATTGGTTATGTACTCAGGATGGGATTGCTGGGTCAAATGGTATTTCTATTTCTAGATCCTTACAGAATCTTTTATTTACTTCTGCCAATGGGAAACCTCTATGAAATTTTCACTGTGTATTTTCTGTCATCTTATTTTTTTTTAATGAGAAGTTACTAGTTTTTAAAATTAAAACAAACTTTTACTTTTCTATCTTTTTTTTCTACACCACATGCATTTAATTTTCTAGGAATAAATTTATATTTTTTTCAAACAGAATGGAAGATGATTTTTGCTATTCATCTATCCTTGGTTTCTGAGGTGAATTGTTTATTTTTTTCTCACAACTCCTTGGGAGATTCTTCTGATCTTAACTTTTGTAGTGCAGCATCATATTGTATCTGAATGTATCTGAATGTATAGTATATTTAGATACCTAATATAAATATTTGATAATATTTTTGAGTAATGCATAATTGGTAGAACTTCATTTATTTATTTAAATAACAGACATTTTAAAAGTCTAAATTTTCATAGGAAAATCTGCGAGTATTAGTTTTATATAATTAGATGATCTTTTGAATATTTGCAGTGTCTATTTATGAAAATGTCTCCAAATATTAACACAAAATTCTGATATCTATCTTCTCCAAACTGCTTCAAAAACATTTTTAAAGGGGCTTTATTCTCAAATGCACTTGTGAGCACTTTAAATGAACACTTTAAATCACCATTTTATTATAGTGCAATGGTGTTTGTTGTTTAAGATTAATTTTACTCAGAAATCACCACTAAGTAACTTATACATGTAACCAAAACCACCAGTTCCCCCAAAATCTATTGAAATTAAAAATAAAATAAAATATCAAAATGGAATATATTTTACAACGTGGTGACTACAGATAATAACAATGTGTTGTTTTTATACTTGAAAATCACTGAGAGTAGATTGTGTGTTCCTATATCAAAAAATAATAAATATATGAGTTCATATATATGTTAATTAACAAGATTTAGTCAATCCACAATGTAAACATATTTCAAATTATGTATCATGTTGTTTTAAATATATACAATAGGCCAGGCACAGTGATTCACACCTGTAATCCCAGCACTTTGAGATGCCGAGGGGGGGGCAGCTCACTAGAAGTCAGGAGATCCAGACTAGCCTGGTCAACATGGAGAAACCCTGTTTCTACAAAAAAATACAAAATATAAAAATGATAATAAAGTAGCCAGGCATGGTGGTATGAACATGTAATCCCAGATACTCTGTAGGCTGAGGCAGGAAAATCACTTGATCCTTGGAGGTGGAGATTGCAGTGAGCTGAATTGGCACCACTGCACGCCAGCCTGGATGACAGAGTGACTCTATCTCAAAAAATAAAATAAAATACATACAATAAATATATACATATATGCTAAAAAATAATTTTACTTGAGAAAAACATCCAAATTTGTTAAACTGATAAACTTTCACCCAATTTAGGTCTGCTGGCATGTTATCATATTATAAATCTCTCTTTGAGATAGGCCTTTCTAATTCACACAAGTTGATTCTAGTCTCCCCCCAGAAATATTTTACTTGAGAGCTTAAATATCACTGGAAAAAGACTTGCATAAATTGACATTATTATCTTCTTAATAATGTTTTTGCAGAAAATTATAAATGATAGTATTTAGTGTTTGTAGGCATTTGTTTGCTACTCTCGTGAATTTCAGCTTCATTGAATTCTTCCAAAATATAAGAATTAAATTCTTCTTTGCCAAAATAGTTTGTTTGCTAACAGAGCTATAAACAGGAGCATGATATTAACAGGACATAAAATGTGCAATTAAAAATACATTTAAATATTTTTTAATATTTTAGGGGTACAGGTGTCATTGGGAGTCTGTTGTACATTTTATTTTATCACTCTTTTTTTTCCGATCCTCTCCCTCCTTCCACACTCCACCTTCCAAAAGGCTCCAGTGTGTGTTGTTGCCCTCTATGTGTTCGTGTGTTATCATCATTTTGTTCCCACTTGTAAGTGTAAACAGGAGATATCTGGTTTTCTGTTCCTGTGTTCGTTTGCTAAGGATAATGGCCTCCAGCTCCATCCAAATCTTAATTGTTTCATTTATTTTTCAGTTTTGTGCATTTGGGTACCTCATTTAAATTCTGAACCTTAAATTTTTAATCTGAAAATGTTAATTATTGAGTTTGGGGAAATGGAAAATTTAAAAAGGAAATTCAGCAGGAGAAGGAGGAAGGGAAGAAAAAGGAGGAAAGGGAGGTAGGAGAAGAAAAGGGAACAGAAGAAGGAGGAGAAAGAGGAAGAGGAGGAAAAGAAGACAAAGAAGAGCAGCAGCAAAAAGGAAACAAAACTTCTACAATAATCAAATCTCTCGAAAGGTCAACACTGAATTCTAAATTGGTAAGAGAATTAAGATTATGAACCTACATTTGCAAATTTTGAAGGGCTATCATCCGAAAAGATGAGGTTTCCATTATAAAATGTTCATCCTAGTGTCATTTTACAGTTTTGTTTTTTGTTTTTGAGATGGAGTCTGACTTTGTTACCCAGGTTGGAGTACAGCCGTGAGATCTCAGCTCACTGCAACATCCACCTCGCAGATTCAAGTGATTCTCCTGCCTCGGCCTCCCGAGTAGCTAGGATTACAGGCATGTACCACCACACCTTGTTGTTTTAAATATATACAATAGGCCAGGCACAGTGGCTAATTTTTTTTCTTTTTGAGACGAAGTTTCGCTCTTGTTGCCCAGGCTGGAGTGCAATGGAGCCTTCTCGGCTCACCACAACCTCCACCTCCTGGGTTCAACCAGTTCTCCTGCCTCAGCTTCCCAAGTAGGTGGGACTACAGGCGCATGCCATCATTCCCAGCTAATTTTTGTATTTTTCTTAGAGATGGGGTCTCACCATGGTGGCCAGGATGGTCTCAATCTCTTGACCTCGTGATCCGCCTGCCTCGACCTCCCAAAGTGCTGGGATTAAAGGCGTGAGTCACCACTCCTGGCCTAATTTTTGTATTTTTACCAGACATGGGTTTCACCATGTTAGCCAGGCTGGTCTCGATCTCCTGATCTTAGATGATCTACCCACCTTGGTCTCCCAAAATACTGAGATTAGAGGCATGACCCAATGTGCCCAGCCCATTTTATAGTTTTCTTCATGTGAGTTTTGAACTCATGGTATATAACATAAAGAAAAATGTGCTTTTGTTTAAAAACTTAGACTGTATTTTTTAAAAAATGAGTCTCATCCACACATTTAGCAATTTTTGAAGATTGTAGAAATTTATATCAAGGGAAATCTATCATATAACAGATAGCCATCAGAGCCCCCACAGATAATAACCCTGTTGAAGAGTCATCCTACATTACCAGCCTGTTTTCTGCTCAACTGCCTGACATATGTAGAACTCCACACATGAAATGAACCCACACATGATGTCACATTATAGAAAATGGCAGGACTCTTCCCAAGTGTGAGGTGTGAACCCCTTCTTTGTTACATTTTTTCTAGTTGCAATAATTATTTCATCATAGACCTTTTATGGTTTCTACCTTGATTTAGCATCTGAATTAGAAGGCTTTTATGTCAAGTGACAAAAGCTGACGGTTATTCCTATCTAAAATAATTCTGAATGCACGTAGAAAACTGCCTACATTAGTAACATTGCTATTTATTGAGATTGAAAATCTAGGAAGAAAGCATGTCTGGGTCTTCTTTGAATTAGTTCAGTTTGAGATACCTACTAGCTATTAGAGTAGCAATTAACAAAGGGGTTTTTGGATATATGAAATAAATAACTCGTCTTGAAAATTTTCTTCTTTTTTTAAAGCAAACATGGTTTCACTTTTTTGATTATGCTGGAGTTGATCATAGCTCACTGCATCCTTGAACCCCTGGGCTCAAGCAATCCTCCTGCCTCAGCCCCCTGAGTAGCTGGGACTACAGGCATATACCACCATCCCTAGCTATTTAAAAAAAATGTAGAGTTGGGGTCTCATTCTGTTGTTCAGGCTGGTCTTAAACTCCTGGCCTCAAATAATTCTCCTACCTCAGGATCCCAAAGTGCTGGAATTACATGCATGAGCCACCATACTTGGTTAAAGATTTTTCTTAAAGGCAGTAAGAATATTAGGTATGAGCAATTTGTCTTTGCTTAAAGAAAAACTTATTGAGGGTATTTTTTTGACAAATATCTTATTTTCTTATATTCTCCATTAAAACTTATTTAGTCATTCCTTGAAAATGATTCTGATGAACAAGTCACAAAGATGGTTATGTAATTATGCTGGCTTTTCAGATTGACTTGTAAAGTAACAGTTGCTTTATAAAACAAATTCTACAAAGGGAATATTTAATTGAAAGGAATGAATCCTAGGTGAGAGAGAAGAAACTGAGAAAAGAATAGGTTATGATACAAAAAGAGTTGAGTCAGACAGAACTGGCTTTAAATAATTACTTTACAACAAATACATGAGATTAATTCTTAATCTCTTTCAGTTAAATCTTTCATTTTTAATTATTAATATTATAATCAGTTGTTTTTTATTGAATTCTAATTTGGATCAGATTATCAAACATGGACAATTTTATATGGTGTAACCTACTATTTAACTTACAGGATTCAGTGTTGTCAAGGTTAATGAGACATATAATATAAATCTTTTCGCCATAATAGAAACCCGTTGAATTTAAAACACTTCAAAACATCCAAAGCTGATGTTAGGTTTCTTGAAATACCTGATTTGGTGACTACTTTTTGCAAGACAGAAACAATTGCTTGCTCATAGACAAGCAGTTTTGCAAACACACACACACCAAAGCACCATTAAGATATCATACTGCTTTATTATTAAATGAGAAAGGAATGATTAATAGTTAGATAGAGGTACATAAAAATGTAGTCAATGTTTTAAGTAATCATGAACATATCAAAACAGGAAAAAGCATAGAATTTTAGGCTTGGAAAAAGTTGAATAGGTCATGCAGGCCCACAATAATTCTCCTATATTTCCTAATCAATTTGTTTTTATTTGTCAACGTTTAAAAATGTTACTCAAGATAATGATGATAATAATATAAAACATTTTTTGTAAGACAGTATTTATCAGAAATAGTATACCTGACAACATAGTCAGGTTCTTTATAATCTGTTAAGCTGCATGATACAGAAAGTCTTTAGTTTTTCACTTAGTTCAATTTAAAAATATAAGTTAAAGAGATGTATGAAGTTTAAGTCATTAAAGACAACCAATAAAACCAGTAAACAGGTGACCATCCAGATAACAAAATTTATCTCTTTTAGGAACTCTCTCTTAAATAATCAGTCACTTTATAAAGCTCTGTGTACCTATGAGTCATATGTGCAAGAGATGTGAATCGTGGTATAATTAGAAAGTTGAAATCACTCTTTTGAGATTGTGTTTAAAATTATACATGCTACACTGGATTTGTTAATCCATTCAACAGATATCAAATAAATACTACATTTAAGAATTATTTTAAAATACTGGAGATACTGTTATGAATGATACAGGCAAAGTCTCTGCCTTTACAGACACCCCATTCTGGAATATTGATATTTATGTTAAATTAAATGATACCACTTAATTATATATGTCTGTAATAGGAGAGGCAAGTATGACAAATAATAATAATGATTAAAATTGATTGGGCATTTGCATTGTGGCAGGCACTGAGCCAGAAACTATTCTGTATATCTAATTTAAATCAAATAAAACCTAGATAACCTGCTTAGCATGTTTTTCTAAGTTTATGAATGAGATGACAGGAACATAAAAAATGCAGTAAGTTAGATTACTTCTCTCAGAAATCAGACTATCAATAAATGAGTATGAGGCAGAATTTGCTTTATAGTATTAAGGTATTAAAAAAGATTAAAAATATTAATAAAATATTTTCTGTGTTTATGCAATATAAATTGAAAAATAGTTTATAAGACCAAAAATGGCTTCTACTTTAAAATAGTTTCAAACACAGCACATTTTTTAATTGACTTTCTTTTCCAATCTGTTCTTCTGTGCTGTGTATTCATAGGATCCCAGCAGACTGACAAAAGCAATATGTATTTTATGAATAAACATCTGAAGAAACCAAGATATACAGCTGTTGCACATGTCAGTTTCTATCATTTATGATTCTCATATATTGTTCATTATGTGTTTTCCTTGGAAGGTAGAGGATGCAATTATTACTCTCATAGCAATAAAACAGGGACATTGTATAGGCTTCACAGGAGGCATTCTGCTGATCATGGTGGTATCTCCTACCTTAATTATGCACTATATTTGCATTATTGAGAGCACAATTGCTGCCAAGGAACTGTTATGATGTCAATGCAATTACACTGATATTATGCTGTCTCAGCATTGTTCAAATGCAAAATCCTTACTAAGCAAACTTGATCAAAAAGGCAATTGGATATTTATATCATCCCTGTCAAAGGATGTTTGATGTAAATCAAATGTGCATATGTAAAGTTTTCTGAAAAATTTAACTAACGTTTTAAAAGCTTGATAGTTAATGTATATGCAGACTTTTCCTGTAATGATAGATATTTAGTTTAAAACAGAATTGCTAATATTCAAACATTTGTGAATATTAGCAAAATGGCAATTTTACATAATTAAAACTAGTAAAAAGAATGGCCACTAAATTGCCTATATTCTTATAAATACTGTGTCTGACAGCTGATATACTATTTACTGAATTTGATACCATTTGTTGAAAAAATAGACAAAATGTAAGTTTAAAGAAACTTGAAATTTACATCTTACTTAAGTTCTTTCAAATTTATATGTACCACGATATTATACCTTTCAGATAAGACACTTGTCATAAGGCTAAATGATCATTTAGTTAACTCATTCATACATTCAGCAATTATTTTACTAAGTGCTTCCTTATTTTAGGCACTGTATTAAATGACAGAAAAACAAGCAAAAGACAAATATGAGTCATTTGATGTTACCAGTGGAAGAGGTCTGAGTTACCCTGAGTAACTGGTATCCATACGAGTCTGCAGCAACCTTAGTTTTTGCCTCCTCAGAAGAAAGACTTAAACTAGGGGGCATAAAGCAGAAAAAGAGACCAAGGCAAATTTCAGAGCAAGAGTGGAAGTTTAAAAGGCTTTAGACCAGGACAGAAAGTTAAGCTCACTTGGAACAGATCCAGGAGGGTGCCTGAAGGTCAAAGACAGCATTTAACCTTGAATCTAGGACTTCATAGGCTTGCCTTTTTCTCTTGATTCTTCCCTTAGGGTGGCTTCCTTCATGCACAGTGCCTTCCTTACTCCTGGTAACTGAGCATGCACAATGTGTTTAGAAAGGTTTAGGCATGTCCATCTGAGGCTTTCTTCCCTTTTCTGATGGTGTGCACCCGGAAGGTCATGCGCTGCCATTTTGTTTCAACTCTCATGCCGAGAAAGTTTTTTCTCCCCGGCATCTGTATTCAATTAACACATCAATGTTAGTAATTATGGATCATCAGGAGGTTGTCTCTGCCTGGCATCCTGACACTGGCTGCTGAGTTATGATTGTTAGAGAGACAGCCTGATAATTGCCAGGACATCACCTGACATCCCTAGTGAGTGGGGGAAAAGCCTGCTCCGTCCCGGCTCATGCCTATCTGACTGTCTGTAACAACTGATAAAATTGCAAGCTGAAAAATAGGATGAATATGGAAACTGTAAAGAATGCCAAAAGTCAGTAATTTACGAAGCAGAAATATTAGTAAACTTTTATGTATACACAGAGAAATGAGAATAGGGAAATATATGTAGGCTGAATTGATGAGATAACATCTAACTGAGTCTTAATGAATGAGACAAATTGAAAGGATGTTTTAGGAGAGAAAAATATGTATAAAAAGAAAAATGTTTAAGTCTCACTAGTGAGTTAGCGCAGTTAGAACCTTACTGTTGAAAGATCCTCACCCACACTGGGTGTGGATGAGAATGAAGTGGAAATGATATAAGAAAGTTAAGGGTGAAAAAGTGAGATAAAAATCACATAACTTAAATGTTGATTCAAGGAGTTTCAATTTTCTGCTGTTGTCAACAGAGTTCCATGAGAGCTTCATAAGACAAAGTGTGCTGTGATCATTTTATATAGGAAATGTTGAGCATCATGGGCAACCTATACAAAGGGCAGTCCTAAAATGCTGCTTCTTCCATTAAACAAGGACTAGAAAGATAACACCTATCCGTCTGTGAAAGGAACAGACATGTGTTGTTTAAGAAGCACAAAGTTAACATTAGAATAGAAGTTAGAATAGCAAAGATCAGGGAAATCTTGGTAATGTCCTAGAAAGTAGAGAGTAGAATCACTGAAGAGAACTTGAGAGTATCTCAGCTGCCAATAATACAAAGGCAGGAGGTTTTCAGGGAGCAGTGTAGAGATTCACATGCTGGAGGCTGGCAAAATCTCTCATCCAACCCATAAAAGAAAGAGGGCACCCCTGCTCTATGTGAAAGTGATTTCCACTTATCTTCCACCTTCCAGTGTAAGTCCTGATTCACTAGATAATAAAATCCATGTGGATAATCCTTCTAGCACTCCGATAATGTCTTCACTTCCAACTATCTTTCCCTAACCCAATCTCACCTGCCAACTCTCGTCTGCACTGTCTCCAAAAATCTATATTTGAAAAGTTCAACTCTCCCCAGCATCCTGTCTTGAGAGTTTACTCACTTTAAAACTCCTATTTATATTATTCAATCACATTTGCACCCTATCATCATTTTCATTTTCCACCACTACCCTTATTTGCCTTTACCCAACCTAGATAAGAAATTGTGTTCATTTTTATGTGTACATCCTCACTTCTTACTTTTCTCTTATTCTACCACATTACTCCATTAGACTTTCAACCCTAATTGCAATCAGCCTTTGGCTAACTCTTTGCCTTCAACCACACAGTTGAAAATGGCTGTAGACACATATACACCATGGAATATTACACAGCAATCAAAAACGATGAGTTTATGTCCTTTGTAGGGACATGGATGAATCTGGAGAACATCATTCTCAGCAAACTGACACAAGAACAGAGGATGAAATACCACATGTTCTCAATCATAGGCAGTTGATGAACAATGAGAACACATGGACACATCGAGGGGAGCACTACACACTGGGGTCTATTGGGGGTAATAAGGGAGGAACTGTGGTGGGGGGAGTTGGGGAGGGATAGCATGGGGAGAAATGCCATATGTGAATGAAATGGAGGAAGGCAGCAAATCACACTGCCACGTGTGTACCTATTCAACTATCTTGCATGTTCTGCACATGTACCCCAAAACCTAAAATGCAATTAAAAAAAACCAAAAAACGGCTGTAGAAAAACACACAGGCAACTGGTCCGACAAAAAAATCTCAGGTGGGCTCTCAGTGGTACTCACTGAACCTACTATATTCTTCTATTCTTCTATAGTATATATACTCTCCCATCCCTCAGATAAATTTTTTTCTCATTTATCTCTTCAGATCTAATGCTTTCGGGTCCCGATAGATTTTTCACAGAACGAACATGCCTGTGAAATTATGAGCCACCAGAAAACTCACTCAATTTTTTATCATTCCATAAACTAATGTTTTAGATCTATTGCTATATACTCCACTGATTTCCACCCAAATGGATCAGCTGGCCTAGTTAATACATAGAGTGTAAGCCCTCATGTTGTTTGCTAGGCAACACTGTTTCTTGCTTTCTCTAGTTCTTTTCTGCAATATTTCCTTCTATCTCTTAAATTGTCACATTTTCCCCGTCTATTGCATTGTTGCCCTTGTCATATAAGCATGTTGTAATTTAACCCAAGAAACACTGTATTTACTCCATAACTCAATCCAATTATTGCCTCCCTTCCTCCTCTTTAGGGTAAATATCCTTAAAAATGTCATTTGCCGAAGTCTTTGGTTTCTCCTGTATCATTCTCATCTCATTCCACTCAAACAGGCATCCATTCAATTATATCAAGATCCCCAACAATTATTTCACCTAAGTCTGAATTCATTTCTCATTTCATGATGCCCTGTGCCTCTCAGTAACACTTGACCACTTCATCAGAATTTTTCTTCTTAGTTTTCAGGATATAACAGCCTTTTTGCATTTCTCCTTATCTTTGCTTTCTCTCAATAGTTCTTTTTTTCTGTTTTTTCCTCTTTTTTCCAACCTTTTAATGTTTGTGATTCCAATATCCGGTCCTCTGTTCTCTTCTGTTCTCCCTTCACACGTAATCCCGAGATCAATGTCTGTTTTTCAAACCGATGCCTAACACAAACATTTATGAAATTAATTTAATAGATTATGACTTTTAAATAAATATGACCATTATAAAATAAAATAAAATAGAAAATTCACGAAAATTTCAGTGAACACCACACATATTCAGTGTGTAAGAACTATTTTATAGCCAGATTGGAACAGCTCTATATTAATCTCTGAGAATGTCTGAAATTTGGTATTGACTCTTGGTCAAGTTAAGAATGAGTTTGAGGCCAGGTGACTGGCACAGTGGCTCACACCTCTAATCCCAGCACTTTGGGAGGCCGAGGTGAGTGGATGGCTTAAAGTCAGGTGTTCAAGACCAGCCTCCCCACATGGCGAAAACTGGCCTCTACAATAAATATAAAATTTAGCAGGTGGGTGTCATAGCACATGCCTGTAATCCCAGCTATTTGGAAGGCTGAAGCAGGGGAACAGCTTGAACCAGGGAATCGCTTGAGCCTGGGAGGTGGAGTTGCAGTGAGTTGAGATCACACCACTGCAGTCCAGTCTGGTTGACAGAGTAAGACACTGTCTCAAATAATAATGAAAATAATAATAATGAGTTTGAATAACCAGTAGCATCTAATGTGCACTTTAAGTTTAAAACATTTCCTGAAAGCCAGGGCAAGTTTATTGACATTATTTTCCAGTATATTAATTGATAGCTTACACCTGATTTAACTGCTTATACAATCTAGTTTGGAAATGTGACCAGTGAGGTAACACAGACCCCACTGGAAAGTCCTGGGCTCCCCTAAGACAAAGATGTCATGTGCATGTCTGGGTGACAAAGATAAAAGATGAAGTGCTTTCTGTGAAACTTAGAACTCTGGAAAGCTGCTTGAAAATCTCTTCACCACCGATGACTGCTTGTACTTTCTTTCTGCATTATTTAACTTTGTTAAAGCTTTAATAAATGTATGACTTGCAAAGTCTTGTGAGTCCTTTAAATATTCAATCCTGCATAATCGATGCTGGCAATTTTGTGAAACTTTTGTTTTAGTAGTTATACATGAATATGAGTTGAGAAGCAAAATGCTTTTTGTTGTGGATAAAAAAACTTGACAGGTACTGCCTCAGACAATGGTATACAGCTCCATGATTTTAATTGTATGTGGGGACTCCCACATTTATATCTTAAATTGCTTCCCTAAATTTTAGATTTGCATAATCTACTGTATACTTGACATTGAATACATAAAAGTCACATCAGTTGCAACATATCCCAGAGTAAATTTGGTTTACCTCATCAAATGTTTTGTGGCATTTTTTTTCCGTTACTACTACATTGAATCATTATTTATTCAATTATTCATGAATAAAAAGTACTTAAAATATAAATGAGGAGTTACCCTTTTCTCTTATTTTTCCTGTACTCAAATCTATCAGCAAATTAAACTGGGTTCACAATATGTCTCAAATCTAACACTACCCCTGATACCATCCTTGGCAGGTAACCATCACCCTTCTGCCTAGGCTATTAACCAATCTCCTTATCTCTCTCCCTTTCATTTGCATTTCCTGCTTTTTTATTTCTCCTTCTACACATTCCCTAGGTCAGTAGCTTTTTTCAAACTGAGGCCTAAAACAGAGATTAATGAAATTAATTTATTAGATTATGATCAGATTTTGCTTTTAATAAAATAAAATAGAATTTCATCAAAAATGTTAGTGAATATTACAACAGTAAGTGGGTAAGAAAGAGGATTTCCCATCTAACTAAGGCACTCATTTTCCAAGCACTGGGAATGTTGACGGCTCACAGCTGTGTACTTCTCCCAGCACTGCCTTTATCCAAAGGTAGGTGCCTTGTCCATGGGATAGATGACTTCTAATTACTGTCTGATGTGAGGGGATAAAGACCCAAACACCCTTGATTCTATTTGGGACAACTCCAGAGGTCCTGCTCCCGAAATTCTTTCAGCTTTATCACAGTTTATTTTCTCCTTCTGCCCAAATCCTGCTTCCCTTATTTCTGTTTGCAGGGATCCAAACCTAAGATCCCATATTGGAACCCTTTAACCACAGAATGACTAAAACGTCTTTTCATTAAAATCAGATCAA
Organism: Leontopithecus rosalia; assembly: GCA_028533165.1. Taxonomy (NCBI): domain Eukaryota; kingdom Metazoa; phylum Chordata; class Mammalia; order Primates; family Cebidae; genus Leontopithecus; species Leontopithecus rosalia. The sequence continues at coordinate 61,596,034 of CM052663.1, read as the reverse complement.
GTAACTCCTCTGTTCAAATATCCAGTGTCTTTCTACTACACACATAAAAGCACTTGGTATGACTTTTAAGTCCCTAATAAATAATGACTCAGATTATCTGTCTTATTGAAAACTTTTTTGTTTCTTTTTAATTCATCCTGTTTTAAATACTGTGGCCACTTTTTATTCATTTATTTCTGGCAAAATTTCTTTATGTTAGGGCGCATTCACCCACTGCCCCTCTGGCTGGAATGTTTTTATTTCTAATCTTCAAAGGTTTAGATTGATCCTGTCATGTTAGATCTCAACTTCAATGCAGGTCCTTTTACAGAGACCTCCTCTGATTATAAATGTGAAGCATCATCCCTGTTCTTTTCTATGACATTCTAATTCAGTTTTTTTTTTTCATAACACTCATTATAGATTATTTTTCTGTTTTTATAATTTATGTATTTATTTTATGGAAGTATATATGAGTGTATGTATATGTGTATGTATTTACTTATTTATGTACTTCTCCTAACTGGAAGAGAAACTCTATAAAAACAGAAACATTTATTTATTGTATTCACTGTTACATCTCAAGTACATAGAACATGACCAGGACTTTAGAGGGCTGACAATGAATATGTTTGATACAAAGTGACTTCGTGTTTGATTGTAACTTACATTAGTATAAAACACTCTGATTTATATTTTGTCTGGTGTCAATATCATCAGACTTGTTTTTTTCATAAATATAAGTTGGACTTTCCGGACACCAATAGAGAGGAACATTTGTGTGGAAGTAATTTAGTCATTACCACAAAAAAACAGATTGTGTGAAAGAAATTAGGACCAGAAAGGGAAGGAGCCACGTAAGGGTGCAATATCAGCTTAAGTCTCAGAAAAGTTATTCGTGGCTCATGCTGGGGTTCTCTGGGGAGTGTTAGTCACCCCATGGTTTTGTCCCAATCAGCAGCAAGAGACCTGAGGATTAATACTCCCTCACCTCTCAGGCTTTACTTAGAATCTGCCATTTGTGACATAAAGTTCTGGTCACTTGTGCAAAAAAACCCCAAGTACAGTGGGCATTGACAGCCTGAGGGCAGCTCCTCTACACAGAAAAACAAGAGCAAAGTCTAAGTAGGATGCCAATGGCAAAGAGAGTCCAAGAAATATGGGGTAAAGCCAAAAAAGACACTTGCTACGTAACAGGGTTTTTGAATAGAAAGCTTAAAAAGACCTAAAGTGCTAATTTTCCTTTGTGTAAAGTGACAAAGTCAAAATCAGAGCTTATATTAAAAAAAAACACAGGGTGACACTAATACAAAAATAAACATTTCAGTGTAAAACAGAATATTGATAAACATGGTCCCACTTCATATGGCAATTTGGTTTATGGTAAAAATGGTGATTAATTAGTGGCACTGGTAGTGGAAGTATCCTTTACCACAAATGTAGTTAGAAACAATGAATAGTTACATGGGACAAAGCTAAACTTAATTTTCAATCTACTAAAATATTTATTTCAATTGAATAAATATTTTAGAATAAAGATAAATTAGAGTGTATCATAGCCTCAGGTTATTTTGCCTTTACTACACATATGACAGAAAATAAAAACTATAACATATTGAGAATTTTACTGTTACATTTTATGTAACATACATATAATTAAAACTAAAATGACAACACATTAAGGTAGTCAAAGGAATCACTATATGCTTTAAAAAACAACTACTTTAACACGAAATATTAATATGTATTTGTTTATAATTTCTTCTCTTTTCTGCTAAAAATAAGTCTATAAGCTAACATTTCACTTAATTCATATTGTTCCCTCTGAAGATTTAAAAAGATATCAAGTTTGATTTCTACTGATGCTTGCCTTAAAATAAAAGGAATTTCCTTGACCTGTCAACAACCGCTACAAATGGCATTATTTTTTATTCCAGAAAAGACTTTGTCCTCAATGTTTTATTTTTTAGATTGCATATGAGTACATAAGCATATGCATATTTTAATTTATGCACCTACATATGTATCACTGTAACTTAGAAATTAAGAATGCCAGAGAAGAATACTTAAAAACAATGAGAACGTGTTGATTAAAATGGAGGAGTCTGCAGACAAACAAAATAATCATACACAAATATCTGAAGGTTAGAAATATGAAAAAGGCAATTGCTTGCTCTAGGTTGTCACAGAAAATGGAACTATACTAACCGGGTAAAAAATAAATTATATGTAAGTGAATTTTTTTGAAATATTTCTATTAAAAAGCTAAAGGTCATGTTTTCTATCATATCACAGACCTCCTATTTACAATAGCTATGGATCATTATTTCACCTCTATTTTCAGGAAAAAATTAGCAAAAGATAAAAATTATATAAACAGCTATATGGGGATGACTGATTTTGCTCATATCCACCCTTATTGCATGACTCATATTAATAAATGGCTTCTAGTTTTCTGAAACAGTTTACAAATATGCCCATATTAATAAATATTTTATTATAATTCAATTAGCATTTTTCAGATGTTTTATGAAGCTAGATATCATTTATTAACAATTAATGGTATGAATTCATCATCTTGAAAATAAAATTCAATTGAGACTATATGTATATTACATATTGGGTATTTATGGTATTTGAAAAATGTAAAAAATAAAACTAGTTAAAAAAAATAAGTGATTCAAAATTCAGTCCACAATTTACAATTTAATATTGCTGTCTATATACGACTTATTGTCTACATCAGGTTGATTTCCTCATTAATATGGAAACTCATAAGAGGGTAAAATATATTGGGACTACTTATAATGTTGACACAGAATCTGTAAATGCTCTATTTGCATAGTCATTTATAACATTCTGAAAATTCATTTACAAGGACACATCTTGTAAATAAATTTTCAAGTATTATTAAAACACTAGTTAAAATAATAAATACTAACTAATTAACTTTGGAGTCACAGGTATTTAAAATAATTAAATATGAAAGTAGAGTTGCATAGTAGCTATTACTTATAATTTGAATATTTCTGCATAGATTTAATATAATTTTCTTATAACAGAAAGATAAACAGCATGAGAATACTTAATGAAAACAAAATATTCCTTCTTTCTATTTACATTTGTCAACACCACTGGAATAAATCTGATTAATTGTTCAAGTTTTTAAGGTTGAGAACAGCAGAATGATTAAAAGTTTCACCTTTGGATATCTTAAATAAAACTAACATAAAAATTTTCATTGTTAAGCAATTTTTTGAAATTTCAAGATCATTTATGCTTAAAAACACAAAAGGCATTTTATAAGAGAATAAAAATCTCAGTCTTCAAAACAAACTCTAAGCTGTCTTATCAAGGCAATAACCTTTTCATTTTTCTCTTCCTAGGTAAAAAAGATGCAAAAAAATACCATTTGTGAGAATTAAATGATATATTCAAAAATCTCTACAAACTCTAGATTGCTACATATATTAGATAATAATACAATTTAATATTAATAAAGTTTGGAATGTTCTGGGTGTCACAGAGCCAAAGAAGAAATTTAAATGTATTTTTATCAAATATCAACATATAGTTTATGGATATTTTATATAAAAGTTAATTTATGGTATTTTCCAATTAAGTGTTTTATTTTGATAGAATGCTGTTATTATACTTAGAAAATTCAGGATATTTTGTTAAGGTCTGTATTTCAGAAAACAAAGGTAAGATATACAAGATATTTGGTGCCATAAATATGTATCACAAGGGCTTTGATAAGAAAAAATTAAAAAAAAAGATTTTGCTTAATATCTATGCCAAATTAGAATTAGACTCTTCTGTAAATTCCAAGTAATCCAATTCCCTTCACAATATTATTAACAAAGTCACAACCAGAGAAAGAAGACAGCGTTTGTTTAGTGAACATGCTAATAAAATCTGAGAAGGTCCCAGTAGTTTGGAAATAGGTAGTGCCCCAATGCAATAACTCATTATGCCTTTGCTAATAAAAAATATTTTCACTTGTGAACTAAAAAAACAAGTTTGGGGACATAGCAAGGGAAAACAAAACAGTGAAAGAAAACTTCTACCAAAAAGCAAGTAATATATAAGAACCACAAAATCATAACCAAAAAAAGATAGGAATAAGTAGAGAAAAATAATATTATACAGATAAATAATTAAACCAGCCTACAGACTGAATTCAATTCCAATTAATATTCTAGTAGATTAATTTTAAGCTATAAAATAACAACATTTAACTTTCCATATGCAAAACACATTTAAACAGAAAAATTTTAAATTTAGACTTTACTAAACAAAGACACAAAATAAACCTATAACATATGAACTCCTTAAGTGTTAGGCATAAAATCATCGTCATCATCATCTTCATTATCATCACCACTAATTTAAACAGCATACATCTGAGGATCACTTCTCTTCTAACTAGGGATAATACTGTAGTTGAACAAACTAGACTTAATAAACCAGCCAATTTTCACTGAATGCTTTTTGCATAACAGGAATTCTATTATCTCCCTTCTACTTGAAAAAACATATAAGATTCCAGGGTCAGAGATAAATAATATTATTACAAAACAACAAGCATCATGAGCTTTGTTTGTGCTTGTCTACCCTTTCCACAAGGGTGGTGCAAATATTCCTAGATGATGGTTGCACGCATATTTGTTTTGTGTCACAGCTAGTAAACTCTAAATTTAGGAAAGTGTAATCTATTTTAATGAGAAACAAGTAAACCTGCACAACCATTGCTTGCACTGGAGACATTATCTTTGCTAAACTGGACGGAAAGCAAACATATATTTTGAGGAGGTAGTATCTTTTTCTTCCAAAAATGTCATCTATAGTAACAACTTCAAAAATTAGTCCAGAGGAAGTCTATCAATGTCTCCACTCACACAGTATGTTTAGCAATAGAAGAGATCCATGGAGCTTCCCCATTGCAATTGGAAATATTCAAAACTCCAATTCTTGGTGACTTAACACAATAGAAATTTATATTTAAATATAGACACACACATGCGCACACAGATACACACACAAATATATATGTTTCAGTGCTGCTCCACTCACTTGTTCTGGGACAAAGGCTGCTGAAAGATTAACCACTCTCCATAGGTGTGAACTTAGGGAAGAAAGAGAAAATAGTTCACAGGATGTTTTTATAGACCAGCTCTAAAGGAGATGTGCTTCATTTTTATGTGTGTTCTGTTGGACTAGAGCTCATACACATGGTCCCACATAACTCCAAAGGAGACTAGGGAATTTACTTTAACCCAGGAATTAAAGGAAACAATACTTTTTTATACAGCTAGTCAGTCTCTGCTATGGGAGATGAATTTGCTTTAAGGCTTTGGTCATGTTAAAAGGTAGAGTTAGTATTTTCTGTGATAGGGAACAAGGTAGAGATATCATATTGGGAGGACATAAGAAATGTGGTTTTAGAAACTTGAAAAATGAGATTCTGTTTAGGTATAAGAATAGTGCTATTTAAGAGCACATATATACACATATATACATATATACACATATATGAAATTATTAAGGATGTGAGTGAATAGAGAGAGGAAAAGGTCACAGCTGGAGATATTTGTTACTCCAACAACAAGAGGCATTATCTTTGTATTTATAGTAAGAACCTAAGAAAAATGACTCAAAGGAAAAGTCAATTGAGCAAGAGGAAAACTAGGAGTATTTTGAGTCTTTAAAGGTAAGTAAAGAGAATATTTTACAACAAAGAAGTCATCAACTGTATCAAATATGGCTAAAAGGTAAAGCAAGGTAAGCAGGAATAATTGACTAGATTAGAAAGATGAAGGTCACTGATAACCTTGCAAATGTAGTGTTTATGGAAAAACCATTTAAACAGAGAAAAAATGTAAAATGAGGTTTTATGAACAGAGCAAGACAAAATAAAACTATAACATCTGAACCAGTTAAGTGTTAGGCATAAAACCATCATTGTCGTAATCATCATCATCATCATCATTGTGATCTCTCATTTGTGCAGCATACATCTGAGGATTGTCTATGGAGTGCAGAATGTGTAGATCTGATTGGAGTAATTCAAGAGTAAATAGGAGAAAGGAATTAAAAACAGCAAATCTAGATAATTTTTTTAATTGTACTTTAGGTTCTGGGGTACATGTGCAGATCCTGCAAGATTGTTGCATAGGCACATACATGGCAAGGTGGATTGATGCCTGTCCTTCCATCACCCGTATCTGGTATTTCTCCCCTCGTTATCCCTCCCAATGCTCCCCACCTCCTACTGTCCCTCCCCTAACCCCCCCCAACTGACCGAAGTAGGTGATGCTCCCCTCCCTGTGTCCACGTGTTCTAATTGTTCAACACCTCCTTATGAGTGATAACATGCAGTGTTTTGTTTTCTGTTCTTGCGTCAGTTTACTGAGAATGATGATTTCCAGATTCATCCATGACCTTATGAAGGACACGAACTCATCATTTTTAATGGCTGCATAGTATTCCATGGTGTATGTGTGCCACATTGTTTTTATCCAGTCTATCATTGATGGACATTTAGGTTGGTTGCAGGTCTTTGCTATTGTAAACAATGCCACAATGAACATACGTGTGCATGTGTCTTTATAATAGAATGATTTATAATCCTTTGGATATATACCCAGTAAAGGGATTGCTGGGTCAAATGATATTTCTATTTCTAGATGCTTGAGGAATTGCCACACTGTCTTCCATAATGGTTGAACTAATTTACACTACCACAAACAGTATAAGTGTTTCTATTTCTCTGCATCCTCTCCAGCATCTGTCTCCAGATTTTTTAATGATCGCCCTTCTAACTGTTGTGAGATGGTATCTCAATGTGGTTTTGATTTACATTTATCTAATGACCAGTGATGATGAGTATCTTTTCATATGTTTGTTGGCCTCATAGATGTCCTTTTTGTAAAGTGTCTGTTCATATCCTTCGCCCACTTTTCAATGGGTTTGTCTGTTTGTTTCTTGTAAATCTGTTTTAGTTCTTTGTGGATTCTGGATATTAGCCCTTTGTCAGATTATTCCCAGTCTGTTGGTTGCCAGTTCACTCTAATGATAGTTTCTTTTGCTGTGTATAAGCTCCTAGGTTTAATTAGATTCCATTGGTGGATTTTGACTTTTGTTGCCTTTTCTTTTAGTGTTTTAGTCATGAAGTCCTTGCCTATGCCTATGGCCTAGGTTTTCTTTTTGTCTAGGTTTTCTTTTAGGGTTTTTATGGTGTTAGGTCTTTATTTTTTTATTTTTATTTTTTAAAAATAATGTTTAGTTCAATGACATAAACCTTGAATAACACCATAAGGCCTATAAAAAGTGTCACTAGGGATGCTGTAAGTGTGCCAAAGTGGCAAAATCATCACCTTATGTGAAAAAGTTTAATTGCTTGATATGTACTACAGGTTGGAGTATTGCAGCCACATTTGCCAGCCATTTTATGGTTTTTAAAAATCCAGCATAAAACTCACTATAAATTATAAATTTTTTTTTATATTGTCCCTGAACCTACACCAGTAGGTATAAAAACCTTGTGCATTTTGTAAAATTTTTTTATATTGTTTTCAAAATCCAGCTTTTATGTGGGTATAAGACTACTATAAAACAAGCCTACGTATAAACTATAATATTATTGAGAAAAAGTGAAGGTGAATAATATAAAGCTGAAAAATTTAACGCCAGCAAGGGATGGTTTGATAATTTTATTGTAGAAAGAGTTATGGCTTTAAAAATGTCAGGGTAACAGCAGAAATAGCTTTTACTGACCAAGAGGCAGCAGACCAGTTCCTAGACAATGTTAAGAAAATCATTGAAAAGAAAAGATATCGGCTTAAGCAGGTTCATAATGCAGATGAAAGAGCACTGTTCTGTTAGGGTAATAAAAAAATGACATTCATTAGCGGAGAAAAACAAGCACCATTATTTAAGGCAGGAAGATATAGTGTAACTCTAATCTTTTGTTCAAATACAGTAGGGTTTATGATCAAGGCTTATCTATAAAGCTGCTAATCCCAGATCCTTGAAGGCAAAAGATAAATACCAGCTGCCAGTCATTTGGTTGTACAACAAGACCTGGACAGTTGGAATCCTCATTCTGGACTGTTTCTATCAAAATGGAATGGATTGACGGTTTGTTCCTAAAGTCAGGAAGTCCCTTGCTAGTAAGGATTGCCTTTTGAAGTTGTTTTAATATTGGACAATGACCCTGGACACCTAAAATCTCATGGGTTCAGCACAGGAGATGTCAAGCGGTCTAATTGCCTTCAAACACAATGTTTCTAATTCAGCCTCTAAATTAGAGGGTCATAAAGACCTTTAATGCTCATTACACATGATACTCTGTGGAAAGGATTACCAACCTATGGAAGATAACCCCTATTCAGACAGCATCATGAAAGTCTGGAAGGATTACACCACTTAAGATGACATCATTGTTAGAGAAAAAGCCATGAAAACCAATGAATCTGAAACAGTAAATTCCTGCTGGAGAAAAATATGTCCAGATGTTGTGCATGACTTCACAGGATTAACAACAGAGCCTACCAAGGAAATCATGAAGAAGATTGGGGATATGATGAAAAAGGTGGGTGTTGAGGGCTTTCAAGTTATGGATATTTGAGAAATTTGATAGCAAATAGACACTATGCAAAAGGAATTTACAGAAGATGACTTGGCTCTGAACCAGTGTCAAATGACAAGGAAGACATGGAAGAAGCAGTTGCAGAAAACAATTTGACATTAGACAATCTTGCAGATGTTTGGCAATTTTTCAAGACTGCTTTTGACTTCTTTTATGGCAGACTGGTGACACACAGAAACATTTTTAGAGAAATGAAGAAGCAAAACCTCAGAAGTTACAATGTACAATTTAGTGTAAAACTACTCTGAGTGTGCCTGACTCTCTTGCCTCCCCTTTCACCTCTTCCGTCTCTTCTGACTTTGACATTCCTGAGACAGCAAAACCAACATCCACTTCTTTTGCATCTGCTCAGCCTACTCAATGTAAGGACAAGGATGAAGACCTTTATGATGATCTACTTTCACTTAATGAATAGTAAATATGTTTTCTCTTTTCAATTATTTTTAAAATAACATTTTCTATTTTCTGGATTATTTTATTGTAAGAATTCAGTAGATAGTACATACAGCATACAAAATACGTGTTAATTGACTGTTTATGTGCAGGGAGTTGCATCACTGCACTCCAGCCTGTAGGACAGAGCAAGACTCTACCTCCAAGATATATAATTTAAAAAATGAATTAATCCGTGCTTTTCTCAGTTTCCTCATCAGAATAATAAATAAAATAAAAAATTTATTTCACATTGAAAATTTTAGCATTTTTATGTTAAGAATTATGAAGCATCTGAAATTCTATTGTACTTACAAGTTTACAATATACCTCACACCATTGTTGATGCTGGCAAAATACATGAAATTCCTAGATCAAAAATAAAACAAAACAAAAAAGTCTACTTACTCCAGGCATAGCAGGCAACATAAGCTTTGTGTTTAAATTGGTTTCTGTTGCTCTCTCATATCCCATGGGGGCTGTATGGAGCAGCCCAAATAGATGGTACACACAGTGAGTTTACAGAACTTTCAGTCTTTAATGGGGTTACTAGTAACCTTGCCCAGACTTTATCTGGCAAGGAGATGCTATCTTTATTTTTCTAGTCAAGACACAAATCTGTCCTCTGTCCCTGGGGGGAACACAATCTATTTTTCAAAGTATTTTGCTGTATAAACTTTTTTGGAAAGATAGTCTGGAACAAAAGCTGATACAAGATATGCTGAAACATCATGGATACTTTTATCTCAAGATTTTATTATAAATTCTAATCAAAAATCAAGTGTCCACTTTCTTTACGCTCTCTAACTCTAAAATATGTTTACAAAATACCACATGTGGGAAAATGAAAAGAAAATCCAGCCAAATTAATTTAAAAAATCTTGTTTCCTATTGATTCTGTTTTTTTAATATTATGTTTTACATATTATATAAAACATAGGTGTTTGTGAAAAATACTGCAATTAGTTTGATTTAGAGTTTTTAATCATATTCTTACTTAGCACAAATTATCTTCTCTATATTTGACCCTTATTAACCTGAGATCTTATAAAGCATACCTGTCCCTAAAAATTTATGTAAGCCAATTTTAACTGTCTTCATGCCTATACCACTGATTTTCAAATTATTCTACAAGATTTTATTTCAGTTTAACATAAATGAAATTAAGCTCTACAGAAAATGGCAAAAAGTTTAATATGAGTATTTTCAAATGAATCTGTGTCAAAATAGTCACAATTATAAATTATAACTCTACTACCACTGTCACTTTCCTTTTCACTTTTGCTCTTAAATAAATTTAGTCATATAGTGAAACTGATTGGTAAACTCTGTTTCAAACTGTATTGAAACTTTTCATGGACTATTTTTTGCTTTGATTTCCTTGTTCTGTTTTTAATAAGAGTTATTTCTTTCCACCTCCTCACAATGCTTCATGCTTTCTGTTCTCTCTTTATAAAGTCATTAAAAGTTATATTTCAAAGTGAGTGTCATGGTTAAAAATAAATGTGGAAATGAAAATATTTTCCTCCTTTTAATAAATAACCTTTAGCCCCCAGATCAGATCACTTTAACACTTGTCTTTTTTTACCCCAAATTCAGCTAACTGATGTTTTTGATCCTGGATTGCTTCTATCTCTAATCTATGCGCTACACTTTCACTCTTTTTAACATAGCAAAATTATCATCTAGCTAGTGTGGCTAATAGGAAATTGAGATTGCCCTAGTTTCACTTTGGACTGCTTGTGTTTCATCTATAACACTTTGCAAATGATGTCACTTTTATTTCAGACATGCTCAGAAAATATTCCTTAAGAGTATGGTTTGTTGAACTTCAAAATATGAAGTAATAAAAGTTATTCATTACTTGTTTATCATAATGATATATTTTCGTGATAGTTCAAATGTTAACTTGCAGTTTGAAGATAACAGTGAACAAAATCCTGCAATATGAGGTAAAGCCTTACCGCTTCAAAAGAAATCTAATAAAATGATGAATCAAGAGTACCTATAGATAGATGAAAGAGAAGAGGTGTTTATCTTAGATGAAGATGCATTAACTATTCTGCCAATTGAGGCTTCTGCTAATTACTTCACGCTTCACTTTATGTTCAATCAAAGAGAAAAACCAAAGATGAGAAAGTGGACTCAAGTTGAGACACTTCAGAGCCAATCCATCTGAGAATTTTAGGGGAAGCTCTTACTTTTCTATTCATTTCTCGGGCAAAATCAAGAAAGTTCTTGACTTAATATATCATCTGTCCTTGCCTCTTTATTTGAAACTTCAGCCAAAAACTTCACAAGCGGCTATTTCTCTTTTCTTCTTTTATTGTTTTCTGAGGAATGGCCGGCAAACAACACTTTAATAAAACTGCAGATATCTTCTTGTTTTTTGGTCCTGAGTGAACTTTGGGCACTGTTGCTTTCTAGAAAGATGTTATTAGGGTAATTATTTAAAGTTTTAAAAATTCCTGCCTGAAATAGTTTTTTGCTTAATTACTTTTATGATTAGTCATTCCCTGCAGAATTTGACCCACATCACTCAAACCTACTTAACGTCATTTTTTAAAATATGGTAAAGCTAACTTTATTGTTTTATAGACTGCTTTCTTTTCTTTTCTTTTCAATACAATCATCCTACACCATTACCATTCTGGACCATGCCTAGTTCCTCAAATAAACCATGCTCTGATGCTCTGTTGTACCACTTTGATAAGGCTCATGTCATTAATTATTTTCTGAAATGTAATATTTCTCTTCTCCTTCTGAAAGTATTTACTAATCCTGGAGAGACCTTTCCAAATCTAATCTGAAACAAATAAATCCTTTTTTAAACTACTAATTCCATTTTTCTATTGTAGAATTATTAAAATAGCTCACTTCTTTGTGCTTTCATATAATTTTTGTAAGCATTTTTCTATAAGTAGGTGAGAATAATTGAATACCTTTTTGCTTCATATATCAGTCTAACCCTATTAGGCCATGTACTTCAGAACCTAACACTGTAGTTGTCATGCAGTATTAAATAACTCCTAGCTAAATAAAGAGTTGAATGCATGCTGAATCTCAAATGAACTTGTGTTTTGTCGATGTTTATTATTTTAATATTTCTGAAGTATTTTAAACTGTGTTCCATAAACATAGACAATGGGGATTTCATAGGTGTGCATGATGTTTTAGAGTGGGCGATAGGTCTTTTCTTGATCTAGAAGTAAAACAAGCAGTCAGATAGTCTGCATTATATGCACGGGGTAAGGTTGTAAATACTGGATGTGTTCATTAGATGAAATGGAATCTGTCACCATCTCTATTACACAAAACTCTTCCTTTACTCCTTACTTCATTTTATGTTGAAGTACACAATTTTCCACATTCTATTGTTCTCAATGCACTTGATGCCTTAGAACAAAAATAGAGAACATCTTCAGGTGACCAATGGACAGGAAGTAACAGAAAAGCTTAAACAGTATCACATAATTTTAATTCTTTCTAGTATATTATCTCTTCTTTTAGCAGTAGACAGTCTTCAACTGCAGCAGCAGGAGCCTCAACAAATGAGGACTGATAACAAACTTCTAGGCTGTGTCTCACAAATCTTCAGCAATATGGCAGGCTGCTGTATCAAAGACAAAAAAGTGTAACAAAAAGTCATCGTAATTTTAATGGCAAGAGAATTACAATAAAGAAGTTACATTATACCAGTATCTTCCAAGAATATAAAATTATTCAACGGCTCTTGTCATATAAGATTTTCACATTTATAAAATCCTGTAGGCTGGGCTACCTTCGGTCATGGAACTGAATCTGCTCTGCTCATCAAAAACAGAGTAAAATGTTTTAACCTAAAATATTTAGATTTTTTAATGCTCTAACATGTACAATAAATTTTACTATAAAGTCACCTTTTATATGCACATTTTAATTATGATAACATGTAATTAGCTGTATTTGAGCTTTGCTTTCATAAAGCCATATTATGAGCTTTAATCCCAGTTATTCATGTTACCAACTTTTATTCAGCGAATTGAAAAAATATTTGGCTTTTAAATCAAATGCCTTAAACAGAACATAGGGAAAATATAAAGTTTAATTTATTGACTATTCATTTTATGGACTGTACAGTTATTCATTGATTTTTTTTCTCAATGTTACCGATTACATGAAATTTACTGAATCAACTTTTGTACAAAAATATCCCCAATGAGTCAGTGAATACTGTTTTATAATAGATATTATATAAAATAGACTTCTAAGTATTGAAATGTAGATTTTGTAGTGAATTTATCTAGTATTGGTAACTTTTTTCTCATCTAACATGCTATATATATTATATTTTTACAGTCAAAGCTAAGTATTTGTTTATTGGCTGGCCAGGCATAGCTACTGATTTTGATATGATCATCCAGTGGGTGTCTATTCAGAGCAAACTTATAGCAGTCCCTTTAATATAAGGAGCTATAATATAGAGAAAGGGACAGATATTTGCAAACATTTAAAGTAAAATTATGTAATATTTTACTACTTGCAGTATGATTTAGCAATGTAGTATCGTTGGGAAAAAATCACTAAAAAATACAAAAAATGTTATTTTAAAAGGAAGGATATGTAACATATTTATAGAACAATGAAATTTAGTCTCAGTCCTTTAAATTTGACTATAATTTCAGTAGATGGAAATAGAATACTAATTGGAAAATTCTTGTTGATGAGAATAGGAAAAGCATAGAGGGGGAAGAAAGTCAAGTTTATGTTATTCATACCACACATGGAGCAGGTCTGTAAACATGAACTTTTAAATGTTCTGGAAAGCAACATTTCATTGCATGGTATTTTTAAAAAATATATTAATATATATTAATATTTGTAATTTTAAAAATATTAATCTTTGATTTATTAACATTACAACTTTTAAAAGTATTTTTTCCCAAATGTTTGGTATTAACTTATAAATTATTTTGTTTTATAAATCCTTTTATTTTATACATCTCAGCCTATTTTAACTGAAATGGAGTGGAGTTTCCTAACCACAGCACGCTGAAACCTCAAATTCCTGGGCTCAGTAAGACTCCCACCTTTCCCTCCAGAGAGGCTGGGGCTACAGATGCATACCATCATGCTCCACTAATATTTCTATTAAATATGCCTCAATTGTCTGACTACAAAAACCTTTGCAAGTAAGTGTTAGCTTTATCAATTTAGGGGGCTCTTATAGCCTTAAATACTGCAATTACATACACACACACACACACACACACACACACACACACGTAAAATAAATAGCTCTATTTCTTTCTTTTAATTAAAAGTGTAATTTCAATACAATTATAGTAGATTATTTCAATGGCTGAAGTTATTTAATTAGACATATACACAAAATATGAAAATGTTGTTTTGATTTATTTTATCATCTATATTTAACTCTGATTTTTTTTTTTTAGTTTAGGAAGACCTTGCCTACTTTGAAGTTTCCTTCCCCAGAAAATATTGACTGATAACTTCATAGTTAGTGAAACTTTCACAGGTAATCAGAGACAGTCCTCACCCATCCATTCTGTACTCTCACCCAGACACATAAGGAATTCTTACCCACATTTATGACCACTATAACAGAAACTTTGTAACTTATTTACAGGAATCATTTATAAAGCTTATATTCTCAGATCCATATTACATAAGTACTTAAGTATCTTTACTCAAAGATGTCTGAAAGCCCTTTCTAGATATTTAAATAACTAAAAGAATGAATATGATAAGGAATAACAGGTAAAAATAATCAAGAAGACAATATCTAGATGTAGGTAGTCATATCAACACTTTTTCTCCTCTTTTGTGTTACCTTGTAATGAAAGCCTATTTTATTCAATGTCTACTATAAGATTTTTGATCTTTTACTTATTGCTTTTAATATCATCTCAATTGCAATATAGTTATGTTTTTTCTTTCTGATTCTTTTAATTTTACCAAAGTACTATACATAGGATTGGTGTTTAATATAAACATTCATATTGTTCATTATCCAACAATATGAATGAATTTAATACTTTTTAAAATTGTCATTAAATAGTAACATGCTTTCTCCATGGAGGTATTGTTTACATTAGGAAAAAGTCACAAGTAAGATAATCAGATAGTCTGAAAAGAAG
The DNA here is from genome assembly GCA_028533165.1 of Leontopithecus rosalia. Taxonomy (NCBI): domain Eukaryota; kingdom Metazoa; phylum Chordata; class Mammalia; order Primates; family Cebidae; genus Leontopithecus; species Leontopithecus rosalia. The sequence continues at coordinate 61,580,830 of CM052663.1, read as the reverse complement.
ACTGTGACTTGGATTATAGAAATTTGTCAGAATTAACAATACGCAAATACTTCTAAGAGATGTGGCATTGTACATCATTTAAATTATTCAAATATTTTTGAATTATGCAATGAGAATGTGAGTATCATTAGAGGAGAAGCACTCAGACTGTACTAAGATTTAATTCAGTGATTTGTATCTAATTTTGTTTCTTGCTGTTGCTGAACAGGCTTTATCTTGGCTAAAATGCACATCCTGAAAGAAACTGTTTGATCTTTCGGTTGTTTTCCACATCAGCACATGACAATTAGTGAAATGAGTTTAGGTTTTGTAAAATAGCAGATGTTGAATATTTATAGAGTGTTACTTTGGTTTATTTTATAAAATTTTGTACATAAATTTTGGATTCAAATGTAAAAGAATGTCTGAAATGAGTAATTGCATATGCCAAATGGGTTTTTTTTTATATTTCAGGGATATGATTATTGAAAGTCACTTCTTACTTTGATAAATTGGAACTCAATATGATGTAAAGCAAATTACCTCAAAAGATAAAATCCAAGTGATCACACATAAATGTATCATGCGGTGTCAAATAAAACTTCAATAAATACAAGGTGGCATAAACAAAACTTATGTAAATTATCCATCCATAAAATCTGCATTAGCTTGTTTCTAAAGAAAATATATTTATCACAAATGACACTATTGCTAAGCTACATAGCTTAGATGAGGAAAATTAAATCCAGAAATCTCTCTCATAAACGCATTAAAAAATATAGCACTTTGGTAACAAGAAGTGAATTTTGTTCATTTGTTTTACTCAGCAGTAAAGAAACATTTATAATTTTGCAATAATGCTGTTTTAAATTTCAAGCATTTACTTATTTAAAATATTAAATTACTAATCAGTGAAAATTATATTTTATGCATATACAAAACACCGTGTTTTGTAATATTACCTCAAATGTTTATGGTAATGCACAGTTCACAGTATCCTTTTTCAGTAATTGAAAACATTAATATTACTTTGCTGTTAATATTAGCAGGTGAGAAAAATAATTAACATATTTAATAATTAGGTTTAATTTGCGATTTTACTGTTGAGCATCATGTCTTTTTATTTTCTAAGTTTTCATTGACAGACTTTCATTTCTCCAATAATATTTTGGCAAAAGAAGTGTGTTTGCAACTCTCAACATATTATGATTTCTTGAATACTCCCTTTTATGGTAGGCAAGAAGACAAGTGGTTATATTCTTGTGCTTATATTCATAAGAAAGTTGTGAGATAAGTTGATTTTGTTTATTTATTTTAAATAACTATTCATTATTTGCTACATAAAGAGTATAATTAATATCTTACTTTACAATAGTTTCATTTTTCTCCCACTGGTTTTAATTATGCATTCTAATAATTGTAGGTGAGAAGATCTTCCTCAGATCATTTCTACCTATGAAGCATGTTATTTCATGGTTAAGACAGTCATACACAGGTTTGGCTACATAATTTGTGGGTTCAATACAAAATGAAAATGTGAGGTCTCTTTTTGCAAATTATTAAGAATTCCAAAATGGCAGCAGCACAGCATTAAACCAAGAGCAGATTCATGTAAGCATGGTGTCTGTGCAACTGGACAGGTCATAGGTCTATGAAGTCAACCCCATAGACACACTACACTATAACATAATCAATGTATTGCAGTGTTGGAGAACATCACCTCTGAAGTTACATGCCTAGTTTTTAATTCTATGTTATCAATTTTTTAACTGTTAGACTTTAGGCAAGTTACTTAAAAGCTCTCTGCTTCAGTGGTTTTATCTTCATGAAATAATAATTATAGTATGTAATTTATGTGATTATTTTGAGGAATTAATAATATATAAGAGGTAAAGGAATAATGTCTGACATGAGTAAGCTATCAATGTTAGCTAGTAATAGTTTTATATGAAACAGCTATTTTTAATAAACACAACTAGTGAATCAATTCATATAGATCACTGTTTTCCATGCTATTTCCATGGGATAACATTTTTTATTCGGCATTCTTTATGTATTTTTTTTTCTTTTAAGGCAAGGTCTTGCTCTGTCACTGAGGCTAGAGTGCAGTGGCTCAATCAATTATGGCTTACTGTAGCCTCAACCTCCAAGATTCAAGCAATTCTCCTGACTCAGCCCCCTGAGTGGCTGGGACTACAGGTAACTGCACCATGACTGGCTAATTTTTGTGTATTTATAGAGACAGGATTTCCTCATGCTGCTGGGGCTGGTCTCAAACCCCTGGGCTGAAACCATTCATCTGCCTTGGCCTCCCAAAGTGCTAGGATTATTTCTTGCAATTTTGAAGACCACTATTATGAGAGAAGATCAGAGAATACAACTCTGGTTCCCAAATTTATATTCTCCCAGGTTTATACTAGTCTGGCATTTAATTTAAAAGGCAAAATTAAGATCAATCAATTACTTGTCTGATAATTCTGTAAATCCAATGGATGTACAATCTGGATTTTATAAACCAATTTTGACTTAATTTTGCTATTTTGAAAATAGGATTAGATAAAGATGTGATTATATAATATCTATAATTTATATTCCAATATTACAGAATTAACCATGTTAAATCAATGTGTGTGAATTTGTGTTAATCTAGAAACTATGGGCATCTAGTTGACCTATACCTCCAATCATTTTCCCTGGGGTTAGCTAACAGTTAAAATCAGAAGGTCCACACTGCAAAAGTAACTTCATTAAGCATTTCTAAAATCTTCATCTTGACTCAACATCAGGAGCTTTACCAATTAGCATAATAAATATTAAAAATGAAACCTCCATTAATGAAATTACTAGTGTTCAAGCTGTTTTATTTTAAATAGTTTCTACAATCTTCACACATTTGTATGATGAAAGCATATCAAGTGAAACTTTTCCCTTTAGAGCAAGGGACAGCACCCTGCATTTGACTTTTAACTGATTCTGAGCTAAGTTATTGGTTCCAGGAATACCTTTTATCACCTCAGACTGCCTGATTATTTAGCTTAACCCTACTTCTAGAATCAGGTGAATTTTTCAATAACAGTACCTGTGTTAGGCCATTCTTACATTGACAAAGAAACATTTTAGGGAGCTTTCACTCATGGTGGAAGGTGAAGACGCAGCAGGCACATTACAGGCTGAGAGCAGGATCAAGAGAGATGGGAAGGTGCCAGACACTTTTAAACAATTAGAACTCTGAAAACTCACTCACTATTGTGAGAACAGCACCAAGAGGGTGGTGCGAAACCAATCAGGAGGAATCTGATCCCATGATCCAATCACCTCTCAGCAGGCCCCACCTCCAAAATTGGTGGTTACATTTCAATATGAGGTTTGGGAGAACCAATATTCAAATTTTGCCATTCCACATTTGGTCCCCCAAATCTCATGTTCTTCTCACATTGCAAAATACAATCATTGGCATCACTCAAAAGTCAAAAGTCCAAAGTCTCATCTGAGATTAGTTTCTTCCATTTATGAACTAGTAATATCAAAACAAGTTATTTACTTCAAAGATACAATACAGGCATTAAGTAAGCATTTTCATTCCAAAGAGGAGAAATTGGCTAAAAGAAAGGGGTAACAGGCCACACACAATTTCAAAACCCAGTAAGGCAGTCATCAAATCTTTTTTTTTTAATTCTTTTTTTTTTAAACTGTACTTTGGGCTCTGGGGTACATGTGCACATCCTGCATCCTGCAGCATTGTTGCATAGGTACATACATGCCATGGTGGTTGCTCTCTCCATCCCACCCCTCCGCCACTGCCTACATCAGGTATTTCTCCTAGTGTTATCCCCTCCCCCCACCCTCCACCCAGCCCAGTGAGTGTTGTTCTTTTCCTTGTGCCCAAGTGTCCTCATTGTTCATCACCTGCCTATGAGTGGAAACATGAGGTGTTTGGTTTTCTGTTCCTGTCTCAGTTTGCTGAGAATGATGGTTTCTAGATTCATCCATGTCTCTACAAAGGACATGAACTCGTCGTTTTTTATGGATGCATAATATTCCATGGTGTATATGTGCCACATTTTCTTTGTCCAATCTATCATTGATGGGCATTTGGGTTGGTTCCAGGTCTTTGTTATTGTAAACAGCACCACAGTGAACATACCTATGCATATGTCTTTATAATAGAATGATTTATAATCCTTTGGGTATATACCCAGTAATGGGATTGCTGGGTCAAGTGGAATTTCTATTTCTATATATTTGAGGACTCACCACACTGTCTTCCATAATGGTTGAACTAATTTACACTCCCACCAACAGTGTAAAAATGTTGCTTTTTCTCTACATCCTCTCCAGTATCTGTTGTCTCCAGATTTTTTAAATGATCACCATTCTAACTGGTGTGAGATGGTATCTCAATTTGGTTTTGATTTGCATTTCTCTAATGACCAATAATGATGAGTATTTTTTCATATGTTTGTTGCCGCATTTATGTCTTCTTTTGAAAATTGTCTGTTCATGTCCTTTGCCCACTTTTGAATGGATTTGTTTGTGTTTTTCATGTAAATCTGCTTTAGTTCTTTGTAGATTCTGGATATTAGCTCTTTGTCAGATAAGTAGATTGCAAAAATTTTTTCTCATTCTGTTGGTTGCTGGTTCACTCTAATGATTGTTTCTTTTGCTGTGCAGAAACTCTTAAGTTTAATTAGATCCCATTTGTCTATTTTGGCTTTTGCTGTCGTTGCTTTTGGTGTTTTAGTCATGAAGTCCTTGCCTGTGCCTATGTCCTGAATGGTGTTGCCTAGATTTTATTCTAGGGTTTTTATGGTTTTCTAGTTCTTATGTTTAAATCTTTAATCTATCTGGAGTTAATTTTTGTATAAAGTGTAAGGAAGGGGTCCAGTTTCAGGTTCCTGCATATGACTAGCCAGTTTTCCCAACATCATTTATTAAACAGGAAATCATTTCCCCATTGCTTGTTTTTGTCAGGTTTGTCAAAGATCAGATGATTGTAGATGTGTGGCATTGTTTCTGAGGCCTCTGTTCTGTTCTGTTGGCCTATATCTCTGTTTTGGTACCAGTACCATGCTGCTTTGATTACTGTCGCCTTGTAGTATAGTTTAAAATCAGGTAGAGTGATGCCTCCAACTTGTTCTTTTTGCTTAGAATTGTCTTGGCTATGTGGTCTCTCTTTTGGTTCCATGTGAAGTTTAAGGTAGTGTTTTCCAGTTCTGTGAAGAACGTCAGTGATAGCTTGATGGGGATAACATTGAATCTATAAATTACTTTGGGCAGTCATTAAAGCTCCAAGAATACTCTCCTTTTACTCCATGTTCCACATCCAGGGCCCACTGGTGCAAGGGTAACCTCCCAGGGCTTGGGAAGCTCTGCCTCTGTGGCTTTGTGGGATACAGGTCCTGTGGCTGCTCATGGGTTAAAGTTGAATATCTGTGGCTTTTCCAGCTGGAGGGTGCAAGTTACCAGTGAATCTATCATTCTGGGGTCTGAGAGGTAGCAGCCCTCTTCCTATAGATCCACCAGGCAATGCCCCAGTGGGAGCTCTGTGTGGTACCTCCAACACCACCTTTGCCCTTGACACTGCTCTATTAGAGGTTCTCTGTGAGGGCTCTGCTCCTGCAGTCACTTCTCACACACCTTCTGAAATCTAAGGGCACAAAGGCTTTCTCATACACCTTCTGAAATCTAAGCAGAGGCTTTCAGGCTTCCTCTTGCACTCAGCAAACATGCAGGATTAGGACCACCTCAAAGCCATCAAGGATTACAACTTGTACCCTCTGGACCTGCCATCCTAAACTGTACATGGGTCACTTTAAGTCAATGCTGCCAGAAGGACCTGGATGCAAGAAGCCTGCTGATGTAGTGCAGGGCAGGGACACACCATACTTAGTCTACAAAACCATTATTTTGTCCTAAGCCTCTGTACCTGCAATGGGAGGGACCACCTCAAAGATCTCTGAAATGTCTTCAAGGCCATTTTACCATTGTCTTCACTGTTAGTACTTGGGTACTTTTTAATTATGCTCATATCTCTAGCAAGTGGTTGTTCCACAGCATGTTTGGATTTTTCATGTTTTCTTTCTTTCTTTCTTTCTTTCTTTCTTTGCCACATGACTAGGCTGTAAGGTTTCCAAACTCTTTTACTCTGCTTTCTCTTAATTATAATTTCCAGCATTTAGTCATTTCTTTTCTCCCACATCTGAGATAGGTTGTTAGAAGCAGCCAGATCACATCGTAAATGTTTTGCTGCTTAGAAATTTCTTCTGTCAGATACCCTAAGTCATCACTCCTCAGTTTAAAGTTGCACAGATCCCCAGAGCATGAACAAAATACAGCCAAGTTCTTTGCCATGGCATAACAAGGGTGAACTTTGTTCTAGCTCCTGATAAGTTCCTAATTTCCATCTAAAACCTCATCAGCCTGGACTTCACTGTCCACATCACTATCAGCATTTTGGTCACAACAATTTAACTAGTCTCTAAGAAGTGCAAACTTTCCCTCATTTTTCCATCTTCTTCTAAGTCCTCCAAACTTCCAACCTTTGCCTATTATCCAGTTTCTAAGCTGCTTCCACATTACCAGGTATCTTTATAGCAATGTCTCACTACTCAGTACCAATTTTCTGTGCTAGGCTATTCTTATATTGCTTCTATTAGATTTGGGGGGCCAAATATCCAAACAAGCTTAGTGCTTTTGGGTACCACATGGGAAAAACAGTTGACATGCATCCCAGATGACAGATTTAAGTTTAAAGGTGTTACTGCTTATCTTCTTATGAATATATATAGCATGGCAGAATAGAGACTGAGATTCTTTCTTTTTAGACTGATAATGAGCTAACTCCAACCTACCTCTAGTAATTAACAACTACTATATCTTAAAAAGAAAAGCAGGCCAGGTGCAGTGGCTCACGCCTGTAATCCCAGCACTTTGGGAGGCCAAGGCAGGTGGATCACGAGGTCAAGAGATCGAGACCATCCTGGTCAACATGGTGAAACCCCGTCTCTACTAAAAATACAAAAAAAAAAATAGCTGGGCATGGTGCCACATGCCTGTAATCCCAGCTACTCAGGAGGCTGAGGCAGGAGAATTGCCTGAACCCAGGAGGCAGAGGTTGCGGTGAGCCAAGATCGCACCATTGCACTCCAGCCTGGGTAACAAGAGCGAAACTCGGTCTTAAAAAACAAAAAAAAAGAATAGAAAGAAAAAGAATAAGAAAAGCTTATTAGTTGTGCATAATTTAAGAGAATCACTTTGGAACAATTACTACAAAAAATAACATTTCAACTTTCTTTTAGGATTCCTTATGAATATATTCAAAATTCAGAGAGAAAAATAGAATACATTTCCTGAATATTAATTAAGTAAAAAGATAATTATATTTTTATTAGTACAGAAGGAAAGAAATTAACATGTAATTAAAATTTACAATGTTCCAGGTTCTTTAATTATATAACCTCATTTATCTTTATTTTAGCTTATTTTAATGTAATTTTATTATTTATTTATTTTATTTATTATTTATTAATTTAATTTTATTATTATTTTATTATTTATTTAATTTTACTTTCTTATTGAGGGAAACGAAGCTAAGAGATGTTAAGTTTTGTAGCCATGACCCTATGATAAATAAATAATAAAACTAGGATTCAAACCTGGTATACATAACACCAAATCTATAGGTTTTATTTTTGTTTTGTTTTGTTTTCTTATTTTTACCCACCATGTTTTATGTACCATTGCAGAGATGTAAGAATAATTATGAAAATAATCCTTGAAGAAATATAAGCCTTATTATAATTACCAGGCTAACCACATATATCAAAATCTTGAAAAGTCACTCACCATATTTCTTTCTATTGTTGTCTTTTTGTGATTTCCTTATAAGATTTTTTCTAACTATCTTACCAATATTTTTCTCACCAATAAATTCCTCTTAGTGTATAGGTATGCATTTCTTTATATGTTCTGTGCTATACATATTTCCACATAAGAGAGATTCATCCCTGCCTGTCTGCCATTGTGGAAGACAGTGTGATGATTCCTCAAAAACCTAAATACAGAAACACTATGTAACCTGGAAACTCCATTACTGGGTATGTAACCAAAGGAACATAAATCATTCTATTATAAAGACACATGCATGTGCACGTTCATTGCAGTGCTTTCCACAATAGCAAAGACATGGAATCAACCTAAATGTCCATCAGTGATAGACTGGATAAAGAAAATGTGGTACATATATGCCATGGAATACTACACAGCAATAAAGAAAAGAGATAATGTTCTTTGCAGGAACATGGATAGGGCTGCAGGCCATTATTCCTAACAAACTAACATAGGAATAGACAATCAATTATCACATGCTCTCACTTAAAATTGTGAGCTAAATGATGAGACACATAGACACATAGAGGGGAACAACACAGACTGAAGCCTTTTGAAGGGCAGAGGGTAGAAAGAGGATCAAGGAAAATAGCTAATGCATACTAAGTTTAATACCTGTTTGATGAAATAATCTTTACAACAAACTCATGACCAAAATTTACCTATGTAACAAACATGCACTTGCATGCCCAAACCTATAATAAAAAGTTAAAAAAATGAACTGTATTATATTTAAGGCCATTAACTAAATAATACATAATAGCAAAACAGCTATTGGGTTGAAAAAAAGTCACAGTAAATGGAATACATAAATCTTGAATAGCCACGCTAACATGCTTTCTCATATTATGAAAACAAGTTGATGAAAATAAAAGCAATATTTGATTTGGAAGTTTGGACATTCGGACACCAGATCAAATTATAAGTAAGTCAATCACTGTAACTAGTAGTCTGAAAAGGAATAAAATGTGGAATCTCCAAAATCAAAGTAAAAATCCAAGTTTATATTGTAATTAAAGCTCAGTTTTGTTTATAAACAGTAGCTAAATAATGCCAAACCTGACACATAATTAACAATTTACTGTAACTTTCTAAGTTAAGACTACAAGATAAATTCACTATTCACCTATGTCTCTAAATATCAAAAATATTGACTATTTTAATGGTTCAGCCATTAAAGGCATAAGTTTGGAAACCTAGAATAGCTAATGACTTAGAAAAAAATGCATTGACTACCTGTTCTATTTCAGAGTAGTTTTAAGCAGTAAGAGTATAACACACTTCAAGTTTAAAGATTAAGTTGAAAAAGCGGAGAGTATGGACAGTTTGTTACACTTACCATATCATAAAGGGCCTAAATTTAAGAAAGATTGTCAAGATTTACAAGCAGGGGTTGTGTCATGGAGTATCTTACATACCGTGATATAGTATCAAGGTTCATCTTGTAGTGCAAATGTATTTTAGCAGATAGTCCCTTTAACAAGAGGCATACATTTTATCCATATTTTGGGAAGTATAATTAAGTTGTTGGTGCCACAAATTAAAGTTCCTTTCCAAATTAATTGTCCTAAAATAAGAAGCCAAAACTGTTGGAGCATAATGGAACTACTAAGCATCTGGATAAAATAAAACACCAAGAACAGTTGGATACATGACTGTCAAACTTAAGAGAGACTGAGATTTCATGAAAGTAGAGATTTGGGAATAATTAAGGCTATAGATTTAGGTAGCATTGCCCAAGGAGAGTGGGCTGTGCAGGAGAAAACAGATAACTAGAAAGGAATACCTTGATTTTTATAGAAAAGGTAAGGAAATTGCCATCCTTGAAGTGGAATGTTAGACGCTTTGATGCTAACTAGATAAGGTTTTTGCCTTATTAGAAAAACAATATTAAGATGAAATGAGTAGCATACAGTGAAAAATAATGCAGAAATTTAAGGTAGGTTAAAGATTGAAATGGTCAGTGGATATCTTGGAGGACAACATTAGTTTGTGTTTTGGGGTGCAAATGGACAACAGTCAGTTGAAGGGTGAAAGAAAGTAATAAAATACAGATAGCAAACAGGCATAGACAACTCAAGAAGCTTGAGTGGGAAGAAAAAAATAGTTAAGGATCAAGGAGAAAAAGAAAAGTAAAAAGGGAAAAGGAAGAAAGGAAAGAAGGAGAAAAAGAGAATGCAGAAGAAAGAGACTGAATGAAACAGATGCGATATGAAACGAAACTGAAGAAAATATCATTGTACCAGAGTCAAAAGGAGACTATTTCCATTGTAAGACTTGATCAAAGATGGGTGTCCTTGTTTTTGGTGTCTACAAGAAAAATAAATCAATCTAGAATGACATTAAATGATATAAATCAGAAATGACTTAATGGCTTACTTTTTTTAAGTAGAAGAGAAAATAATTACTACAAACACAAGTAGAAAAGTTAATATTTGGAATCTACCTCTGCCTAAAACTTGAACTTTCCCTATTTTCTTGGTTTCATTTTTAAAAAAATCCATACTCTCAACCAGTACCCTGAGATAACTTTATTTATATTAAATCATTTAGTCTGATAAGTACTACACATTAACTAAATAATAAAGCTATAATTTGAACTTCTTCCAAAGCTGATGGGCCTGAAGCAAAGCTTAAACTAAAATACCTTTTTAATGATGTTATTCAAACAAAATCACCACAAAATATACTTTTAACCTTCTAAAATTTTTAGTAGATACACAAGGAAATATATTACAAGTCCAAGAGAAGTTACATATTTGTGAAGCAACAAAATGTAATTATGAATGATGATCCTAGAAGTGTTTCAGAAAGGAACTAACTGCAGTTCTCTAAAGAGTGTTCTCTAAATCTGGCTGTAAGATGTAACTTAAATTCTCTCTGAATTTTGGAAATAGCAGAATAAAACTGGACTTAAAGTTGAATCTCCCTGTTTGCCTCAGATCAAAACTTTTATTTTTAATTGAAAGTGTAGATGTAAAAAAGTGAGACAGTTTCAGAGGTTCTGAATAATGACAGGTAAATGGGCTATTTAACTCAAAATTAAATTCAATTCTTGGAAAAACAGAACTGAATTCATTTGCCAGTGGAACAAACTGTCTTGTAGACTATGTCATTCCAAAATCAATTCTAAAGCTTTAAAAAAAATGTGAACATTTAAAGGTTCTTATCATTTTGTTCTGTTTTCTCTTCTTTTTTACTATCTATTGTATTCATAAATATGCCCTTATGTATTATAGAAGTAACTATTAAGTATAAAATCCAAATTTATCCACTACATAAAATACAGTACTTAGGATTAATTTAACACACAACACAGGATAATGGATTTGTGAAGAGATTTTCTGAAATTTCTGTGAACTTTAAAGCAATCAGTACTATAATTGTACCAGATGATAAATTCTATATTTAGAAACTAAGTTACAGATGCACAAAATACAGGAAACTATTATTACATGTCCTGACATGTGACTCAGAGAATGGGCTTAGGTAAATATGAAAGATAAACACTTCTATAACATTGAATAATATTTTTTAAATTCATAATCTTCTCATTCAATTATTTGTGCTCTAACTCCAGTTTGTTGAAGTTTTCTCTAGTGTGGTGCTCCTACATATTATTTCTATCATTAACTGGTAGCTTGGGTAGCTGTCATTTATATCAGAGGGAAATGATTATTTGCGTACTGAATGCAAATACCATTTGAGTATTAACAACTCTAATTGGAAAGATGAAGAGTGATTTATAATGTAAAAGGTGAATAAAAACATTAAAGCCTCCTGGAAAACAAAGGTCAAGTTTTGTCATTACTAAATCTTATGCACCTTGCTGAGTACCTGGACTCAGTGGTTGCCGATTTAGTTTTATCGAAGGAAGAAAGTATAGCTGACATGTATTTATTACCTATTGTATAATAGAAATAAGGGAAACATTTTATGTTCTTAAAATGTGTAATTGTGGTCTTCAGTTTCAGCTATGACTTTTAAAGAGCTTGGAAGTCATGACTTCTCTCTTTAAAACAAGATGAATTGGAAAAACTTATAATCAATTAATTTTCTTTGACCAGCAGAGAACTGAATTTGCAAGGCAAACTTTTAATCGAATACCTGATTGCCGGGCACAGTGGCCCAAGCCTGTAATCTCAGCACTTTTGTAGGCCAAGGTGGGCGGATCACGAGGTCAAGAGTTTGAGACCAGGTGGCCAACATAGTGAAACCTCTTCTCCACTAAAAATACAAAAAGTTAGCCTGGTGTAGGGATGGGCACCTGTAATCCCAGCTACTTGGGAGGCTGAGGGAGAAGAATCAGAAGAATCTCTTGAACGCGGGAGGTGGAGGTTGCAGTGAGCTGAGATCATGTCACTGCACTCCAGCCTAGGGACAGTGTGAGACTCCTGTCTCAAATAAACAAACAAATGAAAAAAATTGGGGGTGACAGATAATTCCTGAGAGCCATGGTCAACATCTGCTTATCTGGAACTGTAGCCTCTGCAGCAATAAACTGGTTAAGAATAAAACAAAATTGATCAAAATTTGTATGGTGAAGAAAAAACAATGCTTAGGAGAAATTTATTGAACTAAATACATACATTAGAAAATTCTGTATTTAGGAACTCAGTTACAGATGCACAAAAGACAGGAAATTATTATTAAATGCCTGACATGATAGATCTACAATCAATAATGTAAGTCGCTAAGAAACTAAAGATTAAAGAGTGAGTTAGGCAGAGAACAGAAAATTAAAATTAATATTAGAGTAATATCAAGAATATTAAAAACAAATAAAATGAAATGAAAATTGTGTTCTTTAAGACAAAGGATAAATGCTTGAGGGAATGGATACCCCATTCTTCATAATGTGATTATTACATAATGCATGTATGTATCAAAACATCTAATGTACCTCAGAAATATCTACATCTACTATGTATTCACAAAAATCAAAAATTTAAAATATATTTTTAAAGCTTTTTTTAAGAAGATTGATGTGATTCAAACACTTCTACCCAGACTAACCCAGAAAAAAAGAGAGATGACCCAAATTACCAACATCAGAGTGAAAGAGGTCCATCATTACCAACTGAGGGACAGTAGAATTTTAATTAAAAAATACAATAAACATCTTAAAGCCACTAATTTTCTATCTTAGATAAAATGAAACAATTTCTTAAAAGACTTAAAAGACTACCAAAAATTAAAAATGGAGAAATAATATTTTGAATATTTCAAAAACAAATTAAATAATTACAATTTTTTCAAAAAAAAGTACCAGAGTCATATGATTTTAATGGAGAATTTCAAGAAACACTTAAGAAAAATAATAGAAATTTTCACAAACTCTCTCAGAAAGTAGAAGCAGAAGAAAGTTCCAAATCTTTACATAATTTAATAGAATGAGCCCGGAATCTGTATGCAGAAAACTACAAAAATATGGTGAAACAAACTGATAAATATGGAGAAATAATCCACGTTCATGGATTGAAAGATTTGATATTATTAAAATGTCAATTCTTTCCAACTTGTTCTGTGCATTTCTTGCAATCCCAATCAAAATCCTAGCAAACTATTATTGATGTTAATAAACATATTCTAAAGTGTACAAAGAAAGGTAAAATACCTAGAATAACTAATACAATACTGCTCAAATATACAAAAGCACTCACACTACTCAATTTCTATATTAATTGCATAGTTATATAAGAATCAAGACAGGATACTATTGACAAAAGGATAGAAAATTGGTAAATTGGACAAAGTTGATTTCCAGCAATAAACCAATAAAATACAATTAATTAATGTTTGACAAAGATCGAAAAGCAATTTAGTTAATAAAGAATAGACTATAACAAATATTTCTGGAACAATTGGATATCCATGTGCAAAAAAGAAAATAAATGCCTCTACAGAGACTCAACATGTTTTATATTCTTAATAATTGTCTCAAAATGGCTCATAGACCTAAATGTAAAGTGTAAAACTGTACTATAATACTCATAAAATAAAACATAAGGGAAAATCTATATGACCTTGGTTTTGGTGACAAGTTTTTCAACACAACACCAAAACACAATCCTGAGAGGAAAAAAATGATAAATTTGTTAAAATTAATAACTAGGTTTTCCTGAAATACACTGTAAAGAGAGATAAAAGTCTACTAGTGTCAGGAGAGTTCAGTTAAAGCAAGTGTTGGAGGATCCAATTAAAGCAACAAGTTAAAAATAAAGGAGTTAGCCCTTATTCACGTATCATTCACAAGCAGGAGTCTCAAACCAAAAGAAGCTCCAGCTCTCTGTATCAACGTTCACCATGGAAAAGCACACAGGTGGAGGGGTTTGTGGTGCATGGAGATGTGGATCATTTTCCTGTTGAGGAAGCCACAAATAGTGTCAGGCAGCTTTATAGACCCTGGTGTCAGGGGCAGGATGAGAAGGAAGAACTAGGAGTGAAAAATTACTGGGTACTGAGTCAGAGTGGGAAAAAAAAGCATATTTTGAAGTTTTCCCACCTTCTTCTCCACCAGGAGGTCTCAGCAGAAGGTACTTGAAGAAGATCTCTCTGTCCTTGACCACAGGTAGAGATCTAGGGATGAAGGCACTAGGAATTTAAATACAGTAAGAGCCTGACCAGTCAAGAGGCCCTGAGCTCTCAACTGCAACTTCTTTCAGAGAATGAACTGGCTGTGTACCCAGTCTGGTCTGTAGGGAGGGCAGTGTATTCCCATGAGTACTGCCAGGTAAAGCCTTTGTAGTTGCCAGTGGTCAGGTCTGAAAAATCACTTACAGGTTTTTAACCAGGAGTCAATCTCCACAACTAGACACAGTCAATTATTTTTTTCAAAATAACTTGTATCTAAAATACCCAAACACCTAAAACTAAACAATAAGAAAACAAAGGAAACAATTACAAAATAGGCAAATAATCTGAATAGACACCTCACGTAAGATACACAGAAGAAATGCCCATCGATGATAGACTGGACTGGGAAAATGTGGCACATATACACCATGGAGTATTATGCAGCAATCAAAAATGATGAGTTCGTGTCCTTTGTAGGAACATGGATGAATCTGGAGAACATCATTCTTAGCAAATTGACACAAGAACAGAAGGTGAAACACCATATATTCTCATTCATAGGCGGGTGATGAACAATGAGAACACATGGACACAGGGAAGGGAGTACTACACACTGAGGTCTACTGGGGAAATGGGGAGGGACAGCGGTGGGGGTGGGGGAGGGATAACCTGGGGAGAAATGCCAAATGTGGGTGAAGGGGCAGAAGGCAGCAAAACACACTGCCACGTGTGTACCTATGCAACTATCTTGCATGTTCTGCACATGTACCCCAAAACCTAAAACGCAATAAAAAAAAAGAAAAGATGATCGACATTTTTTGTTATTTGAAATCAAATTAAATCATTAAGGGATAACATCACACCTATTAGAATAGGTAAAGTAAAACTCAATAAACTGAACAATATCAACTGTTGTAGATGCAGAACAACCAGCACTCCATTAATTGCTGGTGGGAGTATATACTGCTACATTCACTTTTGGAAATGGTTTGACAGTTTCTTTCAAAGCTGAACATAGGCTTATTATACAACCTAGCCACTGTGATCCTATTTATTTAACCAGTGATTTGAAAAATTGTACCCACATGAATCTTTATGTTGATATTAACAAAAGCTTTATACATCATCACAATAAACTGGAAACAAGCAATATATTCTTAAATAGGGAACAAAAATTATTGTATAATATTATTCAACAATAAATAGATATAAGCTAGCAAGCTATTCAAACTCATGGTGAATCTTAAATGAATATTGGTAAATGAAGAAAGGTATTCTGTAAAGACTACTACATGATTGCAATTTACTGACAAAACTATAGAAACTATAAACAAAGGTGTTTGTCAAGGGTTTGGGCAGTGGTTGAATTCATGAAGCACATGAATTTTTTTAGGGCATTGAAATTGTTCTTTATAACACCATAATGATGGACTCATACTATCATGCAGTTGTCAATACCTATTGCAGTTTGCAGCATAGAATATGAAAGCTGATATATGCACATTATTAAGAAATTGAATGTCCAGGAATCCCAGGATGGAATGTTGAGTGTCATAAGAGAATCTAACTGTGTTTACCAGTGTATGAAGCAACCTACCTGAAGGCAATGCAGAAATGGTGCTAACTTAAGTAACTTTGGAGAAGGGTGGATTCTGTAAGTCTGAAGGCAATATTATCTGTACATAAACTCTGCACTGTACAAGATCATATCTTGTCCCCACAGGGAATATGTTAACAGTCTGGAACTCCTGTACATGTACTTTTGAATTGGATACTTGAGTAAATTGTATACTTGATACATCCAGTTTGGAAAATGGTCTTACAGTTTCTTTCAAAGCTGAACATAGTCTTTTTTTTTCTTTTTTGAGACCGAGTTTCGCTCTTGTTACCCAGGCTGGAGTGCAATGCCACGATCTCGGCTCACCGCTACCTCCGCCTCCTGGGTTCAGGCAGTTCTCCTGCCTCAGCCTCCTGAGTAGCTGGGATTACAGGCACACACCACCATGCCCAGCTAATTTTTTTGTATGTTTAGTAGAGATGGGGTTTCACCATATTAACCAGGATGGTCTCCATCTCTTGACCTCGTGATCCACCCACCTCGGCCTCCCAAAGTGCTGGGATTACAAGCGTGAGCCACCGCGCCCTGCCAACATGGTCTTTTATGCAATGCAGTTCTCTCACTTTTACAGTGGAAGGTAACATTCAGCAAGATGAGACTAGTAGAATGATGTATGTGGTATTCGATTAGAGTTGGAGATATTGGTATCAATTTGTGTTGCATCTTATGTAAATTTAGATAGATGATAGATAATATGTAGCATATATTTGTGTTAGTATTTGCGTATGTATTTCTTTTTCAGTTGGGAGAGCCTAGAAGCATTGACTTTCTTGTAACAATAAGCACACCTAGACTCCACATCTTTTTTTATTTTAACTTTTGTTTTAGGCTTGGGAATACCTGTAAAGGTTTGCTGTATAGCTAAATTCCATGGCAAGGGGTTTTGGTGTGCAAATTATTTTGTCACCCAGGTAATAGGCATAATACCCGATAGGTAGTTTCTAAATCCTCATCCTCCTCCCACTCTTCACACTCAAGCAGGCCTCTGTGTCTTTTGTTCCTTTCTTTGTGTCCATGTATACTCAGTGCGTAAGCTCCCACTTAAAAGGGAAAATGCTTTTAAGAAATCAAGAACACATCTAGATCTTGATTTTTGATGTAATTATCCAACAAAAGGTACAAGTGCTCCATGGATAAAATGGTGATTCAGTGCCTGAGTCATGAAATATACAGGATGAGCCAGGAGAATTCTGCAGTTCTAGAAGGTAAAACAGTGTTTTAAGAAATTAAACCAAAAACTAAACCAAAACAAAAACCTGCACACAATGATGGAGGTATATCAAAAGCACATAGAAACAAAGTGAAAGAGCTCCCAATGATAAAATTGATTGCAATTTGAGTAGCAAAATGAGTAATGTCACTATAGATTATAGCCCAAAGTGTAAAATTAATGAGTAAAATAAGTCCATAGTATTATAAATAAATAATTGAGTAAATAAATACATGTGGAGAAGAGGAATATCTCATCAAGAAAAATACCAGTCAAGTTTGGTAGATGCTTTTATTCAGGTGGTGGTTCGTAATGCCTTTCCTTTAAAGTGGACTGCAACCAGTGACTTCCTTCCAAAGAATACAGTATAAAGAGATGGGAAAATAATAAATTTCCAGTGAATAAAACTAAGAAACACTATCTAAATGTCACTTTACCTCTATGATCTTCCTTAAAAAAAAAACACATAAAATTAGTTAAAACGTGTGAAGATACACATTAGGTGTGTTCTCCAGACACATGACCAGTCCTCTTCAAAACTCAAAGTTATCAAAAAACAAGAATGTCTG
This sequence comes from Leontopithecus rosalia, assembly GCA_028533165.1. Classification (NCBI taxonomy): domain Eukaryota; kingdom Metazoa; phylum Chordata; class Mammalia; order Primates; family Cebidae; genus Leontopithecus; species Leontopithecus rosalia. The sequence continues at coordinate 61,562,991 of CM052663.1, read as the reverse complement.
AAAAAGTGTTGCAGCCAACCCTAAAGAGAAAAAATAACTAAATATAATGTGGTATCCGAGGTGAGATTCTGGAAAATAAAAATGACATTAGATAAAACCTAAGGAAATATGAGTATAGTATGAACTTTCATTAATAATGTATCAATATCTGTTTATTAATTATAAACAATCATATTAAATTAAAGTGTTAATAATAAGGAAACTGGGTGTTGAGCACATGAGAGCTCTCTGAAGTGTCTCTGCCAATTTTCTGCAAATCAGAAAACATTTTAAAATTAAAAACATAGTAAATGTTTTAAAAATGGTCAGAGAAACCCAATGTGGTAGGTACAACTCTTATTTTAAATGAAAAATCTAAATCTCACTGATATTAACAATAACTCCATTTGACCCAAAAGTAAAACATAGCGTTAGAAATTTTATTTAATCTAATTACAAATTTTTTTATTTGTGTGTTAAAAAAAGAAATAGGGTTTTGAAACATGATCCAAGCTGAAGCCTACCCCAGCCTCCCCCAAAATATAACGTTCAAATTATAATTGAAGCTTTTTGAGTTGTTACTTTCCTCAAAAAGAAAACATAAAATTATATCTTGTGTGTTTTTTCAGGCTGCTCCTTGACATTCTATAAAAGAATGTCCTTGAAGAAAGATGCTAAAACGTTCAATGATATTTTTAAAGCAGAAAGTCTTGAAGTAGCTGCTGTTGAGTGACAGTTGAACACAAATTTTTGGCTACTAGAAGAGGAGTCATGTTAACAGTACATAAATATTCACAGAGATGGTATCTTTAAGTATAACTTGCAAATAATCTGACAGTAAAAATGTATTTTTATGTTACCCAGTGGAATTAAAGTGAAATTTTCTTATTTCCATTTTCTTTGATAAATTTTAACAAAGGTGTCCCCAATTTTAGCATCTGTTACATTGGTTTATGTTTTCAAAGAAAACATTTGGTAGTTCCAATTGGTTTTATATTAACCTTTACCAGGCAATTAAATTTCTGATATATTTTTAAATCTTAAAATATTTTATTTATCCTTTATATCTTAACATAAATACTTCTGTTTGGCATCAAGTGACATTTGTTAAATAGCAATATATCTATATCTATATCTATATCTATATCTCCACTAAATTATAACACCATATGTGGAATATTTTACATAAGTACATCATTGGTATAGTAAGCATCAGACATTATCAATAGTTTTACTCTACTACATTCCTCGTTAATATAACACATGGGAAACAACTGATGCCTCTACATTTTGTTTTTAAAATTACAAATCAAAACAGGATTTCTTTTTTCAGGGCAACGTAGAATAACAGGGATGGGATATGCCCTCCTGCTTGAAAGAGATGAATATTCTGGAAAAATAATCAAAGAATAAACCTTTCATTTTCAGACATTAGATATTAAATATTGCAAGGGTGATTTTCTGAAAAAAGAGGAAACAAATGGTCTTGTGACCCCCCAGCATACTAACTACAATGTGGTTTGAGGCTGCAGTACAGGAAGATAAAATAAACGTGGAGCGAGAGAGAAAGAGAGAGAGAGATTCAGATATCTCTGTCAAGATTTTACCTGAGGACTCAGCAGCATATGAGTGTACAAAAACAAACAAACAAACAAACAAACAAACAAAAAGCCAGAGAAAACGTCACCCCCCAAAAAGCAGAAAAACAATACTCAGTGCTAATAAAAAGGGAATAATATTTTCTATTCTTATTATTTGGAAGGATATTGAATCAGTAGTGGCAAAAATAAATTAGCAACAGACTAATAGATTACTAGGTCCTGTATACAAAGCCTAGAATAGAAACAAACTGTTTCCAAGAAATCTATCTGTGTCTTAGAACAAAGCTCAATAAAATTTCTGTGAATACACAAATATACAGGAGTTAGAAGGATATAGGTAAAAAATTCACAATATATGAACTCCAGTCAAAATTAACCAGGCATTCAAAATGCATAGAAATATGACCACTAATTGGGAGAATAATTAACCAAATCATACCTAGAAATAATATGATAGACTTCATAGACAAAGTCATTGATTTTTTTGTGTAAATCAAATGTAAATGTTCAACAAGGTATATAAAAATTGAGGGTATTAATAAGTACAGAAAATGTTAAAAAGGTCAAATTTAACTTCCAGACATAAAAAATAAAATATCTGAAAAAAATCTATAAAAAAATGAAACATCTGAAAAACACAATCTATGAAATAAACAGAAGATTAGAAATTGCAGAATACCAAGCAAAAATTAAAACTGTATTAGTTAAAGTCCAACTGTAGACATTATATAAAACGAAATATGGATTTAAAAGGGTCTTAAAAGTAAAAAATAGCTTATGTGAATTATTGGACACCTTTAAGTGATCAAATTCAGGCATAATTTGGGTCTACAAGGATAGTAGGAGAGGCAGAAAAATATTTGAGAAATAATGATGGGAATGTTTCCATGCTTTTTAAAAAAACATCAACCAACAGAGCCAAGAGCCAAGAAGTTCAGCAAAGCCCAAGTACAAAAAATATGAAGAAAACATCAAGTATATAAAAGTTAAGCTCCTCAGAGTGAATGATAAATAAAAAAGTTAACAAAGATAAGAATTGGGGGGGGAGCAGGGGAGGGATGGCATGGGGAGAAATGCCAAATATGGGTGAGGGGGCAGAAGGCAGCAAAACACACTGCCACGTGTGTACCTATGCAACTATCTTGCATGTTCTGCACATGTACCCCAAATCCTAAAATGCAATAAAAATTAAAAAAAAAAAAAAAGAAACAGGAAAAAAAAAAGAATTATCAATAAAATGAAAAATAGAAAAACAATAAATCAAATCAATGTAACAAAAGTTGTTTTTTAAGAATATCAAGTGTTAATATAACCTGAGAAAGTGGGTTATAAAAGTAAAGTATTCTTACCTTTGAGAATTAGTATGTTATTGTATTTAACAGACTCATAGAGGGGAAATACTCTGATAATTTCAATAAATGCAGAAAAAATAGTTGATAAATCCAAAATTCATTTCTAAAAAATACTCTCAGCAATATAGAAATCATTGGGAAGTTCCTCAACCTAAAAAAAAAATTCAGAGAAATCTCTTGCTAACATCGTAGCTTATTATAAACTAAACATTTTCCTTTTAATAGCGGCAGAAAGTCAAGACAATTTGCTCTTCTACTCATCATTATATTGGAAGTTCTAGTACAACTTCTATTCATCATTATAATGGAAGTTCTAGTCTGTGTAATAAAAGCAAGAAAAATAAAAAGATACCAAAAATACAGAGGTAGAAGTAATACTTTCACCAGTTACATTATCATACATGTAGAAAAATCCTAAAATTTACAAAGCAACTTAGAATCAATTAATTTGGTCACAAGATACAAAATTGATAAAATTTCATTGTACTTTTATATTCAAAATGAATAATCAGAATTAAAATAAAATATTTACTCTAACATACAAGTATAATTTTATTAGTGCTAAAATCATTAAAAATGTGAAAGACCTTTATATTAAAAACTACAAAAATATAACTGACAAAAATTAAAGAGACAAAAATCAATGGAAAGATGAATGGGTTTATTCAAAGATTCAATATTAGAAAAATTTTAATACTCCTGAAATTGATCAACAAAATTTTAACACGAACTCATTGATTAATTTGAATGAAAATGCAAAAGAGTTAGAATAGCCAAACAGAATTAAAAAAAAATAAATTTAAACAGTGTATCCTATCTGACCTCAAGAATTACTATGAAGCTACAATATTCAATACAGTTTAGCATTGGTGTGAAAACAGGACAGTAGATCAATGGACCAGAATGGACTGTACATAAATAGTCTCACATATTCCACTGATTTTCAAAAAAGGTGCAAAAGAATTCAATGGATTTAAGATCATGCTCCTTTGCTAGAACAAGTGGATACCCATTTGTCAACAAAAATAAACTTCAATCCATATGTCACATCGTATAAAAAATTAACTCAAAAAGATAATTGTTCCCAAATATAAAAGTTAAAACTCTTAAATTACTAGAAGAAAGGAGAGGGGATATTTATTATGAATATATTCCAAGCAAATGTTTCCTATAGATGGCATCAAAAGTATGGCTGATACAAAACAAGAGCCACAAATTTTGACTTTATCAAAATTAACAATGTTTTTTACTATTAAGAGTTTTCAGGGAATGAAGATACAATACACGGTCTTGGAGAATATATTTAAAATTTGATGGCTGATACAAGACATGTTTCTATAATATATATTTTTAAAAATCAGAAACCAGTTATAAGAAACAGCCTGGGTGTAGTGGCTGACGCTTGTAATCCCAGCACTTTAGAAGGCCAAGGCAGGTGGATCATTTGAGGGCAGGAGTTCGAGACCAGCATGGTAGACATGGTAAAACCCACACTGTCTCTATTAAAAATGGAAAAAAAAAATAGCTGGGTGTGGTGTCACATACCTGTAATCCCAGCTACATGGTAGGCTGAGGGAGAAGAATTGCTTGAACCTGGGAGGCAGAGGTTGCAGTGAGCCAGGATCGTGCTGCTCCACTCCATCCTAGATGACAGAATGAGACTCCATCTAAAGAAAAAAAAAATCAAATTTTAAGAAACAAACAACACTTTTCCAAAAAAATGATAAAAATCAGTAAAGGCACTTCACAAACTAAAATGCACAAATGATAAATTAGCACATGAAAATATGCTTAAACATCATTAGTAACTAAGAAACTGAAAATAAGCATATTGAGATACTACTACACATCCTGTAGAGTATCTCAAATTAGAGAGCAGCAAGGCCAAGTGCTGATGAAGAGGTTGGAGAAACTGGAACTCTCTCTCTCTCTCTCTGATGCTGAAAATGTCAAATGACACAAATACTTTCAAGAATAGCATGGTGGTTTCTTTTTTTTTCTCAGCTACAGCTAAAAATATATATTTTTTTCTTCCAGTTTTTATTTTAGGTTCAGTGTGTATATGTGCAGGTTTGTTACATGGATAAATTGCAATGTCACTGAGGTTTGGTATACAAATGATCATGTCACTGAGGTACTGAGCATAGTAACCAACAGGTAGTTTTTCAAACCTTGCCTTCTTCCCACCTTGCTGCTTCTAGAAGTCCCCAGTGACCAATATTTATTGTTTCCATTTTTATTTCTATGCATGCTCAATGTTTGGCTCCCACTTATAAGTGAGAATATGTGGTAGTTGTTTTTCTGTTTTCTGTTCCTTTGTTAATTTCTTAAGATGATGGCTTTTAGCTGCATTCATGTTGCTGCAAGAACATGGCTTCATTCATTTTTATGGCTGCATAGTATTCCATGATGGATATATACCTTGTTTACTTTATCCAGTCTAACATTGATGGACATCTAGGTTGACTACATATCCCCACTATTGTCAATAATGCTGTAATGAGCATTCCAGTGCACATGTCTTTTTGAAAAAACAATTTATTTTCCTTTGGATATATACCCAGTAATGCAATTGCTGGGTTGAATGGTAGTTCTGTTTTTCAGTTATTTAAGAAATCTAAAAACTGCTTTCCACAGTAGCTGAACTAAATTACATTCCCACTGAGAGTGTAAAAGCATTTTCATTTTTCTGCAACTTCGCCAACACCTGTTATTTATTTTTTTTAATGATAGCCATTTTGACTGATGGGAGATGGCATCCCATTGTGGTTTTGACTTGCATTTCTCTAATAATTAGTGACGTTGATAATTTGTTCATATATTTGTTCGCTGCATATAGGTCTTCTTTAGAGAAATATCTGTTCATGTCCTTTTCCAACTTTCTAATGGTGTTTTCATTTTTTGCTTTTTGAATTGTTTAGGTTTTTTAAAAGCTAAACACACTTATAGCCCAGCCATTTTTTTTGCACTTATGCAAAAGAAATGAAAGCATATGTCCTTACAAATACTTATACATGAACATTCAAAACAACTTTATTTCTAAGGCCCCAAACTGGAAGCAGCCTAAATGACTATTGTCATGAGGGTGGATATAGTCATGTAATAAAATATGACTTAGCCATAAAAATATACTATCGATATGTAAAATATGTAGGAATCTCAAACTATGCTAGTTGAAAGAAGTCAGACAACATGTGCATAGTTTATGGTGACATTTATATAAAATCCTAGATACAACAAACCAATCAGAGTGACAAAAAGCAAAGGTGCACTTTCCCAGAGTTGAAAGTGGTAAGAGGGCAAGAAGGGGTGGGAGTAAGGAATTATAAAATAGTTTCAGGAAATTTTTAAGGGTAATCTATATGTTAATTTTCCTTAATGTGATGATAATCATGTGTAAATACATATTCAAATGTATCTGCAGTAGACAGAATTCTAAAGTGACCCTCAAAATCTGTGGTCCCCGGTATACATACCTTCTCCCAGTTATTCTATCAATCACGAATGTAAGTGTTGCTAGAAGGGATTTTAAAGATGGAATTAAGGTACCAAATCAGGTTATCTGCAGACTACTTAGGTGAGCCTCACCTACTCACACAGCCTCTTAAATCAGACCATAAACCAGTGCTAAAGAAGTCAGACACTGAAAGTATGTGAAAGATTTGACCTAATATAAATATGTATAAGGTAATTAGGGTATTTATCATTGTTGGTAGGCATGCAAATTGTATAAAGTAACTAGAGAATTGAGAGCATCCATATTGCTTTACATTAAGCAAAACTTTGTTTCTTTTAATCTATGCTAATGAAATAATTAAAAATATTTATAGTGTGTATGTGTGTGCATATACATGGAAAATCTTTTGCCCACATTTGCCTTATTTATTACACTGAATACTCTAAACCATCTTAAATGCAAATCATAAGGAGTTGTTAATACCATGGAGAATTAAAATATATGTTGTCAAAATTAATTGACTATAATAGGAGATTTTCTAGATTGAATTTTAGTGCAAAAACAATTAATGTGAATTATAAAGAGAATACATCCCAGGACCGCTGTGTAATTTACTCACAAACCTATGGATACATAATTATCATATCAATAAAGATACAAATTACAAGAAACAAATATACAACATCTTAGGATTTATAGGTCAGTATTTTTTAAAGGTCAGCATTTTTTGTATTTTATCATTTCTGTATATTCAATTTTTTCTATTTATATAATGAATAGCACTTTGGAATAAAATAACAAATAAAATGTAAGTTACCCCAGGATTCAGATCTCTCAGGTCACCTTTCCAATGACTTTACATCACAGCAGCACTCCAAACTCTCTATATTCTTCTCTTTCTATAATGATTGCTCATTTATTTCTAGTCATTATGGCTTTTTTGGTTTTAGTTCACAATCTGTGTAGTGCATAAGATTCCTTCTTGGCCTCTGCCCAGTTTTTCTTTGCTTATTATATTCATTTTCTATGTGCATGCATATATCACGTTTTCTCACTTGCTTTAGGTCTCTGCTCAAATATCACCTTATAGATGGATTTCTTCTAGGCCTCATTAAAATAACAGCTCCCTACTTGGCATGCCCTATTCACCTCACTCTAATTTTCCTTTGCTTATACCATTTATTATATCCTTCTAAAAATTGTTTATTTAGTGAGTTAAAATAGAAATCTACCAAAGGAAGGAATCTGTCTGTTTTAACTTTCCTAATATTTCCAACACCTAGACAATGCAAGGCATATTCTGAGTTCTTGATAAGTATCTATTGAAATTGCCTAGAGAAAGGAAAATGATGAAGGTCATATTTGTGTATGTTTTCTTCCTAAAACTGACTGTCTTAATAATCAATATTCATTTTCATGTTACTTTGAAATACTTCCATGATAAACATGTCATATATATGAACAAATGATCAGCTGAAAGTATATATTATACAAATAGATTCTTGATTTTGGAACACTCTCCCTAAGTTGGCTTAAGGGCAACATTCGTCCAGAAGGCAGAACAAGCTACCTTGATCTGCTAGGATATGTGCAAGAAAGAGTTTTCAAATTACAGGCTATTCAAACATGTTAGGTTCAAATGCCAAGTATGAAGAGGAAAAAGTATAACTTATGAATTTGTCTTAGAGATGAAGATTGAACCATCAGTTTATGTGGCCTCTAAAGGAGAAGATTTCATTTAAGATACAGTCTGAAGAAACAAATAACTCCAACAGGATTCATCCCCCTGGTCCTTTACTGTTAAGTAAAAGAAAATAAAACCTTTTTTGTGTTTTTCTTGTTTAAACAGACTTTCATGAGGACAGAAAAGTTGCCTGAGAGATTTTGCCAAAATTGCAGCAATTACCTTTAAAGACTTGGCAACGCTTAGTGAAGAATCTGAAAGGTAGTTAAAAAGGTACATTCTAAATAATAGTACTTACATTTGTATATGTACTTTGTACAATTTTGTGTTCATATATATATGCACATATACCATATATATAAACTTCTATAATCTCTCTGCATATATGCATATATGCATACACATATTTTTCTCTGTCTATCCTTATACAACCCCATGATGCAGAAATGTAATGTGGTGGTACACTCAGTTTGTCAACCGAGAAAACACTGACTCAATGAAGTTAAGCAGTTTATCACAGGGTACAATTGGGAAAAAAAGGCAAAGCAGCCAGAGTTATTTAGATTTTGGCAAATTTTCCCTTTCCCTAAACTGACAGGCCTCTATTACATCAATTTCTAATTCCGAGTGTATCTTTCATTCCTTATTCTTCTCATGTGCTTATTTTCATTGCACTTTTCTATCATCTAATATACAATGATTTTTGTAATACACATATTTCTCTTCAATTCTAAAATTTTTATTCAAGGGCATAGTAACCTTTATCCAAATATGTCAAGATAGGTTATTTTGTGAAGTGATAACAAAATCTTCCACATCTTCAGCAGCCCTTCCTCCCTTCCTCCCTCTCTCCATCCATCCCTTCCTTCCTCCCTATCTCCCTCCCTCCCTCCCTCCCTTCCTTCCTTCCTTCCTCTCTTCCTTCTTTCCTTCTTTCTTTCCTTCCTTTCTCTGATGAAGTTTTGCTCATCACTCAAGCTAAAGGGCAGTGGAGCTATCTTGGCTCACTGCACCAACCTCTGCCTCCCAGGTTCAATTGATTCTCCTGCCTCAGCCTCCTGAGTGCTGGGATTACAGGTGCCCACCACCATACCCGTAAAAATAATTTTGTATTTTTAGTAGCGATGGGGGTTTCACCATGTTGGCCAGGCTCGTTTTGAACTCATGACTTCAGGTGGTCCACCCACCTCAGCCTCCCAAAGTGCTGGGATTACAAGTGTGAGCCACTGTGCTGGCCTTCAGCAGCTGTTTCTTATGCTCCATGCCCAAAGTGGGTCTGTAATATTGAGAAGTAGGGTTTTGCTCATGTTATCACTCAGGGACTTGGCAAATTAAAGACTTCGCTTCAACATATGCTTGCACAATTTAAGTGGTAGAAAGATAAGAACATAGTGAAGGGCACTAGTCCTTATGGCCTCTACAAAAATTGAAAATGTATTTCTGAACAAACAGATATTTCTTATCTACCTATCTATCTATCCATCTATCTATCTATCATGTATTTGCTAAAGCAAAGGATATGGATCAGAGAAGTACTCTACATGAGCTTAAATGAAATACCAAAAATATTTGTTAAAAAGCTCCTAAAATTACCAAATATATAGTACAACAATTAAAAAAATTCTAAATTAGGTAACTAGAACTAATTCACAGTATTAAATGGCTCGAAATATAAAATAATGGGCTCATTCCACTTTCATTAGTTCCACTGTGATAATGATGTTTAAAATCAGTGATAGAAGAAGAAAAATAGCCCCTTCCAATTTGCAGTCAACTCAAAACAATTATTAATGCATAATATGGGTTTGCCATCGAAAAAAACGTAGATGATTACTACATATTGAAATTTTGTCCCAATTAAAAAGTTCAGGTCCTTAGGAAACTTTATCTGGAGCATTATTTTTGTGGTTTCAGTATTTTATGGCATTCTTCATCACCCTGAGAGTGATCCCAGAGGAACATGACTGCTGGGATATCACTCCTGTGATTAAATTGAATGGCATAAGGAACTTTGCAAATATAATTTAGGTTACTAATAAAGTCATGTTGAGTTAATCAAAAGGAATACTATTCAGATGCACCTGACCTAGTAACATAAAATTTTAAATCAGGTTATACAGGTCAGAGAAAGAGGAAAGAATCATAACTCACAGTACCCAAAGTACAGAAAGTATTCAACTTCTCATGGGTAGCTTTGAAGATTTAGGAGTCCACATGACAGGGAATAGCACTTAGTTTCTTGAAACTGAGATAGAACCCCAGAAGACCAGATTTTGTCATTGACTCAAATGAGTTTCAAGTGGGTTCTTCTCCAGAGCCTCTATACCTTAAGTGAAACTCCTTTAGCAGAGAATCAGTCAAATAAGACCTGGAGTTGTGACATATAGAAATGCAAGATCATAAATGGATATTGGTTTAAGTTACTATGTTTTCGGTATTTTATGTAGCAATCTAAAATTAATACAAGTAGGGCTATAATTTTCAAATTTTCAAAATTTCTGATACAGGTGGGAAGAATCATGTTCCTCCGTAACTCAAAGTGATAGTCTGAAGCATCTCGTTTAGTGCTCTCCGATAGGAACAAAATATAAAGCACAAATACAAGACATAAATGTAATATAAATTTCCTAAAAACCAAATAAAATGTGAAAATAAACAGGTATAATTAATTGTAACAATATGTCTTACTATATCTAAAAACACTGTCATCTCAACATTCAATAAAAATACCAGTATCATACATTGTCTGTCAGTTTATTTGCATTGCCTTCAAAATCCAATGTGTTTGTTGCACTTTCTGCACTTCACTATTTCCACTAGCTACATTTCAAGTGTTCAGTAGTTTCAAGAGATTAGTTGCTATAGTATTGGGTGTTGCAGTTCTAGGACTTAGTAGTTTTTTAAAATAAATATTATGGTTTCCTTTTCTCCACCCTACTTACCCTACCATTAACATAGTGCATAATATAAAAAGATCACCTTATGACAAAAATGTGTTTTGACTTTTATAAACATAAATTAAGACAATGAGAAAGCTTGTTACAATAGTAGTACATTAGGGGCCTATATGAAAACTTTGATTGTTTACATCAGGCAGCAGTGAAAATAAGTTAAAAAAAAGAGTTTGTGTCTTTCATAAATTATTATTTTTTATAATCTAGTATAATATATAAAAAGTATAATCATGTACTTAGTTTATAGATGATACAGTTAGTAAAAAAAGACTCAACTCATGGAATGATAGAGATATTTGCATTTTACATTGATTTTTCTTACTGACTTTGACAAGTATGAAAAGAGAAATTAAAGAAAAATATTACTGCTGGTAAAATATAATAATTAATAATAATAAATTTTCATCAGATGGAATGATGGATAGCTAGGTATTAAATGCTGTGTTATCACAAAGGCTTGCATTGTCTAGGCACCCACACACATCACGGATTTTTCCCAGCATTAAATTTTTCTAAAGACTCAAAAATACAGGCAAGCACAAGCTATAAAGGAGTTATTTGATAGAACTCTCTCAATCTATCAGATGCAACATCTGACAAAACGTTCCTTTTTGTTCTCTGCATTTGAATACATGTTGCTTTAGATTTAATAGAATTGATCATAGTAATCACTTTCGTTTTTGAAGTATCTTATTCAAAACAGATGTTACATGTATGTAGTTTTAAACACTCTGAACAAACTGTAAAGATTCAGATTTCATTAATATGCCTAGGACTGCTGAGAAGTTAGTGATAGAGGATCTGGGTCTAGGTAGTCTGCCAACAGAACAGTTGATTAAGTGGAGCCATTTTGTCTTAGGTATTCTTTCATTTTACATACTGTTAATAACTAAATAGAACCTGTTCATGTGGCTATCTTGTGTTCTTCAACCAGCCATGCCCCTTGAATGCATCAATCCTAGTTTATTTACAGCAATCAATTTAATCTGTGCAGAAAGTTTCTATTAAATTATTTTATAGATAGAGACCCTTCTTTTTATGGGTTTATGCCAGTAACATGTTTATTTTAAAAATAATTATTTGAGTCCAATTGCCTGGATGTATTGTTGAGGCTCATTTATTCAGCTATTCATTCCTAAACAGGTCTGCATTGAGTTATTTATTAACACATCACCATTTTTAACCCATCACCTTGTCTTTCTCAGATTTTATAGTCCATTTTTTGTCATTAGTCAATACATTTTTGTGTAGATTCAAATATATAAGTATAAATTGTAGACCTACTGAACAAAAATATTTTGTAGTATTAAAATGAAGGTTAACAATCTGGGAACTATGATCATATATATAGATCATTTTTATAAAATATTTTGCAAGCCTAGGTAATATGCACTTACAGATATTCCCTCATTAGATATTCAAAGGAACAATGTAAGATGAGTGCTTTTATCCCTAATTCACAGATGTGGAAAATAATCCTTAGAATTATTAAATAACTTATCTGCAGTGTCAAAAACAGTGAGTGGCAAAATTGTAATTTAACTGACTTATGTTGGAGTCTGCTATTACTTACATTTTTGTATGTGTATTGGGGTGGAGAGAGAAAGTAAACTAGAGTAAGAGAGTTGAGAAAAAGTATTTAAAGAGCAAAAATTAACGAGCCAGCCAGCTACAAACTGCTAGAAATATCAGCCATATTATTTCATAATCAAACTGCATGCAACTATTAATTTCTGTAAAACATGTTGTGTTTCGTTCACTTTGGAAAAAAAATTAAAATGATGCCATCCATTTGCTTACTCAATTGATGTTAATGCATGTTTAATTACAGAATTGTATAAGAAAACTCAGGTGGCAGAAATAAGTGGAAGCCCTAATGGTAAGAGAGAAAACCAATTGGGATCAGGGCAGTCTTTTGCTTTACTTATTTATATGATCAAAAAAGATGTTTTAAAAGTGGAAACAGCCAGAGCCTTTATTCTCTTCTTACAACATGCTTAAAATGTAGAAAGTACAAGATTTTGGCTTAAAATTGCTTCAATGATTAAATTTGATGAACTTGAAATTGATTTTGCAGTAAATACGGCAAAATATGGGTGTGTATGCTGCATAAGATCTTATAAATTTGTTTATTTCATAGATTCTGTGTAACAAAATATCTGACATCTAGTCATTGTCCTGAATATGAGCTAAATTTAATCTATAAAAAGGGAGAGGGAGGAAGAAATATCAAATCATCTAGTCATTTTACCATGGAAATAAGTAATATGTGCATGTTATTGACTAAGGGGTACTTATTACTTACACTCTAAAAATTGCTTGAGCAAGTAACTCAATAGTCCCCATGGACCCATCTTATTTATTTTAAAATACAGCAAATATGCAGATGTATTATTCATGTAGAGCTATTCATATTAAAAACAAAAAACAATTAAATTTCTCACAACTTATTAGAGCAGCAACTTCCAAGGAAACCAGTGTCAAGATAGGAAAAACTAAAGGGTACTTGACAAATTGCTGGAGGCTCATTATAGAAAGTCTGAGAGATCAAAAACTCCCGTGCTACACAGTCTTTGGGAGCCCCTACATGTTTCTGAACTTTACCTTCAGGAGCTCTGCCAGGTTCTCATAGTGAATGTCGGAGAAAATTCCCCTCATGCTTACAGCAGTGGGTGGGTAAAGGAACCATATGGAAATTTTCCAGAGCACTCTATTCTTAACAAGGTCTGCTTTACAGTGTCTGCCTACAGGAGAAACCAGTTAAGGAGAGCCTAAACTGATAGTGTTTTTTGTTTGTTTGTTTGTTTGTTTGTTTGTTTGTTTTTTACTCTTAAGGCATTTATTTATTACAACATTCTCTGATTTCACATTAGCTTAAAATTCAATTCAGTCTTTACATTACTCCACTGAGGTCGCCGCCTCAGCATATAACATAACACCTCCTCCAGCACTCAGTGTGACCCGCATCCGCACAGTGAGCCCCATGGTCAGCCTCTTTGTTTCCCAGGTGAACCAACTAGATGTTAATACTGCTTTGCTACAAGGTAAAAGCTCCTCACTCAAACTTATTGGAAAAGGAGTGAGACGTCTGCAAAGTGCACTTTAAGAAGAGGTACTTTTTGCTTATGAAAAGAAACCAGTGAGTCCTCTAAGGATAATAAAAGGGAGTATTTTACAGTTAAGCACATGATTCAGAGGATCGTAGACATTCTGTATGCCACAGATGAAGGCTTTGTGATACCTGATGAAGGGGGCTCACAGGAGGAGCAGGAAGAGTATTGACAGCCTGGACCAGCAGAGCAACATCCGAATCCTTCACTGCTAGTGTTTTATCTGAGCCTACATGACCTTGGGGAAAGGAAACACAGAACTCCAGGCCCCTCCTTCCTTTAGGAGGAAACCAAATCCAGCTCTCTCTAGCCATTCTGTCCCACCTAAGGAGGTGAGAAAACAAAGCAAAAAAGAAAGTTGAGAAGCAGATTTGAAGTTCACAACTCAAGCACAGGTTCACTAAAAGACTAGACCTACATACAGGATTAAAGAAAATTCCCCCTCCTCCTCGTACTCCATATCATCACATTACTAAAGGTCTATGTACAACAATTCCTTTTACCCAGCCCATTTCCAGCTATCAAAAAAAATTTATAATACATAACAAAAGACACAAATAATAATAATTTGAAGAGACAGTCAAGCATCAGAACCAGACTCAGATATAGGAGGCATGCTGGAATTAACAGAGAGAAAGAGAAAACTGAACTCTATGAAATACTCTGTTAAAACCACGAAAGACAGAAAAAGAGTGAAAAATAAAAAATAGTTAGGTGCAGCAATTAGAAAACTGCAACAAATATAGTAGATGTTAATCCAACAATATCAAGAGAGAATTAGGAAACAAAGTCCAACTATGTGTTGCCTACAAAATCCCACTTTCCTATAGACATTTAAAGATTAAAACTAAATAAATGCAGAAAGACAAACCATGCTGATACCAATAAAAAGAAACCAGAATTAGCACTATATTAATTTCAGACACAGCAAATTTCAGAGTAAGGAAAGTTGTCAGGAATAAAAAGGAGCGTGATATAATAATGAAGGACTAAATTATTCAAGAAGGCATAATAATATTTAATGAGTATGTGCCTGACAACAGAGTATCAAAATATGTGAGGCAAATTTCATAGAAATACAAGGAGAAATAAATGCATACAGTATCATAGCTGACTCCAGCACTCCAACAGAAATGGACAGATCCAGTAGGCAGAAAATCTGTTAAGTACGTAACTAAAATTAACAATACCATAAATCAAGTAGATAAAATGGACATCTATTGACTACTTCATCCAACAACAGCAGAATACACATTTTTCTCAAGCTCACATGAAACATTCAACAAAATAGAATGTATTTTAGGCCTTCAGAATCATCTCAAACACATTTTGAAAATAAAAATTACATCATGTCTGGTGTCTGACCACAATCGAATTGAACTAGAAATCAATAACAGAAAAATAGCTGAGAAATTACAAAATATCTGGAGATTTAACAACATGCCTCAAAATAGCACATGGGTTGGAGAAGAAATTTAAAAAATATTGTGAGCTAAGTAAACATAAAATCACTACTTCTCAAGATGTGAAATTCAGTGAAGGTAGTATTTAGAATAAAATTTATAGCATTAATATTAGAATACAAGAAGATCTAAAAGCAATTGTCTAAACTTCCACATTAGGAAAATAAAAGGAAAGCAAATTAAATTTTAAGAAAATATAAAAGTCAAACTGAAAATAATACGTTTTATTATTCAGCTATATGACATTTCAGAAAAGGAAAAATTACGGTGATATAATGATGAATAGGCAGAGCATAGAGTATTTTCAGTGCTATGAAAGTAACCTGTGTGATACCATAATGGTAGATACATGTCATTTTTAATTTTTCCAGCCACAGAATGCAAAGTATCAAGAGTGAATCCTTATATTAACTGTGGATTTGGGGTAATAATGATGTCTCAGTGTAGATTTACCAATTGTTACAGATGCACCACTTCAGTAAGTGATGTTGATAATAAGGGAGGATACACTTGTGTAGAGGCAGAAGGTTTATAGGATATCTCTGTGCCTTCCCATCCATTTTTATGTAAACCTAAAACTGTTTTAAAAAATAATATCACTTAGGCCAGGAGCAGTGGCTCATACCTGTAATCCCAGCACTTTGGGAGACTGAGGTGGGCAGATCACTTGAGGTCAGGAGTTCGAGACCAGCCTGACCAACATGATAAAACCCTTCTTAACTAAAAATTTAAAAAAAAATTAGCTGGGCATGGTGGTGCACACTGTAATATCAGCTACTTGGGAGGCCAAGGCAGGAGAATTGCTTGAACCTGAGAGATGGAAGTTGCAGTGAACTGAGATCATGTCACTGCACCCCAGCCTGAGTGAGACTCCATCTCAAAACATAAGAAAATAAATAATATCTCTTAAATATTTTTAAAAATCATATTGAAATAATTATAAATGTAAAATAATCAAATAACATTTGAACTATAGGGTTGTTAAGTGTAAATATATTTTACCTTTGTGTAACCACCTAAATGGAAAATTGTCTTTTCTATTAAAACAAAAATATTTCTACATAGAAAATTCAACCAACGCAATATAAGTTTATGACAAAATATAAGTTATTTGGCTATATTCTAATATGATATGGGTACTTTCAAGATATGAACAATACAGCCAAAATAACCTTTTACTCCCCAGGGATCATTATTATTATTTTTGAGACTGAGTTTCTCTCTTATTGTCCAAGCTGGAGTGCAATGGTGCAATCTTGGCTTACTGCAATCTTCAGTTCAAGCAATTCTCCTGCCTCAGCCTCCCTAGTAGCTGAGATTATAGGCATGAGCCACCATGCCCATCTGATTTTGTATTTTTAGTAGAGACAGGGTTTCTCCATGTTTTTCGGGACCGGTATCAAACTCCCAACCTCAGGTGACCCGCCCACCTGGGTCTCTCAAAGTGCTGGGATTACAGGCATAAGCCACTGTGCCTGGGCCCCAGGAATTATTTTTATTTAAAAATAATATATTTTAAAAATCTTGCAATTGGTTCATGTAAATATTTTATTGTTACCCAAATTAGCATTTGTAGTTGTAACAAAATTGGAATACCTCCACTTTGATTCACTACATTAAAAAAATACAGCTTTGAAACATCATGGGTAATATAGTATCTGTAAATATTTATAGATATATTATTTTGCTTAAAAAGTTAATGTGCATAAGCATTAAACATGAAAAAGTTAGCAGAAATCTTTACACTGTATTCTTAAAATGACTCAACAAATATTACCTAGTAATAGTTTAAAAGAACACAACTTTTAGATTTATATTTTAGTGCTCATCCAGTACATAGTGGTTAAAAGTTTTTTATCAAATCATCTGAGATCAGAATCTATCTCTTACATTTATTAGCTATCTAGCCATGTACACTTCATTTCAACTTCCTGTATGTCAATGGGTATGTTTTTTGTTATCGAATGAGATAAAGTACTTCTCCTGCTTTTTGACACATCATCAGAATTTAAGACATATTTGTTATTACCTCTTATTGTAGTGTTTTTACATAGAGGCCCAACCTTTCATAGAATTGATGCCATTTCCAGAAAGCATTTCAAAATGTAAATTGGTCAAATTAAAATAAGAGAATAAAGCAATTGATGGTAAATAATGCCAGACATATGGTGGAAAGTATATACATACTGTCACTAATGTCATTTTCATAAAATAGTTCTAAGATAATTTTTTTTCTAATTTCTATGTTATACTAAGGCTCATTATGCTAAATAAATTAACCAAGTCATGTAGCAAGTGTGTCTTTGTGATGAAATTTCAGCCCCCAGGGCCAGAAGAAAGAAATGGCATGATGAAGAAGAAATAAAAGATGGATGAAGAATATGGTGATTATTAAAGAAAATAAAGCAAAATATTTTAATCTCAATGTGTAAAGCGCTTAAGCAGTACTTAGTATGAATTCAGTGTTCAGTAAATTTATAATTATTTTTGTTTTTTTAATCTTCTCACTGATGTTATGCCAGTATCTTTTCTTTCCTCTTTCCTTATCCAGAAACTGTGCAATTTACTTCATATTTTCTGCTATCTACAAGAAAACTCACACAGTCACTTAAGAAGCTACTATGCAGGTGACATGGATATTATATTAGAGTAACAAATATAATGAGATAATGTTATCTAGTGGCCATATTATCAATTTGGTATTTTGGAAAAGATCAACTTGTGAATATGAAAGTCTCATTGTTATATGAATAACACTTCAACAAATATAGATGATGTAGATGATCATAAGGATCATGATAAAATCTGCCACTGGGGAGTGTGGAATGTGAATTTTATATGCATATATTACAGATATAACTGAATAGAGCTTGAACAATTAACTCAATTTTGACAGTAACCTAATAACAAGCTGATTTAAATACTTTGTCTTTAAGAAAAAATAAAATACTCTTTTATTTATAGGACATAGTAGATTACTATTCAAATAAATTAGGCATAGAAGAGAAAATCAGTAATATTACTGGGGCTGAGAAAGTCTTTAATTTCCTTACACAGCAAGTATAATGAAATTGAACAATAGAAGCTCCTATTTGCCCATCAGACTCTATTAATTACAATAATAATTTTAATAGCTAACTTTTATTAAGCATTTCTCATTCTAGGTACTGTAATCATTTTGTGTGCATTATCTCACATCTTTTTTCATTTTTACACATAAACAAAATGAGGCTTAGAAAAGCTGGCATTTGCATTCAGTCAAATAGGTTTACATGACTGAGTAGAATTAACCATGCCCCAAATTTACCTCTATGTGAGTAAAGCATTACAGTAATACAGAATGTGACACCAAGAGAGAACTCATATAGAAAAGAATACACAGGTGAAGAGAGAAATAGTCTGATGAGACCATAATCTAGACATTTGGCTAATAAAACAAATCATGTATTACATGAAAAACTAGTGTGACATGCAGAATAATGGCTCTACAAAATATACACATCCTGATCCTCAAAATCTGTGAATATATTACATACATGTCAAAAATACTTTGCAAATGAGATTAAATTAAAATGCTTGAGATAGGGAGATTATCAGATTTGCCAGATCGGCACAATGTTATAACAATTATACTTATAACTGAAAAAGGGAGGAAGTAGTGTCAGAGTTAGAGAGAGGTTTGAAGACCTTGCACTGCTAGGTTGAGAAAAGGGCCATGGATGGAGTACTGGGGTCATTATTCAAGGAATTCATATGGTCTCTAGAAGCTGAAAAGCACAAGGAAATTGATTCCCCATAGAGCCTGCAGAAAGGAATGTAGCCCTGTCAACACCTTTATATTAGCTCGATAAAACCCATTTCAGACATCTGATTGCCAAACTATAAGATAATATAAAACATTCTGTTGTTTTGAACTTGGGGGTTGTTACAACCACAATAGAAAATGAATACAACCAGTCTCCGTAAAGATTACAAGTCTAAAAGAACATTGAACATTTGCATAAGTGCATATTAAAACAAATGTTAATGAATTACAATAATAAGAGCCACAATTTATTGAGCATGCTCATTGTCAGTTCTTCGATGAGGAGACTGCAATTAATTCCATTTAACAGAAGATGAAATAGTTTCAAGAAATTGTATATATGTCCAAGGAATAGAAAGTATGCAGTGAAAAAGAAAGCAAGAAAGAAATGGGATATTCAGAAAAAAACAAACTCAAAATTGTGATGTCATTCAATTAAAGAACATCTATAATCAATAAAAACAACTGTCAGCTTCTGCTGCAACAATATACTCAGTACCTGAACAGTCAAACTTCCAAGGCTCAGACTTCATCAAAAATCTTTATAGAATGTTCTGTTATCAATTTGTCTATGTATAATTCATATTAAATTACCATAGAGTATAAATACAAACTCAAAAATGTTTAAGTTGATTCAGGTATGTTTAATGACATTTATTAAAATTTATATTAAAGTGCTACTCTTTGTAGTAGTAGCATTTTAAAATTTATGTTGTCTTTGATCTTAAAAGAAAGAATATTTAAATTTTTGACTGAATATTTCTCAAATCATAGCAGAATTATTTATCTGAGTTTGCATAAAACCAGTAAGTTAATACTAGGAAGATGTTAATTTCTTCAAGAGTGGGAGGGAAATTGTTCCATAGCTTAGAAATCTGTTGGCACAAAGATTAATGGCTTTCATAAATTAATGAATCGCTATTCTCTGGAAAAATCCAAAGGGGAAAACATAGAACTGTAATCAATAAATTATTTTATTGGCAAGTATCTGAGGTTAAATACATTTAGAAATGTGGCTGAAATGTCACAGAAGAATGTTAATGTGAAAAGACACAATATATTTTTCTTAGTGGAATCAAAAGAAGAAAAAACAAACTAAGAGGTTTTGATCCCAGTCATTAAGTAACCAATGCTATCAGGAGTAAATAGGGTTGCTGCCGGATACAGTAGAGGGGAACATAGCTTAAGAAAAGAAAAGAATCTGGCAACCTTTCATAATAGAGAAATCAATATGCAGTGGCAATTGTAACACTGAGAAAATATGACCCATGAAAGAAAAGAACATTCTGAAAACTGTGTGATGTGGAAGAAAAGTTAGCCCTTGCACAACTTTAAACTTGAGAGAGGAAACAAGTGAACGTGGGTTTTGAGCAAGAATTAGAAATAGAAGTCTATGACAAAAATGTGTTATTACGTGATTGGAAAGATTGTGTTAACAATAATAAAACTAGGGAAGTCTTCAAACATTTCAATATTGTAAAGTTCATTGAACAATAGCCTGCCACATTTTACTTGACTTTTATTACAGCTTTGCTTATCTGGAAACCCTTTATTTTGGATTATGTTTTGTGTCATACCTTTATTTCTCTAGAAATGATATTTCTTTGATATTTAATTTTTATTTTAAACATACTATATTAAACATGCATTAGATATATTTTTTAAGTATATGAAGTATACATTAACCAAATGTAAACATATGTACATATCTGCAATAGCATAATTGATCCCATGTATACAATATCGAGCTTGCACAGTCATCAACTCACACCAATCTCATTTCATGATATCCCCCACATTCCTTGCAACTATTATTTTTATTTATTTTATTTATTTAGTTTTTGGGTTTTTTTTTTTTTTGAGACTAAGTCTTACTATCTTGCCCAAGGTGGAGTGCAGTGGTACAATCTCAACTCATTGCAACCTCCACCTCTCAGGTTCAAGCAATTCTTCTGCCTCAGCCTCCTGAGTAGCTTGGACTATAGGCATGCATCATCATGCCCAGCTAATTTTTGTATTTTTAGTAGAAATGGTGTTTCACCATGTTGGTCAGACTGGTCTTGAATACCTGACCTCGTGATCCTCCTGCCTTGGCTTCCCAAAGTGCTGAGCAGCTATTATTTTTAAAGCAAATCTCACAGAGCATGTATCAGAGAGTGCTTCATCAGGATGTATCTTTAAAACATAAATATTTATTTAAAAATAAAACACAGGCTGGGTGTGGTAGCTCACACCTGCAATCCCAGCACTTCGGGAGGCCAAAGCAGGTTGATCACCTAGGTTGGGAGTTTGAGACCAGCCTGCCCAACATGGTGAAACTCCATCTCTACTCAATACAAAAAGTTAGCTGGGCATGGTGGCACATGACTGTATCCCAGCTACTCTGGAGGTTGAGGTAGGAGAATCGCTTGAACTCGGGAGGTGAGGTTGGAGTGGGCTGAGACTGAGCCATGGCACTCTAGCCTGGGCAACAAGAGCAAAACTACAGCTCAAAAGACTAAAATAAAATAGGAATAAAATACAATGGCAAAGCATTCATACATCTATGAATTGACAACTATTTTATATCAGTATTTTGGTTAATAATCAAATTTCTAATTGTCCTACACATTTCATTATATAAATTACAAAATATTTGCTGGAAGCTGGAGCCAAAGAAGATTCTTAAAAAGGTTCATAATTTGTAAACAGTTACTGTGTCTTTAATATTCTTTTTTTTTCCTTTGTTGAGATGGAGTTTCACTCTTGTTGACCAGGCTGGAGTGGAATGGCGTGATCCCAGCTTACTGCAACCTCTGTCTCCTGAGTTCAAGCAATTCTCCTGCCTCAGCCTCCCAAGTAGCCAGGCATGTGCCACCACACCTGGCTAATTTTGTATTTTATTAGAGATGGGGTTTCTCCATATTGGTCAGTCTGGTCTCGAACTCCAGACCTCAGGTGATCTGCCCTCCTTGACCTCCAAACGTGATGGGATTACAGGCGTGAGCCACTGCACCTGATCAAGATTCTTTTGATCTATAGGCTTTCTGTTCCATCTCTTGCTCTCTTACATACCAACAACACTGGTGATTAATTTCGAAAAGTAATTGGGAAATCTGTCATTAAAAGTTTCCAGAGGCTCAATGCTGCTGATGGCATTTTAATTCTTTCTGTCTCTTTCTCTCTCCTTCCTTCCTTCCTTCCTTCCTTCCTTCCTTCCTTCCTTCCTTCCTTCCTTCCTTTCTTCCTTCCTTTTTCTTTCTCTCTCTTTCTCTCTTTTTTCTTTCTTTTTTTGAGTCTTGCTCTGTCACCCAGGCTGGAGTGCAATGGCATAATCTCGACTCACTGCAACCTCTGCCTCTCAAGTTCAAACAATTCCAGTGCCTCAGTCTCCCTAGTAGCTGGGATTACAGGCACACAACACCACACCCGGCTTTTTTTTTTTTTTTTGTATTTCTAGTAGAGATGAGATTTCACCATGCTGGCCAGAATGGTCTCAACTCCTGACCTCAGGCAGTCCACCTGCTTTGGCCTCCCAAAGTGCTGTACAGGTGTAAACCACCACACCTGGCTGTATCTCTATATTTCTTTTAAATGGGTGGTTGAATTTAGAGACAGGGTCAAACTCAAAATTAGTCTATTTGACAAGACTACTTCAAAGATGAAGGTCATTTTGCCTTGGGCTCTTAATGGATGTCCTTTCTTCCTTTCAACATGTTGATATTCCATAAGCCTCCATTTCTGACAAAAATTTTCTTAGTCCTACATAAAGTATGAGGTCAATCTTGCCTGGAACATAGCTTCAATAACTGCCAACCTTATGCTGACAAAATCTCTATTCACATATTAGATCACTGTCCTGAATAGAAGACTTGAATACCTACCTTTCTACTACTTTGGTAGTTGCAGAAGTATCTCATAATTATTGTGTCCAAAACTAAGTAATCTGTATTTACTTGGAAACCTGTGACATTTTATAAAATATTCCATATTTTTATATAAATTTTAAATATTAAGATTATGGATGTTGAGACTAGATGTGCTCTCTTATTCATGCTCTGTCAATTACTCTCTAAATAAATGTAATGTCAATTAATTAATATAAGCCATTAATTTATAAAATGAAGATTTATAATAGTTAATATTTTAGTTTTATTAGATAAATGCTTTTCCAAGTTCTCTGCATACATATTTATGAAATAAATCTTACACTTACTTTATGAAGTAGATATACTATTTTAGTTTTACAGATGAGAAAACAGGTACAGAGAGTTTAAGTAACTTGTCCAGGCAGTCAATTTCCGGAGTTTATATTCTTAACATTCATTATGTAATATTCTTATAAAAGAGCAAATGGCTTAGGTAAAACAATAACATAGTGTCTGACACAATTTAACTATATTTGACTGAAACTAACATTTTTTGAAAAATTAAGCTTAAAGTATCTTAGCAAGTTGCATATGAGACCATTTACAAATTGGCCCTTCGTTTTCTTTCCAGCTTCATCTGTATCTTCACAAAGAATTTGTCCTTCTTTGCTCTACTGTAATTTCTCAGTGGTGTCTTAAGTTTTTGCCCTTTCGTTCTAGAATGTATTCTGATCACTCAGCATCTTGAAAAAATGTCCTTTAAAACACAACTCACATTCCCTCTCTTAAGAAGCCTTTTGAGATCTGAGGCTGAATTTGATGTCTGTCTTTGATATTTTTGTTTATAATTGTATCAAAGATATCCTGAAATCCAAGATTGCAGATGAATATATAATGTATGCTCTCCGTCTCCCAGATGGACAAAGGAATGGACGTCTTCCTATCCACTTATTTCATAGCCTGAAAAATACTGATTCCATATTTACCAATTATTGTTTAGAAGTTTTCCTCAAGGTCTCAGATAACTTGCTGAAGCTGATAACTAATGAACATTATTCTTGATTTAAAAATAGATTAGATGAAAGATAGATGATAGATAGATAGATAGATAGACAGACAGACAGACAGGTAGCCGTTTCACTTCCTCTTTTTGGTAACACTCTTCTCCTTTTTTTTTCCATGTTATGACCCCCCCAGGTTTTCCATACTATTCTTTATTTGTTTATTTTTAGTTCATTTCCAGTCTCCATTTTCCCTAAAGGTAAATGTTGATAATCCCGATAATTCTAGCTTCAATCATTTTCTAGTTATATTGTACATATTCTTTCTGGGACCTTCTCTTTTTTTCTGCTTCATTTTAACACAATAGCACTTTATTTAGGTAGAAATATCTACTGGCAATTTTGAATCTCATGATTAAAGTTTTAAAATGACATCAGAAGAGATCATGTCTCAGAGTTGACAGTAGGAAGAGTAGCAATTAATAAAATGAAATTGGCAATGGGTTATAGAAGAGAGAGGGAAAAGGTGACACATACATATCTACCCAAAGATAGCAAAAAAAGTAGACTAAAATTTTCCTACAGATATTCCCATTTAGATTAGGATAAGATAAATGACACAGAAGAAACAGAGAAGGAGAACACGTTAATATTAGGTTAGGAAGGACAGAAAAATTGCAGAAGAAAATATTCACTTAAATTGAATGGTGCAAATTCAACTTCTGCGACTCCATATATTTTTAGAGGCCTTTAGAATTAACTTTAAGACATTGATTTTTAAGTAGTTTCCAAATGGTGAACTAAAGATTCTTGAGAAAAAGGACAAAGAAATAATAGAAGATGTCTTCACATTTTTAAGCATAGTCTATAAATCACATAAATAATACATTTTTATACACATTCATTATTTCATATATATATTAATATGTACATAGCCACAGATATGAACACACATGTATATACACACACATGCAGGTGTTGATTCAGAAATTTTTGAATGCGTAATAGCTCCCTTAGCCTAGACTGCCCTTTTCTACACTTCAATAACCTCTGCTTTCACAGCCAATCCATATTTAAACTTCATAGCTCAGTTTAAGTGTGAGTTTCTATAGGTCCACCTTTATTCATTGCACACATGTCTTTATAACATTCAGCATTTTTACAATCACTTAACAGGTCCATCCATTTAATAAATATTTATGTCTGTATTTTGAATGTTGACATTGGCTTACACTCAGGATAGTCATGTTACAGATAGACAGTGACGTTTATGGAATTTAGTGTTTAGAGGCAAGATTCTCTGAAAAAGTACTAGCAAGGGGTTCAGAGTACTATGAAGTCTCAAAAATTGGAAACTTTTCAAGTCTGGAAGGAGGAAAAATATATTCTCAGTAGAGAATAATGTTAGGATGTAAAACTTCTTCAATAATTCATGTACTTATAAGCAGGAAAGAGAAGATATCTAAGGGCTTAGCCTTTAGACATAACCTATGACTCAGAACATGATGTTAATTTGAAATTTTTAAGCTTTTGTTCAGCATCTCCTTTCCAGATCTCTTCAGATGATATAACATTTTTATAAAATTTGCTTTTGTACAATAGATGACCTAAATGAATATGAGGAAATCATATAAAGTTTGTCTCCCTTGATTTCATCCTTAATTGTATTTATTAATTTATTTTATAGATTTTTCTGTATGAGTAATTATCACTAATTTTGTAACACACTGTGCGATGGGCCTCAGATCAAGTTATTTGGAGATAAAAAGACAAAAAAGAAAACCAATACCGTGCACTCATATCCAAATCAATGCAGTAGCTAATTTTTGCTCTAAAGTTTGCAGTGGGTTCAAGGCTGCTTTAGGATGTTCAGATGCAGATGTCCTCAGCATGGAATCTGGGATTGCTATGACTTCCACCAAAAAACTAATGACTTGAAAAGATGAGAACAGTTATATTTTAGAGAGATTCCTGAAAATTTTCCCAGCTGGTGAAGCAGAACCTTTTAAAAATATAGCACCAGAAAGACTTTTAGTAAAGCCGTCAAATTTTAGCATTCTAGGATAATATAATTACTGTATTCTCTAACACATGCCAGAAGAGAATAGTTGGGAATCAATGAGTGAATCCAATTGCTTAGTTTCTCTGGTTATGAGCAGCTCTGCCAAGTTTAGATTGTGCCATTCCTCTGTTCATTCATCAGTAGAAATGAGACCTCTGTACATTTTACCCACAATATCATAATTTGAACATCATTTTCTGTTGGAGTGTTTTAAACAAAAGAACTCTTAGTTTCATCCAATTCTGTGTAATCTCTGCTTCCCAAGCATGCTACAGGTACACCTGCTTCCATTCTTCTATTAGGTTGTTTTATTCTGTGAATTCTTTTATTTACTATCCTTTTTTTCCCTTCCCAGTGATAGCTAGTCCCCATGTCCCAGCTCAAGTTTCTATAATAAGCTCTTATCATTTTCCCTCTTGTTATCTTTCTTCTATTATTGTCACTGTCATTTAACAATTATACAACAAACACAATACAGAGTATATGATATATTAAATAGAGCCAAGTATCTTCAAAGAGGTTCCAAAATCAAATATTCATCTATGTATGTATGTGTCCATCTATCTACCTACTTATCTGTCTGTCAGATATAACTGAGAGACAAATAATACAGAAATGTTACAAAACAGTGTTATACTTATTTCAAGAAGGCAGAATTTACTTCAGTCTGGATCATATAACATGAACTAACCAATATTAGTAACTATTTTTAATTTATCATTTGCTTTATCAATTAATTTGTTGTCTCCCACATTAAAGAGAACAAGTACTATATACTTTCTAGCCTTTATTTTGAGGAAAAGTTTTATTGCAGAATCAACTAAGTCTTGTTATATATCTAGTATGAGCAAGACATTATTCTAGATACTTTTACTGACCTTACTTTATTGATTATCTTTTCATAATTAATATTTGATTACAATAAAAATAGCAAATCATATATTTGTAAACTTTTTTTAAGATATCAATGCAGATACTCAATTCGATGTTACCTTTTAATACGCTATTCGTTTATCTTACAAGGAAATGCATCACATCAAACGTATTGTCCTCAGGATGATAAAAGTTCAGTATTACATTCTAAGGTTTTATTTTTCAAATATTTAGAAAACTGCTTACTTACCCAGGTAAAAAGCAATTGACTGAGACTGTGATGCTGAGAAATTAATGGTAGAAAAATTTCTGAAGCAAATGTAAATTCATAGAATATGTATAACGTATTTCTGCGAAAAAGTTTGTAGAAACCAACATGACAATAAAAAAATAGACTTTAGGCATTTTCTTTGTATTCACTACATGATTAGTTTTCAGTTTGGATTTAAAAAGTAGATACAGTCAACTTTCAAAATAGAATAAGGAATTTTAGAAGTATATTCCATAATGAATTTCATTTTATGTTAGTGGTTTGTTATTGCCCATGTATTATTGGCTGCTTTCCGGATGTATGTATAAGTCAGACTTAAACACTGTGTTCTTAGCATTTTCATATATTATTTCCCAATATTGCTGTTTCATTCAGTCTTTGTGCATGGGTTGATTAATTAATTTTCTATTTATACAGGGAGTTTTCCTATCTATAAATACACATACATGTACACACACATATATGGAATATATATATATTATTTTTTGAGAAAAAAATTCTTTCTTTCTGTTGCATGGGCTGGAGTGCAATGGCAAGATCTCAGCTCACTGCAACCTGCGCTTCATGGGTTCAAGTGATTCTCATGTCTCACCCTCTAGAGTAACTGAAATTACAGGGGTGCGCCACCCCACCTAGCTAATATTTTCATTTTTAGTAGAGACAAGGTTTCACTACATTGACCAGGCTGGTCTCAAACTCCTGGCCTTAAGTGATCTGCCCTCCTGGGCTTCCCAAAGTGCTGGAATTACAGGTGTGAGCAGGGTTGCTGGCCTCATATATTTTATAAAATATAGTTGAAGTCATTCTTTACTATGATTCCCACTGTGTTTTAAACAAGCGTAAATATAGTTAACATTTCTTACAATTAATTATTATGAAAATCCTTCACAAATAATGCACTCCTTTTTTAGCCTGTGCACCATATAATGTATTCTGAACACAACAACAAAACAGTTATAGATTTTAAAATTGCTAAGTAGTCAATAAAAACGCTTAATAATACTAAATTTCTCAATTCCTGCTAGAGTGATTCTTTGTTTTAAACTTTCATCAGTCAATGTTAGATCATTAAGCTTCCCCCAGTTCATTTAAAATTAGCTGATAGAACTTGTTAAAATTTTTATAATACAATAATGACTAAGTATAAAGTTGAAGAATTATAATACAATGAATATTATAATTCTGAAGTTGGGCCCATTAACTGTGGGGTATACTTAGTTCCAAACAGGAAGAAAATGCCTGAATCATGTCACATTTGATTTTTAACTTTCTGAAATATTTAGACTCTAGAGAATGTGTGGCCTAAAATGTCTTGTGAGACATTGATATGGTTTGGCTGTGTCCCCACCCAAATTTTGTCTTATAGTTACCATAATCCTCATGTGTTGTAGAAGGGAGTGGGTGAGAGGTAATTAAATCATGGGGCTGGTTGTCCTCATGCTGTTCTCATAACAGTGAGTAAGTTCTCAGGGATTTGATGGTTTTAAAGGGTTTTTTTTCCCTTTGCCCAGTATTTCTCCTTGCTGCCACCATGTGAAGAAGGATGTGTTTGCTTCCCCTTCCACCATGATTGTAAGTTTCCTGAGGCCTCCTGAGTCTGCTTTTGAGTAGAGACAACTCAGGCAGGGTTTATGACTACAAGTGATGAGATAATCAGTGTGTCAGCACACTGAAACACAATTGTGATAAAGCAGTAAACTGTCAAACACCTATCGGAAGCTTCAAATTAAGAAATGAAACATCAATGTCATAACTTTTAGTATAAACTTTACTAGCATTTATTAGTCACATTGGCTGAGGCAGGAAAAGCTGGAAGACTGGTAGAGAACAATTCAATTCTGTTGCTGAAGATTAAATGTTAACAATGATCTACCATGAGAATCTCCATTGTGGTGTCAAATTGAAAGTTAGCAATGAAATGAGATTTCTTCATGATGTGGGAAATTTTCCCCTATTGAGAAACAGAGCCTACACCTGATAGTGAGACTGGGAATAATCTGTTTCAAAAGTTACAACGAACTGTTATACTGAAATGAAAATACACAAGGAAGATTATTTGTAATTCCATATTTGTCGCAATTTATTTCAGAAACAGCTAGCAGTTAATAGTTACTATATGAAATTAGTACTTAAGTTAAAAGTTGGGAAGAAAGCTTTGAATAGCTATCTGGAACTAAATGGAAGAAATAAAGAAGAATGTTTATCAGTTTACAGGCTAACTAGAAGCCTGAAATTATTATCATCCACAATTGACTAAAAAAGAAAAAAATAATTTGTATGTATCTTCAAATAATTGTATAAGGTGGTAACCAAAATGCAGTTAGGAAAATTATCTAAAAAATATATTAAAATTCTATCTTAAGTCTGAGTAAATTTAAGATGACACAAATTTGAAAAACAACCAGAGGTAAATCAACAAAATAAACAAATGAAAGCAGAGATGTTCAGAGAATTAGGAGAAAATGAAAAAAAGGAAGTAGGCAAGTAACTTAGAAGAATATAAGCTCTCAAAGAAGGTACAAAGAGCAGAAGTAATGGTGCAAAAAGTAGAATCGGTAATATGGAATGTGAAGTTCAGTTTCTACCTTTTTAGAGACTTAAGTATATTATGTGGTGTTGACTCTGCTCTTGACTTTCATAAATAAATTTTTATAAACTATAAATATTTAATAATTGTATTCCATTTTTATAAATGTTTATAAATATGTTCCAAATGTTAAATGTGTAGAAGAATATATATTAGGTTGTATTATAATTTTAATTGTGGCATAATTATTTATGGCATAATGATTCTTAATTAATAACTTTAAAGGTCTGTATTTATTTTCTAGTGTTTTGGCATAATTTATTTATTAATATTTTAAGAAACAAATACAGGGTATTCGTCTATTATTTTGAGAAATAATCAAAGACAAATTGTCAACTTTATTACTTCATAATTTAATGAGGAGAAAATAAAAGTATAGTAAATCATTTTCATTTTAGACATCATATATTTATTTCAGAATACAAAGAGTGTGAAGAAAAGAAGAAAATTATTAGAAAAAGATGAGATGGTCAAAATGTATTTTTTCATGAAATTTGAAACTATACATTTTAAAATTAAAGGAAAATAAATTTTTACAGTTTTCAATAGATAGCAGGCAAAATATTTTTAAGAAAGCTTTCATGATACACTTAAAATTGCCAAGTTTTATATACATTATGCCTCAGTAAAGCTATTTTCAAAATGAGAGCTATACAATACCAACTATTGAAGTTAAAAATTTTTTAAAGATTTGACAAGCACCAATCATAGTTTCAAATTTTCTTAATAAAAAAAGGAATATACAGAATTCTTTTCCTGATGAAAATGATATAGTTGAATGAACACAAAGGAATCAGTTAGAGTATTGATAAATTATTTTCTTGCAACATAATATAAAAGTAGAAATTCTTTGCTATTAACTTTTGATGATACTTTTATATTAGATTTTGTAATGATAACATTATATACAAATTAAAAAAAATATATGTTAAAACCTGACTTATTTCTCTATCTAAGTGATACAAAAACCAGTGATAATCTAATTCAGCCAAATGTATATTTAACATCTAAATTGAATGTTATTTTGATTCACACATAAGTTATTTTAATATATATTTATCATTAACTATGAGCATTAATAACAAAAATGAGATAATCAAATTGTACTATAAAAATTTTTTATCAAGTTGCTATATTCAGGTGTTAGTGTTTCTGTTTCCTTCATATGCAACTTTTAGTTTTAAATTCATGGAAAAAAGTTATTGCATCCCTTCTTTTCCCAAAGACCACAAATAACTTGAAAGCTCTAAAAATAAACAGAATCAGAAGTACAACTATCAGTTTTAACAAAGCTAAGAAAATAATATGGATATAAAGAATTAGATTATTAGACTTAATGATCTCTTAAACTCATTTTCCTCTTCCCACTATCACGTTATATTTTGGTTCCTTTGTGGAAATTTTTTTTAAAGAAATTAGCCACCTGTACCCCTCTCAGCATTTCATCACATATTCTCTCAGGAGCTATACCAATTGTTCAAAACTATCTTTATAGACAGATTAAAAAACCAAGTGATTTTCACTCACCTGACTACAGGAAATGGTTTGCCATAGTTGATCATGCCACCTTTGATTTTTTTAACTTAGCTTTCCAGAAGGCCCACTTTTTTGGTTTCCTCTTGCTATATACAACTTCTTCTTCTGAGTTCCTTCTTATTTCCTTGATTTATTTGAATTCCCTCTGTATGTACTTTGCAGTCTTATTAAATTCATTGTCTTTACAGGTGTTTTGTACATATTTAGCACTGAAAATTACAACTCTCTTTTGGTCTCTTTCCTGAATAAAAGTCTCATATATACACATTTCTCCTTGACGTCTCCATTTGGATATGAAGTGGGTTTCTCAGATTGAATAGGTTCAAAACATAAATTTTAAAGTTTTATACCTATATCTACTCATCCCACACAAGACCAAAACATAATTCCTCTTTGATGTCTGTCTTTCCTTCAACCTCCATAATTGATCGATCTAAAAGTACAATTGACATTTACTTCTAAAGTGGATTAAAAAAATCTGACACTGCCAACTGCCTCTTAGTTCAAGAAACTATCATTGCCTCAATTGTTGTAATAGTTTCCTAAGCTTTCTTTTTACTCCCATTTTACCTACATTTAGCCAAAATGAGTCTATTTCTTTAAATAAGTATAAAAAATAACTTGTATATTCTTCTTCTTATTTGTGTCTAACTATGTAAAGTAGGTTTTCATTATTGAATGAGTTCATGGCATATTTCCAAGTAACTGCTGAAATAAATGTAATAATTTAAAAAATCAGTATAAAAATAAGAAATAAAGAAATTGTAATAATTCAGTGTAAGACAAGAAAGAAACAAGGTAAAAATAAAAAGAAGGAACTAATCTTTAAGTCTATTTATAACAGAAAAGTTTAGAATAATTGAAATAAAAACCACTAAAATATTATATATATATATATATATATATATATATATATATATATATGTCTTGAATCTAATATCAGATATAACATAAAGGCAAAATTTAAAAAATGCTAGGCAAATATAAGCCCAATAACTTAACACAGACATTTTTATATGGGTCAAACTACGGCAAGTGCAGTGGCTCATGCCTGTAATCCCAGCACTTTGGAGAATTGAGGCAAAAGAATCCTTCAAGGCCAGGAGATCAAGACCATCTCAAGCAACATAATGAGACCCTATCTCTACAAAATCCATTTTTAAAAATTAGCAAGTTGTAGTGGTGTGCACCTATATTCCTAGCTACACTGGAGACTGAAGTGGGAGGATAGCTTGAGCCCAGAAGGTTGAAGCTACATTGAGCCATGATTGCCTCATTGCACTCCAGCCTGGGTGACAGAGCAAGACTCTGTTTCTATAAATAAACTAATAAACCTTACAGCAAAAAAGGGGGTGATATACAAATTGAACCAGCCCAAAATAAGCAGAAAATTCATCAAGACGATCAATCAATTATAAACATGTTGACCTTTTAACATACCCACAAATACATAAAGCAGAAATGGTAACAGTATTAGGAGTCATTGATGGCTGAAAATTTGGCCACTAATATATCAAATAATTGTGAGATTTAAACAATACAGTGCTTTATTTTGTTCAGCATCATTCTATTTCTGATATTATAGGAATAATTAATTTTTGACTGAATTAAAATTATTTCCTCCCATTTTTATACTTGTTTCTTCAATATTTACAAAATATGCTGTTTCAGTTATATCTAACAATAATTCAAAATCTAAATACTTCTCATTTTACACAAACTCTAATTGTATACTTAAATTAGTTTATATTCTCTTTTCTCTAGCTATCTCTTCTTTCTGAAGGTGTAACTCATTCTGTTCTGCTAGATGAACTT
Organism: Leontopithecus rosalia; assembly: GCA_028533165.1. Lineage (NCBI taxonomy): Eukaryota > Metazoa > Chordata > Mammalia > Primates > Cebidae > Leontopithecus > Leontopithecus rosalia. The sequence continues at coordinate 61,529,593 of CM052663.1, read as the reverse complement.
TTACAAATTTATGAGAAACCTGGCTCTATAATCGCAATAGAGCAAAGCCTCTATGCTTTACTGACTACTTCAATATCAAGGATCTCAGGGAAGAATTCTGATTGTATCTTTAAAAAATCTGGTTAAATCATAGGGCCTCTATCTAAGTTTGACTATAGTAAAGAATGAAGAGACAGGTTGTGACCTGAACAAAAACAATCAGAATTCTTCCCTGAGAATTTTATTTTTAATATATCAATAAAAGTGAGAGAATGGTAGTAAAATATGAACAGACACAAACAAACATATATGCAATGTTGTCAGTGGATTAAGTTTTAGGGCACACAGAATTAACCAGTATTAACCTGTATTTCAGATATGTTCATGGAAAACTCAAATTTTCCAAAATTGTAGAAAGTTCAAACCTAAGTTAAAACACATCATTCTGAACATAAAATCGTTTTATGATTGCAGTAAAAGTGATAGTACATCATCTCTACTGATGTTCAGACTGGATGTCAACTGAGTACTCTTTATGTGTAAAGAAACATAACATTAGTCTCTGTTTCCACCGTTGAAGATAACAAATGGTGCCTGGTAAGAGCTACAAAATTTAGTGATTTATCTAATAATCTAAAAATGATGGCTATAAATTTAGAGTTCAAGTCTTAAAAGTTTGAAATTGATTTTATCATTACCAGAGGCAATGACAGCAATGAACAATATTTACTCACAGAACCTTGCTATTATGACATAGAATGGCTTATATAATAGTAAAGTTCTTTGGACATTTGTAGACTAGAAAGCCACTGAATTGTTATCTTTAATAATTCATCTTTTTCTTCCAAATTCAGCATGACTTAAAAATGGCAATGTGTCAAAATATTTAGAAAATATTTATTTTTATTTTATCTTGTGAAAATTTATTTGGGAAAGATTTAACAATATCCTCTGTTTATATTTATTAATTTTGCAACCCACAGTTAAAGATATATTTATTTGTAATTATAGCAAAGAATATATTTCACTATTGTTTTACTGTGATAGACAAGAAAAACCAACATTGATATTTGCATTACATTTAATTTCTAATTTTAAAATTTCTTTATATTTTATAAATCTTTATATTTGATAAACCATCAGTGATTAGTTTTGCCTTTGCATAGGCAAAATTACTATGCTAAAACTGAATCCCTAAGTGTTAGTGGCTTAAACAAAGAATTTGATTCATGCCACATATTTAACACAAATTGAATTTTAACATTTACCTATCTTTTCATAAGGCAGGAAATAAAGCTCAATGGCAAAGCCTAACTAGTATACTGCTGGTATTCTAACATAAAAAAATATAAATCAGGGTGGAACCACATAATGATTCTTAAAATTTATTCTTGTGACACATATTTCTTCAACTCACACTTAATTGGTTTAAGCAATTTACATGGCTAAGTGTTACTTAAAATGGACAGAGTACTAGGAGCTCTGCATTAAGGGGCACTGTATGTAATTCTGATGAACATATCATGCTGAACAAATATTTTGAATAAGAATAAAAGCAATATAGTTTCCCCTTGGTTACAGATATTCATTTCTTTTCAATGCTCACGTAAAACAAGCCCAAGGCTGGAAGTGGAGGCCATTATCTAAAGCGAAGCAACTCAGAAACAAAATCAAATACAACACTTTTTATTTAGTGGGAACTAAATAATGTACACACATGAACATAAAATATGTAATAAGAATCATTAGAGATTTGATCATTGGGAGGGTGGGAGGAGGGCAAGGGATGAGAAATTACTTAGTAGGTACAATATGTGCTACTCAGGTAATGGCTCCACTAAAAGCCCAGACTTCATTAATACATGGATTAGTCCATTCTCTTGCTATTACGAAGACATGCCTAAGACTGCCTTTTAAAAAGAGGTTTTTAAAAAGAAGTTTAATTGACTCATAGTTCTCTATGGCTGGGGAGGCCTCAGGAGATATACAATCATGGTGGAAGGCAGTTCTTCACAGGGTAACAGGAGAGAGAATGAGTGCCAAGAGAAGGGGGAATCTCCTTATAAAACCATTAGATCTCATGAGAACTCACTATCAGGAGAACAGCATGGGAAAAATCACCCCTATCATTCTCCTCACCCGGTTCTGCCCTTGACACATGGGGATTATTGCAATTAAAGGTGAGATTTGGGTGGGGACACAGAGCCAAACCATATCACTATCCAACATATTCATGTAAAAAAACTGCACTTGTTCCCCTTAAACTTTTTAAAACAAAACAAAACTCAACCACTCTTGAAGAAAAGTAATGTATTTTATACAATACTGACAGTACATTTATATCTAGGATCTGATTATCCCTAAATTATATCTGACCTGACTCCTTTTCTTCTATAGCATGTGAACTAAAAAGATGAATGACTTTTCCATGTCAACTAAACCTAAATGAAGAACAGTAAAGAGATAACGACAATAAACCTCATAACTGGAGAGGAAAATATTGGGAGACATAAATTATGTACTGTGCCAATGCATAACAATTCTGGAATGCAGCTGGGCAGATGTTTTAAGACTCCCTTACCATTAAGATCGAGGAGTCTTAATTAGACTCTTTTTTCTGTCTCCAAATAATATGTTTAATCAATTATTTAGATTTCTATATTAAACAGTAGAAAATTCTCAAAAAATTAGGTTGGCTTTTTATATTATGCAATTTTAGTCTGTTACCTGTGCTAATACTTGCACCCACACATTTTTCTAAAAATTTATTTACCTAGACCTAATTGTGGTCAACTTGAAACCATCGCACATAAAAGGGAGAGTCACACATTACTCTCTTTTATTTGATTAATCTTGTCCAACTTTAGGAAACTCACTGTTGGACAAATTAATCTACTCAGAGGTTTTTATCAATAGTCATATATTTGAAGTGTGCCTGGTCAAGAGGCTGAATTGTAATAGGCCCTTATCTTATCAAGACATTCTCATTTTATATTGATTGAAAACAATAAACAGTTCTAATAGTTGCAAATAATAATATAATTTCTAGTTTTTCTTTGGCAGATTGTCTTCCAAGTTATCACAAGCAAGAGTTTTACTAAATTTTTTCATATCATTTAATATGAATAGTTATTTTACCAATCTAAAATAAGAGCGTTCCTCCCAATGACACCACTGCCCCTTTATTCTGGCTATGTGCATTAGTTATATTTTACGACAGAAAGTTATTTTTGTTGCCAGAAATCTGAAGGGTTGAAAAACAAGAACCTGTTTCTTACCCGTGCTTCATGAACATCTTGGGTCACCTGTAGGTTTATATTATGTTATAATCATGCTAAGATAAAGCATGGGTGAAAGATCAGTTCCTAACTGGGACTCTATTTACCTCAAGTTAGTGGGGGAAAATACGGTAAAATTAGTTTGACTCTTATGGCTTCTTATAGCCATAAGTCATTTACCCACATTTTAAGAATATTGTGACTTCCCCATAAAATCCTATTTCATTTTTCTACTTCTAAGGCAATACTTATTTTGCTTTCTTTGGTTTGCATATCCAAGGATGATATGATATGTTAAACAACATTCTGAGGTCAGACTTGCCATACTTTTATTTATTTCATTATTTCTTTTATTTTTATTTGTTTATTACACTGTACAAGAACACCAGTTACCTTTATATGCATGCAATAGGTGAATCTGTTTTGAATGGCTTAAGCATAAGTCACAGATGTCATCTGGTCCCTGTAGTTCTGCAGCCTAGCATTTCATTTTATCTTTGTGATTTATAGCCTCCACTCTGTGAAAAAACAAATCTGCAGGTAGATCATCCAGGAATTATTTCTTGTCTTAAAATTGTTCTTGCTAGGAAAAACATATAGCCAATTTACCAGGAACCCTCCAGGTGTTTCCCAATGTAAGCTAGGCATATGGAATTTTCTGTTATATTTTTAAATTTTCTTGTATTTCTATTTTTAAAAAGATAATTGAAGTAAAAAATAAAACTGAATTTCCAAAATAAAAATGCATTCATGAAAATGATAAATTCGAGAACGATCCAAGATGTCTGATTGCTAATATCTCAGGATTGCAGCTCCCAGTGAAAGCGCAGAGAACGAGAGGACGCCACACTTTCAGACAAATTTTTGTTGCTCACAGAGCAGAAGATTCCCATTGGAGGAGCCCCATGGGTCGCCAGCGTGACTCTTGTGGCCAGCGCTGTGGTTTTGCCGGCTCCTCATCGCGACAGCTCTTGGTGCAGAGTAAATGGGACTGGTTCCCCTTCTGACCGACATTTGGAGCTCTGGGAAGGCACAGTCACCTATTACGAACTCAAGAAGGAAGCCAGACTGGAGATTCCTGGGCAGAAAAGCACCATCAGTCTTAATGCTGCTATTTTGGCCATGCAGTGGGTTGCTCATATTTTGGCCCTGAGAGTTAACAACTTGTATGTCCACTAAGAGACCTAATCTGAAAGTTGGTAATTACAAAGACGACAGGTGGATAAATTTACAACGATGGGAAGAAACCAGCGTAAAAAGGCTGAGAATACTCAAAATCAGAATGCCTCTCCCTCTGAAGAGGATCACAGTTCCTCATCAACAAGGGAACAAGGCTTGATGGAGAATGAGTGCATCCCATTAACAGAATCAGGCTTCAGAAAGTAGATAATAAGAAACTTCTGTGAGTTAAAAGAACATGTTGTAGCCCAATGTAAAGAAACTAAGAACTTTAAAAAAAGATTTGATGAAATCCTAATGAGAATAGACAATTTAGAGAGGAATATAAGTGAATTAATGGAACTGAAAAATACAGTATGGGAACTCTAAGAAGTATGCCCAGGTTTAAACACTCGAATTGATCAAGCAGAAGAAAGGATATCAGAGGTTGAGGACCAACTTAATGAAATAAAATGAGAAGACAAGTTTAGAGAAAAAAGGATAAAAAGGAATGAGCAAAGTCTCCAAGAAATGTGGGA